>JAWDGP010006834.1:1900000-2090000 GCA_033675545.1 Elysia crispata | reverse complement strand
ATCACTTCAGCAAAACTGACTTGCCGAGGCGTACAATCAGATTCAGTTAGCGCCAGCTTCATACAAACTCGCTTTGAGTACTCACAGAGGCGTTTTGTTAAAGCAAAGACTCCGGAATATTGCCAACAAATTATGGATCAATTGACCCAAGACCTTCCAGGATTTGCTGTATATATTGATGACATACTGGTGAGTGATTCTGACTCAGAGAGCCATCTTTAGAATCTCCGCAGACTTCATCGTCTTAATGAAAAGAGACCCCACTGTCGATTGGAAAAATGTGAAACTTTATCATCAGTGGAATACCTCAGTCATACTCTTTCAAAAGAGGGCATTTCAAAAGGATTCAAGGTCGACGCAATCATGAAAATACCAGCGCCTACCAATGTCTCTGATCTGCGTGCTTTTCTTAGACAAGTCCAAAGAATAAAATCGACTAATTCTGTACTTTCCCAGTCTGTTTTTTAGATCCTATCAAAAGCTTATTAGAAAGCTGTGAGTTTTTGCATGAAGTGCATAACATTGCAGTGTCTTGCAGGAATTCTTAGGCGCGCAGTTATTTGAACCTGAATGATAATGAATGTTATAAAAAATATGTAAATTGATTTGGATTTTACAAAATCAGTTAACTTTTCTTATTCTAAGGCAAGGTCTTGTCAAATATCTCAACCGCTCTCTCACCAAGAAGAACGTCCGTTACTGTTGAGGTGAGAGAGAGAGAGAGAGAGAGAGAGAGAGAGAGAGAGAGAGAGAGAGAGAGAGAGAGAGAGAGAGAGAGCAGGCATCATTTAATAAGATCAAAGACTTTTTGTTCATGGACGCTTTCCTTGTTCACTTTCATATATCTCTGGGCTTTAGCATCTCATGTCATGTATCAGACTGTGGTTTTGGAGCAGTGCTATTTCATTGTTTTTAGATGGTACTGAAAGACTGATTGGTAATGTTTCGAAAACTCTTTTGACAGGTCAGCGAAAATACAACCAGATACATAAAGAGGCTCTCTCAATCATCTTTGGCTTGGAGAAGTTTCATCAATGTTGTATGAACGGAAATTATTCTTATGGAAACACCACTTATGGCAACAAATCATCTGACCAGATGGGCACTGACATTCAGCCAGTATGAATATTGGCTGAATGGCAGTCGCCTTCAGTCGTCTTACCTCTGGTTCTGACATATCTTTTGATGACAGGCAGGGAAGGCGGAGCAGACAATGACGTTGTTTTCCCTGTAAAGGCAATCGGCCCCTGGATCAGATAAAAAGACCCTGGAGTGGTGGCCAAAACCTAAAGTTAAGAGCGTTCTCATGGAACCAGCCCACTGAGTAAGTTATGTTATGTTCTTGACTCCCTCAAAATAGCTTCCGATTCCTTTTACGCCCGAGTTAGATCTAAAATGTCTAGTTTCTAGGCTTTGTTGGGCCCTGAGAACTAGAAAACAGTAGGACGTAGGGTCACAGAACTTTTAGGGAAGTTTATTGATCTTTTTAGTTGGTATATATTTTTTGAAATATTGATAAGAATTGATAAGATCGCAACATTACTCAAATGTAGTCAAGGGTTAGGATGTACCAGACGTCTCCAAATCTACATTTACAGCACTGCTAAAGAAACCAGAGACAACAGAATGTAAATTACATAGAACGATTAGTCTCATGAGTCATAATTATCATCAAAATACTTATAAGAATCACCATGATGTGAGTCAGAAACAAAATAACATAGGAACAGTATGGGACAATATGCTATCTAGATGCTTTGCACCAGAATTGAACGAGCTTTGGAAGTACAATAAGAAATATAGCTATATTTCGTTGCCTTCACCAAGGCATTTGATAGAGTGCGACATATGAGATAATCACACAAATAACACAGTTGAAGATAGGTGAAAAGTATGAGTGGTCAAAAACATGCATGAGAACAGACAACAGCAACGCAAACTGATTGGGAAAACTGCTCAGTTTGAAAATTAAAGTGTGGTGTCAGACACGGATGCATGCTTCCCTGACCTTTTTTCTCCATCTACAGTGAAATGATTATTCAAAACCAAGGATAACAATAAATTAAAGCAGGAGGGCAGAACATTAGCAGCTTGGGATACGCTGATGACACTGTATCAATTGCAGAAAATATTAGACATCATTGAAGAAGAAAACAGAAAGAAGGGGTTGGAATTGAACAGCAAAAAGTCTGAAGTAATGGTCGTCAGAAGGAAGAATTAGTGTCCAAAGATTAATATTTTTATCAACGGGAATAAACTCAGCAAAGGGATTAATTCAAATACTTGGGTACTTTAATTCAAAATTCAAGCAAATTAAGTTTCTAGAGAATGAAATCGGTATTTATATATAAATACATCTCCGTTGACACAAGAAGAAAAGCCCTGGAGTGATATATCAAACCTATCCTGATGCATGGATACGAAGATGATTTTAAAATAGCTTTAACAGAAACTGGAGGCAACGGAAATGTGGTTTCTACGGAGAATGCTTTGAATCTCATGGATTGCATGGAAATCAAATGAAAAGCTGACAATATCACTCATAAAGATGATTACATAAACGCCAGGAAACCTATTTCGGCCATGTAATGAGAGGAGAGAGAAAATGGAACATCTTGCAACAGCTAGATTGATTAAAGGAAAACGAAGCATGGGATAAAATATGGGTGGACAAATAAAGTGGCTAAAATGTAGGATGAGTGACAGATGCACTAAAAGCGACGAGGGATCGAGATGCGTGGAAGGTCATGATCGCCTACGCTAAAGAGCAGGGCATCTGATTGATAGATAATTAAGGACAAACATTTTTTTAAAAAGAAATAATAAATCGGCCTCTCCTTTTTACCACAAATCTATCTGAGAAACGATTGCAATTAGAAACGCTTTTATTATTTTTAACTGGCCTGGGTCATTGGTACATTTATTTGTTGCTTTGAAAGAGAAAAAAAACAGCCTATCAAGGAGGAAGAAAACAGCGTATTAAAATGTGCTCTATTTTTTTTTTTTTTTTTTTGGTTTCAAAGAAGCTTTGCGTTTTACGTTTTAAAGTTTTGGAAAGAATTATAATGGTGAGTTGGCTGAGCTCAGAGATGTACTATTAGGCACTCTATGGAGACACCACAAACCGGAATTATTTTTCAGAAATATAATTCCCATGGTGAGCATCCCACGATATCTTTTTTTTACCGTTTTTATGGTTCACAAGGATAACTTGAACCGTTAAATTCTTAGTAGAGAAGTCCTTACTCAAGCAAAAAAAGGCTACCGCATTTCCAATCATTCAATAGATTTGAATAGATGCAACTAGGCTTACATTAAAATTAATTCAAGACTTCCATTGCCAAGATAAATAGGCCCAACCGGAAAGACCCTTTGTTCTTCAACAGATAAAATATGTTTCTGACCTCTTTATTTTCGGTTTAAAATCATTTACACATTTATTCACTGACTATCATATAAGAATGTTGGACAATATCAATATCATTACCATGATATTTTGTTCAACTCGTCGTTCAATAAAGAAAAAAAAACATAGGCCTACCTATGACACTTCTAGATCCATAATGGAATTTTATGTCATAGGCGCACGCTAATCTAAATAACAATACCAATACCAAAAATGTGATAATAATTATAACGATAATTATAATAATAACGATTTTAATAATAATAATAATAATAATAATAATAATAATAATAATAATAATAATAATAATAATAATAATAATAATAATAATAATAATAATAATAATAATAATAATAATAATAATAATAATAATAATAATAATAATAATAATAATAATAATAATAATAATAATAATAGCAACCACAGCAACAACAACAACAACAACAACAACAGCAACAACAACAACAACAACAACAACAACAATAATAATAATAATAATAATAATAATAATAATAATAATAATAATAATAATAATAATAATAATAATAATAATAATAATAATAATAATAATAATAATAATAAAAATAAAAATAATAATAAAAATAAAAATAAAAGAAGAAGAAGAAGAAGAAGAAGAAGAAGAAGAAGAAGAACAACAACAACAACAACAACAACAACAACAACAACAACAACAACAACAACAACAACAACAACAACAACAACAACAACAACAACAACAAGAACAAGAAGAACAAGAAGAAGAACAAGAAGAACAAGAACAAGAACAAGAACAAGAACAAGAACAAGAACAAGAACAAGAAGAAGAAGAAGAAGAAGAAGAAGAAGAAGAAGAAGAAGAAGAAGAAGAAGAAGAAGAAGAAGAAGAAGAAGAAGAAGAAGAAGAAGAAGAAGAAGAAGAAGAAGAAGAAGAAGAAGAAGAAGAAGAAGAAGAAAAAGAAGAAGAAGAACAAGAAGGAGAAGAACAAGAACAAGAGGAAGAAGAACAAGAACAAGAACAAGAACAAGAACAAGAACAAGAAAAAGAAGAAGAAGAAGAAGAAGAAATATAATAAATGCTGGCATGCAATAAGAAAGAGATAGATTTTAAAATTCGATAGTCTTGAGATGTACGCTAGTTATGCTTTTAAAGTTCCTCGTACCTTAACCAAGGAACGATGGATATATCAATTATTGTATTTTATATAATCTGGACTTCATAAATTTTATTGACGATGAGATAGAGAACATGGGGTTGTCCGAATTTCCTGAAAGGCACTTCCATAAAACAGACCTAATTATACAGATTTATCAAGAGTTATGCTTCCTAGTTGAAATTCATGATAGCTTTCCCACCTCAGAGACATTTTAAAGACCTTCGAAAAATTGTCTTGTTCGTAAGAGTGTATAATATCTTTGAACTCAATAGGTCCACAATTAAGTCCCTTTTCTTTTCATAATGGTCTAATTAACAATAAAACTACGAAACAACAAATTTTCAGATTATATTGTCTGCCTTGCCTAGATGTTTAAGGATATACCTTATTTGTTAACATAGTGCTGGTTGATATTTTTTTTTCAAATGTAATTGTTTTTTTCTCCTATAGAACTACTTGTAAGTTTTTTAACGCCTGTTCAAAATGTTGGTAATAGATGACTCTTTGTGAAACTGCAGCTTGATTCAAGACTTACTGTCACTCGATTTTCTATCCTATTTTTCATAACAGTTCCATTCAATTTTAAATTATATTAGCAGCTATAAAAACTAATTTCGTTTTTTTTTTTTTTTTTTTTTAGTGTTTTCTTTAAAATCTGATTAAAATGTCAATAGGATGAACTGAAGGTTTTATTTTCTTTGCAAAATGTGTAGAATGTCTTTACTCTATTTTTAATTGCCTCACAGAATTTACACTGCATGTATGTCTGTCTCCTTTATTAATAGAGGTAAGACGATCAGCAAAGGTTATCAAACACCAAGAACAGTTTCCAGTTCCAGTAACACAATACAAATTATGAAAACGTCATGGCCTTAAAAAGTTACGAAAAATATGGAAGAATCTATAATTTAAAGAGGACTGGCTTCTTAAGATCATCATAACAAAGTGCAAGCAATTTTGTATTATAAAGATATACAATCATCTTAAGAAGGGTATTATTTTGTATGAAAACGTGAGAAGACGAAGGCAGGGGCCTTCGAGAATTATCGAGAACTCAATAATCGTTCCTTGTGTATCATTTTTTTTACTTTCAGCTCTGTGGCTAAATTTTCCTATGTTGTTTGATCCTTTGCTGGCATTATTCCATAATCCATAAATAGAGCATGATATAGTGTCGTTTCGTTTGCTAAAATAATGAATTTGAGTGATAAAAATGTGGCATTTATCCTATGACGCAGATAATATTTTAGTTTTTCAAAAAGGACATTTTCTATAGACAGTCTAAATCCTTTATTACTAAATAAATTCACAAGAGAAAGTTAGAAAAGTTAATCATTTCATCGGACTAATTAAAGAGTCAGTAAAATATGAAATTAAACCTGGCCCCACTTAAATACAGGCAGGAAAATAAACCTCTTTTCTAATAGTGAATCTTTTCAGCATAGAACACGAAGCTGAACAAAACGTTCAATACCAAGCTAAAAATCACACGCGCTAAATCCACTCAGAATAATGTTGTGGACATTGAGTGTTTGGTTTTTTTTAATTCTCTGTCAACGTGGAAGATATGGAATCTTGAGTTTGTATGGTCATCCCATTTGATTAGAGAATAGGCATACTTAGTAGTGAGGTAATTATAATGAGAGGAAATGAATTCGTGTCAGTGAAAATTGAGAAAAAGAGATATAATTTTTCATCTCATCTTCCAAAAGCAGTTCATTAAAAAGGGCGACTAACTCAGTCTAACCTGATCTGTCGATTTCCCGATACTACTCTTAACTTTTGTAAAAAAAAAAAAAAAAAAAAAAACAAAGACGACATGTTTCTTTCGTGCCATGAAAAAATTATGTGTATTTCGTGATTCGAAACAATTAATATCTTTTTTTTCTGACACAAGCCCTTAGAATTATGGGGAAAAAAATGAAAAAAACAGTCTTGTATTTCCAATCTGGTTTTTTTTCCTTGTAATATTGCCTCGTTTTGTTTCTTGGATTTTTTATTATTATTTCTTGTCCATAATTATTTCCCAAACAGTTTAATGCAAAACAGAAAAAGAAATCGCCCGCGATAAATTCTTTTCCTCAGATTAAGGTAAATGTGAAAATTCAGAAAGAAAAGCAAATAATAAAAACTTCCGATGAGCAGCGCTCTTCATCTTGTACAGAAAAAATACAGATCAATATAAATTTAAAAAAGATGAAAAATTACTTGTATTTCGCACTTGACTTGGCCATGCCATCTCAGCGATGTAGTGATAATAGAGGTCTGGAGAATCCATTTTTATACTTAAGCTTCAAGGTTTAATTTGGAGTGTCTCGATTTTTTTCCTCTTTTTATTCGCTGGTTGGAGTGGTTTAAAACAAACAAAAAATGTTTATAGGTAATCTCAATATTTATTTCACAGGTAGGCCTATCCGTTAATTTAAATTTTATGAAGTATTCTTATTATTAATAGTCCTCCCACTATAGGTGTTTAAAGGGCATTACGATACTTAGAAGATGAGTTTCTAGTTCTTGTGATTGTTTTGGGTTTTTTTTTTAATTTGGTCTTTTCACTTTTCCCAAAAAACAAACTTTAATCCAGGCCCACTCATTTAAAGTCGTCTTTATTTTCTTCATAATTTATTTTTAACAAGCTTGGAATTCTGTTGCAGGCTGCTTTTAAACTGTCTCACTGCTCTTAATTTAGTTCGATCTGTTTCCTTTAATCTTGTCTTTTGCTCATCGTTATATGTGACAGTTTCCTAGCCATTTCTCGTTGTTTTGTTATTAATGACATCGAAAATGTCTTAATAACATTGCCCGCAATTTTTTTTCCTATTATTCAATATCTTTTCAACACTGCATGCTCTTCACTTTTTTTCCACAGGGTCAATAATCAATAAATAAAAACAAAAAAAAACCTTTTCCACATTTTCAAATCTTTTACGGTGGCGGAATCAGCTCAGAGAGACAATGTCAGTCAATTGTCCAACATTCGCACAAATTGCAAAAATTTGTCGCAGTTTTTTTGGTTTTTTTTTTTTTTTTTTTGTTATTTTTTTAATTTATTATTTTCCTATTGTAAGACACTGTGCGGGCACGTAGCTCAGAACAGGCCTACTCTGGAACCAGCCACCGTTACTAAAGAAAATAATTTCTAGTTTCCCAAGGTACGCACGCCAATTTGAATACATGTATATTGCTTGATCTTATAATGATGTGTGATTGTGGCCATATTTGAGGTCCTAATAAAAAAAATTCAAAGATAAAATAATGAAAACCGATTAGTTGCAGTCAAGTATTTCTCAAGCAAATAGTTTTACATGAATTATGCAGATTAGTTGTATGATTACTATAAGCGCGAATCTCAATAATCACACGATCAGCCTTCTGAAGGACGATAGTTTCCTGTAATTTATGAGAAGTCGCGGATACGTTTTCTACATTGGATTGTGCCACAGCTGCGGCATCTTCAATGAGAATGACATTAGCATTTTTAGGTACATTGGATTTAAATACAAGTGGCAATTTTGAGAGCGCCTAATTCTGAATGGTAATTTAGGCAGTTCTATACAAAAGAAAGTTTAAAGTCACCTCAAATATGGAGGTCCCACAAATGCACTCGCCCAACCTCTTAAAAGTTTATGCACTTACGTAGTCTCCTCTGTCCCAGTATATATTTTTATATTTTTGAGAGGAGGGGGCTTGTTGGAGATATAGCATTGAACCTGCAAAAGTCCAGCGCCCAAACCTAGTTGAAAGCATAGACAGCCATGACTGTATCTCTCTCAGGGCAGCAATTAGCAAGAGAAAAGAAAGAAAGAAAGAAAGAAATACAGAGCGAGGAGGAGGGCGACGACGAAAAGAAGAGGAAGAGGAGAATAAAGCTGTAAAAAGAATATGGAGAATTTAATGAAGGACAAGGGAGAGGGAAGTAGAAAAGGGAGAAAATTATGATTGAAATAAAAAGAGAAAACCAGAAAAAGAAAGTATAAAATCGCGAATTAGCACTAAACCTGCAATAATTGTGACACAAAGAACATAGTTCTGACTATTTGATCGATTTTCGGTGCTACAATGAATGTCTGATTTTTGGTAAAGGCTGTTAAACTGTCATTTTATTATCCTTTAATGATGAAGTGACTATTTTTATACATTCCATCTCTCTCCACCCATGAGGGATTGAGGAAGATATACAGATAAAAACACACTTGTTTAATGCAATTCCAGCCTCCACAAATTTCCCTTAACGGTTTTGTTTTTTTAAGTTTTCTCAAGAAACTTAGAAACAAACAAAATACACAGTAATTATACTATACAAAAGGAGAGAGCAAACTAGCATTTTTCAATTACATGAACACAACTTCCACAGAAAATTTACAGCCAAACATATATAATAAAATTAAAAAATACACAGGGAAGAATGGACAAATCTTGGAACTTTAGGCTACACTTCATCAAAAGAAGACACTGTCAGATGTAACAAAGTAAAAATATAAACGATATTTTGCTGCCTCGGAAAGCACAAACTGCCACTAAACTTCCATCAACCCTAAAGATTCTCTTGTCATAAAACTTTGTGACAATTCTTACGACAGTTACAGAACCTTCTTTTTAAATGCATCCCAGTGCAAGACTTGAGACAGCAGCTTCTACCTCCAATTCTTGACACATGCAATATGCTTTAATCCTCCTTAAACAAATACATATACAGCAGACTGCATCCTTCTCTGATATGGCCTTAGGCTGAAGAGCAATACTTTATAGACTGCTTAATTAGAGACAACATAATAAGAATTAATAAGATATAAGTTTCATTAAAACTTATTTGTTTCAAGTCATTTCGGAAAAGTACTTGCACTTGTAATTGTGGCAGCGATTTCAATTTTGTTTTTATCTTTAAATTTTAAAAAAAAATTTATCTTTGAAATTTTCTGTTTGAACAAAATGGTCTAGTTTAATTTGGTGTATTTTAAATTATAAGACTGTTAATCAAGTATAGGTTGTTTGTTACTAATGTATAAGAAGACAGCTAGAATAGTATGTTAATCAACCACAGCTACCTTTCAGTAAAACAGCCCTGCAATAAAACTTGATGAGTGACACTGTTCAGTATGTTCGGTGGGATGTGGGAGCTCAACAAACAAACAAAAAAGTTGCTGGTTTGATACAAACCTATGAAAAACAGTTTAACTTCCAGTTTTTGGTTGGCCCCACAGGAATTTCTTTTTTTCCAAATTGATAAAACTCTTACAAATTATTCCAGAAATCTTCCTGATAACCAGGGCACATAACTTGAAAAAATATGTCCCATGAAAATTCTTCCCAATTTTCTCAAGTTCTAGCTTCGACTTTCAACTGCACAGTCATAATGGATTCAGAGTGGTTATAAAGAAAATAATAATTTTCATGCTTGTAAGATATAGTTTATCACTGGCAGTGACATATTACAAAGAAATGTATTAAAATCAGGTCTTTCAACTGGAAAAAATTTAAAAACTAAAAAAATTAAGTGTACACAATTATGAGATCGGTATTCCTCATTGTCTTAAAAAAATGGTGCAACACATTTGCAATAAAGCATTGATTTACATATGATAAATCAAAAAGCACAAGAAATAGATTTGGATTTGATCAAAACAAGAGTATTTTATTCACCCATATATGCAGACATGTTTTCACAATTTTGGCTATATAATGTCACTTTGATATCACCTCAAGACCCCATGATTCTCCATCACCAAACACATACATACTGTTTAGACAGACATTATGATTAGCCACTGTTTGTCTGTCCACAAAATATTCAAAGGAATACAAGAAAAAAAAAAAAACAGTACAGAACCAATTTTACTGATATATACACTGTACTATGTTTGTTTATACAACTGTTAGGCAAAATGTTTATATTTTTTTAAGTATTTCTTCTGTAAAACATGAGCTTCATAGTAATATCTTTTTTTCTCATATAAACATGAACTATAAAAACAAAAAACAAAACAAATGAAAATACTGCACACTAACACAATATGTGCTATGTATTTCTTTAAACAATGCGGTTTACAATGTAACACTGACCAAGTGATAATGACAATAATGTCCTGAAATTAACATTTTTTTAGTAAAATGAAAAAGACTATTGAACTAATTTTCAGTGGATTTGAAAATGTCTAGTAAAAAAGGGAAGAAATGAATATAAATTATAACTGACATGGTAATGCCACTGTGTCACATATTATGGTATATAAAGCAAAGTTAAGTTGTTTTTTTTTAACTTTCTCTGTCAAATATCTAGGCATAGGATTTCAACATTTCAAATGGTTTGATATATTAGCATGTTTATTTGGTAGTTTTTATGATTCCATGAGACTTTCTTAGAAAATGTTTCTATTTTCCATAATGAAAAACTAGAAGGCCGCAGAATGCCCCTTAAAATTTAAATCAGATGAGAATTAGAAAAGAAATTGTGAAATGAAAATCTAAAATAACATTTGGAGAAAACAGAAATGAAGCTTTTATGGTAACTACAAAAATTAATAGCCACACCAAATACCCAATTATCTATGTATGTATGAAAATATGGTGAACAACATGTACATACATAAATATGTAAGCAAAAATGTGCCTTGCAACAAAATTAGAGTAAAATATTTTTTTTTCTTTGCTGACAACCAAGAAAGTATTAAAATATAATTCATTGCTTATTTAATTTTCTAACTATAGCAAAAGATTACTGAGGTATATGAATCCAGATTTCTATCCTAAGCATTCAAGCGATTTGATTCCCTCTTAGATTGAATAAAATTAAAATCCCCTTTCTGTTGTAACAGTTCTTTACTTATTGAACCAAATCTTCTCATGGTAACAAGTACATAAATAAATCTAACAAGTATTCAAATCATCAATGTATAAAATTCAGCAGCCACACTTTCATGATATATATTGCACAAATTATAATTTATCCTCACATTTACCCATATTTTCACAGGGAGAAAGTGAGAGAAAAGCTGCAGAAGGAATAGAATTTAATTATACAATAATTTCTCTTTCTGTTTAAAGATGACAAGAAATTTTACTTTAAGTTAATAGCTGTCTTAAAGGCCTGAATCAAAATAATTTTAATTTAATTTCCAAGCATCACAAGCAAAAGTTAGCATCCAAAATACTAACTCCAAAAACAAATTACTACCTAGGAAATGAAAAAAGTTGGCGTGCATGTACCAAAGCACACTGGTGACCCTTTTTCACAGTATTACTTGCTGCAACTTTTTATTGAAATTACTGAAGCATCTATCTCAAAGTTTAAAAGAGGAAAAATATAGCTACAGAGAATAGTTTAACAAGTAAGGTGTTATTTTGCACATTCCTTTTAGTTTTCACTTATTATTTACTTGTGGCATTGAAATTGTATGACGCAAGCAGCCTAATTTATAACTGCTAATGACTTTTGCAATAAAGACGTCAAATTTACAACTTTACTTATGATCTCTGCAACAAAATCCTTAATTTAAGCATTTACTGTATCTTGAGGTTAAATTTGAAACTGTCTTCTCAACCATTTCTTCTCCACAAAGCACAGAATGATTGCTATTTACATGATATTTTTTTTTGCTTCAGGTTTAGTCTAAGGTGGTAGACTAAGCTACTCCATCACACTTTATACACTCTTTTGACAGACCAACTTGTATCCAGGGTTTGGCAGGGGTTAGCTCTCACTTTGTAAAACTTCAGAAGGGGAGGACTGGAGACAGATGTGCAGAAAATTGTCTGGGTAGCTCAAGTGTTCACTAAGCCATAGAACGGGTGTGTCCAAGTCTGGTTCAACTCCCTGGATCAACACACGGCTCTCTGTGCAGACAGATATAAATCTCATTAAAATTAATATAAACGCCAGGATTTGAAAAGATGGTAAGAAAAGAAGTTAACAACTTTCTGTTCAAATATGAGGTATTGAGCTTTGAGAGCAATTTCCTTCTGATTAAGTTCCTACACCTTAAAAATTCCATATTTGAGAAATTTAAAAAATATACGGATCCCTAAGAAATTTCAGCGAGAGTTA
Organism: Elysia crispata; assembly: GCA_033675545.1. Taxonomy (NCBI): domain Eukaryota; kingdom Metazoa; phylum Mollusca; class Gastropoda; family Plakobranchidae; genus Elysia; species Elysia crispata. The sequence goes on along the minus strand of JAWDGP010006834.1, from coordinate 2,077,399 downwards.
CCTTCCTTGAACGACTGGTCAACACAGCCTGGGCTTAAGCTTAAAAGTTTTTAAAGTAGAAATTACTGTTGCAAAACGGAAAATAATGAATTTCATATCTAGATCTTATCTTCAAACAATTAATATGTAGGTTAAATCTAGGCATTATAAAGGCATAAACAGGTTCAAACACAGCAATGGAAGACAAAAAAAATGTCAAGTCGTCATTAAGACATATTCAATGAAGGTTGAGATCTCAAGTAAAAAAGTGATCTTTTAACAAAACCTCTTTTCTGATTATCTTTCCACAGAGTCCATAATATCGTGCTGATGATCTAATGGGGGTTCCATTTAAAATTTCAGGTGTGGAGATCGTTTGTGAAATAAAATCACTCCTGATCAACTGGACAGTATCTATCCGTCACGCCCCACTGGACCAGCTATGGTTGACTTTACTCTCAGGGCATTTTACAAAATATTACATGCAAAAAAATTAATTTAAAAAGTAATGATTTATAACAAAAGAAAAAAAAGGAAATTTGCATCAACTTTATTCTAATGATCGAACAAGTAGGTCTACATGTATGTAGACTACAAACCTACACAGAACCTGTTTTAAATAGTTAAAAAGCAAATCATAATTATTAAATGATCTGGCACAAAAAAAAATTCAAATATATATCAATTCATTAATTTTCAACAGAATGAAAAGAATTTGATTTCACCATTTATCGCGATCTTTGTCATAGGTCTAGATCTGATGAAGGCCTAAATTATAGACACACTGATAATCTGAGTCTTAAATCTACATCTAGATCTAAATTTTGGATATAGATTCTAGCTTCTTTTTAAGCTATTTCAATCTAGACCTTGGTTATTAGAATATGTAACCGAATCCATTATTTATTATTTTTCAATTGTTTTTGTTTGTTTTCTTTTAACCAAAGAAGGCATGCTGAAAACGGTTTTGTTACTGTCAAGCTTGAACTTATTTATTTGCATGTAGTGAAACGGGCGATTGATTCTCTTAATTTAGAGACGACATTAACACCTAAAGAATGATTAAATTTCAAATTTTGCCTTTTTTTTTTTATTTCTCTAGACTGGGCATCGAGACCTATGAAATCCTTTTGAGGTTTTTTTTGTTTTTTTTTTCTTTTAGAACAGACTGTCATCTTCAGCTAGACCACTTAGCATTGTAAAGTGAGTGAGTCGAGGGGCTGTAGGAAGAAGCGAGAGTGGGGACCAGTCAAGCTTGAGTGGATAGAGGTTGTTATTTGATTGAAACTGAAGGGAGTAAAGTATTTTCCATTCAAACAATTTAAAAATAAGGAAAAATTTATTGATTAAGTTGTCCATACTTTGCTCTCAGCTACGGAAACTTTACGTCCATTCATTATGATTACTATTATTATTGTAGCTATATGTCATACTGGGTCTGTGTTTAGTAAATGTGTATGAAGTCTAATTGCTTAACCAATTTAATTATATAGAAACGTGTTCTATTCTGTTTAGATTTTTTATATTTGTAATGAAAGTGTCTTATGCAAAAAAAGAGCTTTCTTAAAATGAAAATACTTTGTGCGGGCTCAAAGTTATCCATACACTGCAATAACTCTAAGAACCTGTGATTAGTAAGCAGAAATACAAGATGTGCTACTCTTATGGGTCAATTGGATTTGTCTCTGTTTCGTTGGAACCCACCATAACAAATACAGTGTAGTGCTCTTCAACACACAGTAAAAACGTGCAACTACTCAAAACAGAAAAAAATTTTAAGGCCCCGGGATTTTTAAAAATGTCTTGGGTTATCCTGGATTGCTAAAGCTCATGGTTATTCTAGATCTAATCAAACTGGCATAAATTAAATGTTTTACAGTTCTTGATTGATAATAAGTGGAACTATATTTTAGATATAAAAAAGTATAGAAGTGCAAAAGAAGTCAAGAGAGCTTTTACATTGGCAACTGGCGCTCGAAGAGATAAAAAGTGACTAATCAAATCTCTACTATTTTATCTAATTTCTAACTTTTACAGTTTTTCCACTCCATTTAAGGAAAATACAGTAATTTGTTTTACAATAGTCATTCCATTTTAAAATTGGAAAACACAGAGAACAGTCTTTCAAATGTTATTTGATTCATCACAAAAGATTTGGCAATAAAAATTGATGAAAATAATTACAATAAATATGAAAGGAATCTTTTAAGCATTTTTAAGCCTAAAAACATAAGTTTTCTTTATTTTTTTTTGTACTGATCTTGGTTGATGAAGATTCAGTGAACTTCACCACAGTACAATGAGTGATTCTTTGGGAGATAGGCATGAAAGAAATAAAAGTTGCCTTTTATAATATATATGTATTGAAATTAAAGAGGAAATGAAAAGTAGAGAAACAAATGATTGCCACTGCTACACTGCTATTCATTTTTCTCAAAAGTCTTATGCTATTTTTTTTCAAGAGATATCAGCTTAAGAAACAGAATAACCCCACTGACATAAAAAAAAAACAACAGATGGCATAATTAGAGTACCCACTTTTTTCTTGAAAATCTGTAATAACAGACTCAAGCATATGTCTTAGTGTCAGAACATCTCCATTGTCATCTGTTGGCTTAAACAGCCTTTGAAGTGGAACTTGATCCATCTTTAAGTGCAAAAGAGCAAATAAGAAAGGGGAAAAGAAAACATACTCTCAGTCAAGATTTTCAAAAAGATTTGTTTATCATCTGTTTCAAACAATCACTTTGAAAAGTGGTACCAATCTTAGATTTAGGACAATGCCCCCCTCTAATTAAAAGTAGTACATGTATAGCCATAAAAAAAACATGACCAAGAACAATATATATTCTCTACATATAAGCTCAAGAAAAGATTATCTTTGCTTATTTCATTTATACCTATGATCTAATCTGTATCCATGAGGCAAATCAAGACTTTCACTGAAGATAACAAAAACCAACATGAACACTGTGATTATAGCTTTTATAGTTGCTTTAACAATAAGAACTCTTCCAGCATTTGTAAAAAGTTGAATGTTGCTGTAGAGTTCAAAGCATGGTTGCATGGACAGATGGAAAAGAAAATGAAAAAGGAGTTGTTATTTTCCTTTTCTTACAGATGACATTGTCATCTACTTCTTTTAATCAAGCACAATGCTATGCAAGTTCTTTCCATCCTAAACTGCAATCCCATTCACAAAGTGGGCTAATTTAGGCCTTTACTAGTGTCTAAAGTCCTTTTTAAATGAGTTTTTCAGACATAAAAAATAACAAAACATCAACGAAAATCCTACACCAAATGGTCTTACCTGATACACCCGGAATGGAATAAATTTGAATGTGTCTTCTCCAGAGACTTCCATCAGTTTTTTGTTGACTGACCAGAACTGATCAAATTTATCTGTGACCAGAAAGAGCATGCAATGTTCAATATAAAATTTTTATTTGAGTATTTCATTTGTACATTTACTTTCAAAACAAGCAAGACCAGCTTGACCTAAAGCAAATCAAGAGAATCAATCTATCAATCTTGCTTTGGCAAATGCTTTAGACATGTTGTGAGGGTACATAAAACCCTTTGTCTTGACTGCCTTCCCCGCACCTTTGATCTTCTCTTGATGTAGTATTTGAACTATTTGGGAGTGACATTTTAAAATTTATTAGTATAGACAAGAGCTACCTTTATATTATTACACCAGGACAAAAAGGGTCAGCTATAAATAAAATTCAATTAAAACCATGAAAAACTATTCTTGCAATTAAAAATGTTTACTGTTCCTTTAATTGGAGAACATATTGGCTCTCAAAAGCAGAAAGTGAGTGCACCCTATAGTCCCTCAAGCAATATTGACATGCTTTAATATTATTGGCCTCAAAAAGATCAGAAATTACAAATACCACTCAGGATTTATGCATTTTCTCTGGTAACCTTTGGCAGCCTTTAGATTTTTCTGTTGAAGTCTTCTCCAAGAAAGTCAGGTTGGTGCAGACTTTTCATGCAATTTAATTGTAAGGAATTGTTTGGTTTTTTCCTGCCAATCAAATCATCAATATCAGTATGGAAAAAAAAGTTTCCTCTAAAGATGACTTAATTCCATAAAAGATTAAAATCATTTTCATGTTGAATTAAATTTCATGTAACAAGTGTTTGAAAACTTTTTAATTGCCTTTTTCAATTTGATTGACTCTGTATAGATGTTGTTTTTTTTTCCCAATTTATAAACCATAAAAGAGTTAACGATCTTGAATGGTGTACCCCATATTTGTGATAGAAATTATAATTAGATTTATATGGGCTAATAAGCATAACACAAAGGGAAAGATTTCCTTAAAGCAGCATAGGACTCAAAAATTGAACCGACCAAAATAGAATGGTGGAACATGAAATAGTACTTGCACAAGCCTCAAACTAATATTTACGCTTAGCGTGGATTTCCTGGCCAAATTATATTTTATGAACCTTTGATGGGAATGGCAGATGCATAGGTAGTTTAAGGCTTAAAGCTTGAATCTGCCAATATGCAATGTCAACAAAAAAATAATTTTCTAACATGTAAAATATAATGTCCCCTGCTCCTATCAAAGCATGGGAAGTAAAAAACAAAAAACAATCCTTTACGTTCGAAACTGATACGGTACGTACACCCATAACCATGAACGACAAGGATGATTGACAGCAAAAGGATTTACGGTTATCAAAACATCTTTGATTGGAAACATTGAGAATTTATTAGCATTTCCTTCAAATGGGTAGATTGAACAATTTTGGCATATTTAAAGATAATTAAATCACTATATTTCACTTATCCTGGTTATTCCCCCTCCCAGCCCAACCCACAACCAGTCCCAATGCTCAATTTGGAAAAAATGAAGATTATGGGCACATAATGAACATGACAGCAGATCAGAACCAAACTATTATTTATGTACCGTTCATCACTCCATTCCAAAGGGTTTTATGATCCTTGCGTTGCATGTTGTTCACTGCTTGGCCTCGGTGTTTTAGTGCATCGGCCTCCTTGATGACTGACATAAAGTGAGACTCTACTGCATCCTTGCTTGGACAATGAAGCAATTCCTCCTCTGGAAAATTCTGAGTGAAAGTTCAAAAATTTGATTTGTCATCCAAGTAGGCAACAACAGAAGGAAAAATTTAAGAGAATTCTATCTTAAGAAAAATGAAATGGTATACATGTACTTTTAATCCCTTTTCCAAATGTGATTGGACCAGATTCTTTTCTTCTTCTTATAACTGAAATATAATAGATTTATCACTACAAATTGAAGAATTTGATTAATTAACTCTAAAATCTATATTCAATAGATGCATCCCACCAAAAACAGCTTAAAATAAATCCTTAACATCAAATACCCAGTAAAGATAACAAACAAATCTCTGTATACAAAATGCAATGAAAAACCAATCACAATAACCATCCTTGAAAGTCAATGGCCCTTGTTCAGACATATTCTGAAAACAGATTAGACATTCCATCAAACAAACCTACAGAGGCTTTCTTTGCTCCTAAACCTGATAAATTTTGAGACTGCCAAAAGTCATCAATAGAGGCCTATATCGCATACCAACAGGCAAGCTGAAACTCAAAACTAAGAACAACCTCGACCATCTGAGGTCAATAGCAGAAGATAGAACATGGTGTAGGAGACTATCAGCAAATACCCGACACTTCTGTTAAGAGGCGGCCCTTTAGTTCGCCAGTCACTCGTCAGCCACTACCAGTAACTAGATCAGGTCATGAAGTGAACTGCTGGGTGAAACGGGGGTTTTCAATTTGGAGCTGGGTGTTTTAGATGCATCATTTTCAATGTTCGAACATGCATATAATCCCACTGGTTGCATCAATGTTAACCAAAAGCATATAATGTGAAGGAACCATATTTATTCAGCATTGGAAAAAAATAATGGACGTTGTTTTTTTTCCTAAATTAAAAGAAATGCAGAGCAGTTTTGATGCCCAGGAATTTGATAGCAGCCGCATTTCATTACAGGGATGAGTTTTTAATGACTCCAAATGAAGCTTTTGGAACAAAATTTTATGATGACATTTCACCAGAGATTCATTAATATATTAAATAATGCACATACCAAACGCAATTGCGAAAAGTTCATAGTTTCTTTAGGTATCTATATCTTCACAGAGCTAGCCAGTTAAGATTCTTTATTCTTTTTCTCCTAACTTTGCCGTTTATCCCTATGTTGTGAGTGGTATCGCGGCTCTTCATTTATTGGTTCTAGATCTAATACCATTATTCTCTCAAGAGGAATTGAAGAAATACCCATAGTGATCTATCAGAGAAACAAATGCTAAATATGTGTGGTCACTTAAAGAAAAATAGACTTAGTTTTATTAATTGATTTTAAGTTTAGACTATGGTTTAGGATAAGGTCTAATACTAGATCTAGAGTAATATGATCAACAGTAATAGGAGAAAAATTTAAAATTATTTCGATATCATGTGGCAACATTAATTTTGTTAGTCTATGAAAGCCTATAGTTTTTATGAAGGTAGATCTAGTAGACTTTCGGAAACATATTAAATCCCGATGAAAAAATCATGTCTCCAAAGTTGTAAGAAAATGTGACATGTTCGTTTTCGTGCAGAATTTTCTTTAATTAAATCATATAAAATCACATCAAAACTTTTTGCAGTCGAAAGTTTCTCCAGGAGTTCATATTTGATTGTTTTATAAAATAAAATGGGTTTGGAATAAAAATATTGTTCCATTTTGGAAATGTGCGTTCTGAAAGAAGTGCATTGTCATAATTATAAACTTGAGCATTTCTTGTTCACCTCCTGGACATTTTAGCATAATTGAAAAGAATCTAATTAATGTATGATGAAAGTTATTGCGTTGCATTAAAATGAATATAAGCAAAAAAAGTTTGAAAAAGATTTAGCAGAGATATTGCAATATAAACTCTGGTGAAAATTGTGAATCTCAAAATCACAGGCAATGCAAAAGCATGCTTGTTGGTGCTGTGCTGGCACTGTGCAGCTGAGGTATCCAAGTTAGAGCACTAGGATAAAAACGGCGATAGAGAAAAATAGATATCAATCATTAAGTGTGGTTATGTAAAAGAAAAGAGTAAATTTCATATCAGGTTGCCCAGAATTAGGCTTGAGTCAACAATAAAATAAGTAAACAAATCTATTCTAGTTATTTCGAAACAACTCTGAGAATATCGAATTTTCCAGAGAAGTTCTTTTCTACAAACCCTGTATATTTTTTTTCTATTTTCTTTTTTCTACAATTTCTTGCCACAAAACAGATAGTCTAAGAATATGAAAACTAGTATGTTAACTTAGTTTATTTATTTTTCTGTAGGTAGTGATTTGCTTATAAGCTCAGTCAAGAAGTAAAGGATTCTTAAATATTTTAACTCTATATATCTCTAGGAATAAATAAATATTGAAAAATTTGGTGAAAACACAAATCTTAATTTTTTTAAATTTTGAACCAAACATTTAATGTTCTTTTCTACAAAAAAAAAAAAAAAAAAGAGAATAATGCAATTAAAACATTACTTTAAGTATATAAGTAACCTGTGTATCAAGACATACATATATATTCTTTAATTCAAGCGAGTACCAGAAAATAGTATGCAAAAACTTAAATCTTAATTTAACTGCCATCGAATTAATAATTTTTTTAACATATTTTTTCAAACTAAGGTAAGCAAAATAGGCGTAATCTTCCTGAAACGCTATGTATCAAATTGTAAATTTATGTGTATATCTTACTTGAAAATGAACTGTCAAGTTCCATGGCAAATCTGCTCTAGATCCAAACATATCAAAAAGGAGTCCGATGGGATAGTGCCTGTAGAAACAAGAAAAGGGAGACAGACAAGTTTATACATTTCAAAGATTAAAAAGTGTCATAATTTCAATAATTTGGAAACAATCATTGAATGCTGCACAGTTAAAATGATGGGATAATTTTTTGTTTTGATGGAAAAGATTTGCTTTTGAAAATATATTATTGTCACCACTTAATTTTTAAATCTATTTTGTGCATATGAAATTAAAATGCATATATTGTTGTAATTGTTGCCACTATCATTATTTATTTTTTAATTGTCTTTATTAGAGTTAACCGTTCAAGTGTTGTATGATAAATATTTGTTTGATATTGTTATTACTATTATAGATATCAATTTACAGCAATATATGTCAACTGTTTTTTATCTCATTTTTATTGTAATCAGTAAAATGGTTCGCAAAAAAAAGTTCTAAAATTGCAATGTTATTGAAATAAAGGTTACATCTGGGCCATTCATTTTTCCCCCTTTTTTTCTTAACTAAAACAATTGTCTATTTTCCTGATATAGCTACTTCAGATGAAACTGATTTTAAGCCTGACATTACTACTATTATTAAAATGATGCTCGAGGTAAACCTGCTAGAAGACACTCAAATAATAATGTTGCTTAGATTTATTCTAGACTTTATTTTCCCACAGACTTCATTTGCAGCATTGGCAGACCCTTGATGATCATAGCTGATGCTCAATACATTTAATATGTTCTCTCTTTTCTCTTTTCAATAATTCACTAAATGCTAAATTTCAGTGAATATTCATGATTCAGAAGATGAATATTTAAAAGGAATGATTCAAAAATGTCTTAAGGATACCATTTTAATGCTTGCCCTTCATATTCCAGCCACATTTCTCCCTGATTGTCACGGTCAACATGTTTTGATAGATGTTTGACAACTTTATCTGTCACCAAAGGGAAGTAGCTCAGTCGTGGCACCAATAACTAAGCAAAAATTTAAAAAATCAATTTCAAGAAAATCATTCACACGTATCAAAATTAAATATGCTTAATACAGAGAATTTTCTCTTAATCTTGTTGCACAAAGTTAAATAGTTTTTATCTCTTTCCATCTAATCTAAGACATACATATTGTATACAAAGCTCTTCTAAATTATTTTTCCACATCAAATAAAAACAAGCTTCAAGGTATTGCATGTACACATGTATACATGATTATTTTGATGTTACAACTACAGAGTGGTGATATTGACGACAAACTGATTGGGCTCAGAATAGCTTCAGTTGAGAGATCATATATTGATCTCTTAGAAGATAAAAGTTTCTGGGGTGCAAAGTGGCAAAACTAGTCTTTTCAGGAGAGAGGCTGTACATAAAAGCTGCTGAAATACTATTTATCTAATGTTTTATTTCATTCTGAAAATACAATTAAACATAATTGTCCATCCCCACCTGCATATTCTTAATGGCATTGTTTTGTGACCCAAGTAATAGGTAAAAAAGATCTATTGTCTTTAATCTCAAAATTAAGAGAGAATCAGATATGAATTCTACAAAGTTTAAGAAGGAACTTAAGAAATTCAAATAGGACATACTCATCACAAGTATAAAAAAAAATATTTAAAAAATCATTAAGGTTGTGTCAGCTTCAGTGACAGCCCTTAGGGCATAATGAACTGCATCACAGAACTGGTGAGGATATGATTCTGAGAAGAGGAGATAAAACCTGACAAATAGACCTTTATTTCAGAATGGGCTGGGTTGTGGCATCATAGCATAGGTTAATATCACAAGATCATTCAAAAACACTTCATCTGGGCATGCTTGGTGTGGAGGAAAAAGCAAAGAAAATATATTAACCAAGCTATTAGAAAAGTAAAATGCAGGAAAGAGCAAGAAGTAATCTTAAAAGTCTTCAGATCTTACTTTGCTTCTGCACCAGGCAAAGAGGGGTTAAGACTGTTGGATAAGAATTGGCTTGTTTTATGAAAAGAATTATAATCTTTAATATTTGACTACGTAAAGCACGTTCTGTTCCAATCCATCTCTTTTAAAAGCAGCATTATCTTGTTGAATTTTCCTTGTATAATCATTAAAATGTGAGTATTTTAACTTTAACTTTAATCATACTTCATGACTATGAAAGTGTACCTGCCAATCACTTCAACAACTTCATGATGCCTATGCTAAAGAGTGTGGCACATGATTGACTGAGTATCTGGCTACAAGCATGACATCATTTGTTGCATGCAGAAGGCAGTAACTGCTTAGCCCAATCTCCTAAAGTGCTACATATTAACTTATTTACCTCCAAACTTGTAAACTCAGATACTATGACCTTGCTTATAATGCCATAACATTACTTTCTGCGCATTTTGACTCACAAAAAATGGGTCAGGTTGGTCAACTGTGTAGATATCTTCCTGCGCTAGCTGAAAACAGACAGGGATTTTTCCTTCCCACACTTCTCGTAAAATTTCTCGATCCTCTGCCATATCTGTGAAAAAATGTTTACACACATTTTAAATCAGTTTAGCAGATTCAATTAACAGGTTTCAAAAGCACTAGGTTTGGGTTTAAATAAAAACTAAAAAAAAATTTTCACACTGAAAAATAATAGTTTGATAAAGCAATTATTAGGAAAGATCAAAGCCATTTTTGCAAACAGTTCCTACTTCAAAGGGCTGAAAGAGAAAAAAAATTAGAGCTCTGACAAAATGGAAAATGGTTCAGTTCTCAGATTATTAAAGAGGAGATGGGGCAAGGTACTGCCTGTATAATAATGAGCCTGAGTGAAAGAGCTTAAATAGATGATATTCATCAAAGGCAAGAAGAAAATTGGGATAGCTCTCACATTGAGTATTATAACAGAAGGATAAGCCAATACCCTTTCTAAGTGAGAGAGAGATAGAGGGAGAGAGAGAGAGAGAGAGAGAGAGAGAGAGAGAGAGAGAGGGAGGGAGGGATGGAGGGGGAGAGAGAGAGAGAGAGGGAGGGAGGGAGGGGGAGAGAGAGCATTTGAAAAGAATTTCATTTTCTTTCTGATTTTTTTTTACGTATTAAATCGTACTTGAATTTTCTGGGAATTCAAAGTACATTTCCTTACAGAAATTATAAAGTTCAGTTCATTTTTCTGTGAGACCAGAAATTTTTTTATAATGCTATACATTAAATATTAAATAAAGGTTGGCAAATAACTTAAAATTTTATAATGCAAAACACACTTTTCCTACTGAAGCATTCTGATGGCAACTTAAAAATTTTGTGCTAGATATGGCAGAAAACTTAGCTTTATGACAAACAAAAATTTATTTTCTAACTCTGGCCAGGACAGATGCTATATGTTTAAAACATTCAACATTCATATCCAGCATATAGTAATTTAGTATTTTGCAAGCCTGTGTTGTGTTCAGTGTCCCAGGAGTATAGTGAATATTAGCAGTAGTAGAAGTAGAAGAGTAATTAAGTTGTAGATCTATCCTCCACAAGAGAAGTGGTGGCCCTGGAGTAAAGGTGTAGAAGGATAGGTACTTTCCACACAACAGATACTCCAAGACTGACTTGAGTAGCAATCAAGCTAGCTCATACAAAGGGATATGATGTCTGTCCTGCCCATGGCCACTTCCACCCCAAAAGCTATGACATCATTCTCAGCAATTGATAGAGACTAACCTAACCACACTCAAAGCAAGCCAATTACACTACAACTGCAACAATTACAATTTACATCATCTTAAGAACATCAATATGCATTGCCACTACAAACGCCCATATGAAATAATTTGGACATCTGGAAGAGTTCCAGTAGATATTTAAAGCATTAAGACTGAGAAGAAGAAAATTCTGGCAGTTTCTGTTTGGCAAAGGCAAGTTTAACCATTTGCAAAATTGATCAACTACAACACACTATCAGAAAAAAAAACATCATACATTTCACAATCACATGCTTAAAGTTAGCTAAGGAATTTTTTTTTCAACAGGTGTTGGGAATTAATAGTACAAGTGCTTATTCCCAACCTGTGTTGGGAAAAGTATATTGTTTACTCCCAACCCGTGTTGAATTTAGATTTCTGTCTCGCAATGGTCAATCAAGATCTTTCGACTTTCAATTAGATAGTGTTGATGTATGATCACTGGGAATTTTATTTTATTTATCATTTCGAGGTTTATGCAATGTAAAACATTAGTGCAGTTCCTTACTTTGATATCCAAAGCCGGTAGCTCACTAAAAAGACTAGACATACATGTTCAATATACAATAGTTTTCCAATAGCCACGTCACATTATGGTCTGATCCATTGTTGATTTGTGACAGAAATGAGTTGTAAATTGCATCTTTTATTCTTGATGGATCATGGATGACACTTGACTTGATCTGGTCTTCATGATTTCTCTTCATAGACATTCTGTTTAAAATAAGTTGCTAAAACTTTCTCTTTCTTTACAAAGTACCCTGGTCATTGTTTTCATGATAAACTAACTTTCTTAACAAAACATGCTGTCTACACTTATTTAGATAGTACAGTTTTTTTCACTGACGACTATCTCTGTGGGATTTATGTGTGCATGATGAGAGACACTTGGCAGTGTGTGTGTGCACGTTATGAGAGACACGAGGTTGTGTGTGAATGAGAGAGTGAGTGACAGAAGCTGCGTTAGGCACAAGTTAGAGGCTAAAAGATTAAGTTGTAACCTCTAACTGCCCTTGTCAGGCACAACTTAGGGCTAAAAAATACAAAGACACCCAACTAAAAGCAGAGAGAGAGAGAGAGAGAGAGAGAGAGAGAGAGAGAGAGAGAGAGAGAGAGAGAGAGAGAGAGAGAGAGAGAGAGAGAGAGAGAGAGAGAGAGAGACTGTGTTCAGCAAAAGTTAAGGTCTAAATAAAAGGACATCAACATAATTCAGCTTAATATTAAACATCACAAGAAAAGCAAACACATTAGAATGCAATTGCAATATAAATTTACTGGATTTCAACAGTATCAACAACAAAATGGCACATGATGCAGAAAACCCTGGGAAATGAAACTTTCTATAGGCCTATGTATTTACATGAAACATGCATTCAAAACAAATTGGAAAAACTATACATTATTTCAAAATTGAGTTGCAACATACAAGAGATAAAAAATATGAAAAGAAATTGCTTCTGAAAACAATTGAAGAATTCCAGCGATATTTTATAAAAAAATTTAATGAAATAGGCGGAACTTGTTCAGTGATATATTAGAGCCAAACAGTTCATTTTACTTCTCTTGGACAAAATTTCCTTCTAAAAATATTCACATATATATATAAGGAGTTTGGAAATGGCAGAATGAGATGTTCAAAGGTATCTGTCTAGGAAAAATACGAAAAATCGGGTATCCTCATAATATACTGAAGTGAGCAAGAAAACACGAAGCCTCTATACCTTGTTAATGTACTTCAAAATATTCATAGAACCTGTCTCAAACGTCAATCCCAGGTTCCGATGCCTAAAAATATATTGTTCGAACCCGGCTTTATCGAACATAGATGTGTCATGTGACTAGAGAACACCAGTTGGGAATAGACACTGCGATCTAGATATAGATCAAGATCTATAGATCTATATGTGTGGTGGCCTTAGAAAACCATTCGCATGTCGGAAATTTTGGATATGGAGATATTAAACATGTGGATGCACTAGATAATGCTGAACATGCCACAGTTTGAATTTTGAAATTATCTCAATTAGGGGCTGAGTTATGGGCATTTTAGTGTCACGATGTCCAGAATCTTGAAACTGAGAAAAACGCGGTTAAAGTAAGTGGTTTAAATTTTGCTTATTTTGTGTAATTTTATCGCCCAAAGTTGCATTGTATCCTATATAAGCAGTTGAAACACTTATGAAGATGAATATTTATTATTTATGGAGTGTGAAAAACATGTAAAAAAATTTTCAGAGCAATTTTTCTCATGCAAATAAAAAATATGTTGCGTAAACAATACATGCGAAGAAACAAGATAATACAGGAACCAAGAGAACCAGGCAAGTTTGATGTTTTATTAAAATCCCAAAGGCAGGGTATAATGCATTTTATTGAAAATTGTACATTCAGCAAGAAGGAAAAGTGGATGTGATGATTTTCTGTAATTACTATCTAAAAATACAAGAAAAAGTTTTTTGTTTTTGTTTGTTTGTTTTTTTTTTAATGAGAATAGACAGAATAAAAGAGGTATGTAAATAACTGTCTATATTATAAAGAGAAAAACATTGTCAGGGATGATTAAATAGATATTTCATATTGATGAAAAGAATAATAAGAAAATTAAATGCTCCTGCACTACTGGTTTGGTTTGGTGTTGAAATGACTTTTGATAGCAAATTAGCGGGATCCCGCATGATCCTTGTAAATAATAATAAATATCTGATAGACTTCATCTCAAACTCTCCCAAAGCATTGAATTAAAAATTACAAAGGGACATTTAAGAAGTTTAAAGTTCACCTTCAGCCCTGGTGTTATAAAAATTGAAAAAAAAACAATGAATTTCAACACAATCCTTCCTCACCTTAGTGCCCTTCTTGGATTCTTTCTAATAACTAAGCATATCTTTCAAGAAAAAAAAAATCCATTCGTTGCAATTACTGATGCAGCTGTTTCTTCAACAGTCAATGGGACGCATCCACAACCCTACACCTCAGTGAAAAGCTCATCTGAAATTTGTGTTGGATTATGGGGTTGAGAGAAAAGTTTGGGAGAAATAAGAAGATAATAAAATTCCTTATGATGACTATTATAGATACAAGTCTTATTTAACAACAGCAAAGGAGACTAAATGAAAACTGAAAAAAAAAATCATAGAAATTAGAATTCATGTCAGTTTATAAAACATAAAAATTTTTTTTTTTTTTAAAGTGGGCTCTACATAAATAAAAACACTAACACAGCTGATGCTGGTGTTAAAATGAGAGAGATAGTACTCATTTATTAGGAAAGATTGAGATTGAAATACTGCAATTCATCATGACAATAAGAGCTCTCACCTTTAAAAACTGAAATGGCCACTGCTTAGCTCTGTTACTAATAAATCATATGGCTTGTCCGGTGTTTTCTACTCTACAGCCTCTGCGGAGAGATGAAGGAAGAAATTATGATAATTTTATAACTTTGTTATAGAAAGTAAGCAAATTTGAGTAGTGCACATTAATTTCATTTTACATTTCAGCAGTTATCAATTATGGTTAACATGAGTTTACTTGAGAAATTTGTCTCTTTTTAGAATCTAGTAGTGTAATGAGATTCAGACTCTAGATTAGTCAATACATAAATTTACGTGTACAATATTATCATCGATCTACTCCAGTCTAAATTCAGATTAGATTGCACTTATCTAATTAACAACTATTTTTAAATCACAATCTTTTCTCCAGTTGATATCTAGATCTACATAGATCTAGATCTAGGTCTAGACAAGGTAAACCTATCTTGTTATTTATGCTCTCGTCTAGACCGAATCTAGATCTAGATCTAGATTTGAGTTACTTTTTCCATGAAACATTCAGGGCAGTTAAATACAATGAAATTGTAAAACTTAGTATGTTTTAGTAGGATAGAAACTAGTTTTCCTCACCTGAAGATTCGTTCCTGGAGTTGTTGTGGGTGTGGCACTGATGCTGACATTGATGTTAGATCATATCTCTATTAGACTCTTTTTCTCTATTCCTCAGACCAAATTTAGCTTTTGCAAGTGATTGGACGACTAAAATATTGTTCTTACACTTATCTTATCATTTCATGAGAAGTTTATCTTTCAATTATGGTCTTTTAAAGAGAGTTTAATAGGAAAATATCCTCAGTTTCTTCATCTCAATTCGTTGAGTCAGCCATGTTGTTGTCTTTAGTTACCATTAAAAAAATTTGCTAGGAGCGATGGAATTTTTACTTGTAAAGTATTATAGGCTTGATAAAACAAAGAAAGAAGAAGGTTTCAGCATAATTGAATAGTTGTATGATTCTTTGAATGAGCTTTTGGGGTGTAAGAGTTTTGAAATTCAGAAAGAAATAACTTAACTGTGGATGAGGTGAAGTGGATCACAGTGATTTCGACTTGTGAGATGCGCAGAAAATGTAGTACCGATGTAAACAAATATATTCATGCGCACTTGGTACCACAGAAAAGAGCGAAAATAAACGAATACAACGGTATGCAACACTATAGAGTTTAAACGGGGAAAATTTTACTACGCGGATGCAAAGAGTACGTAAAATATCATTAAATTTTAACGATTTTTCGGACTTTGACACTCGATAGGGTTCAGAAAAAAATTTTTTTTAAATATTTAGAGACAAAAATAAAGCTCCTTCTTCTGTCAGATGATGTAAAAATGGTTGAACTTTATAAGTATAGTACTCGTTCAGTTTTGACCAGGGGTCACCCTGACCACCTTCAGAGCCCTATATCTCAGAAGTTACTTTTCCGACAAGCGACTGGTTTTCTCAGACCACCACACATATAATATGGATTACTATTACGAAATTTGCCCTTCATTTAGTAATTTAAAATACTGAATGTTCCCAAAAGACACTTTTGAGCTTGTTAGGAAATATCTTAAAGCATTGGAAGTCACCTCGTCCCTCAAAGATCTCAAAAGCTACCTCCAGGTTTGCTAATGAGAGGGGGTGGAGTCAGGTTCTTCCACCACTACAGCAAACTGCAAACCAAATCAGGCCTTTTCTTAGAGACAGACCCATCAATAGGCAAACTCAATAGCAAAAGGATCAGATTTAATCAATCTAGATTTAGAGCGAGATTTACCCCAATGCCAATGGTCCAATTTATAAGTTTGTTTATCCCATCTAACCTAGATCTCTAGATCTAGAGTCTAGATTATGTTCCAGCAAAATAAGTTCTAGATCTAGTCTAGATCTAAATTCTAATTGCATATATTCTGTTCTTTAATATTTACCAGAAACTGTGCCCTTGTCTTAATAAACAGTTGGGTTTTTTTTTACTGAACAGAAAATTATATAATTCCAAATGTTTTCAGACGAGCAACTGAGGATAACTCAAAACCAAGTAGACTAGATCTAGATCCAGATCTAGCCCTCGAGATAGTAGATAACTGTAGGCCTTAATTTTTTCAGCGTTCTTTGTTTTGCTGTGATCCTGGCCAAGTCAGACAAAATATTGGAGCTAAAAGTCATAAACGATAGTAACTTCCCTTTTCTCAACCATTCAGACGTTCAGTTAAATTGACTTGAAAATCATGTCCACACATCAAGGAATTTTGATAAATTAAAGAGATGATGAAGGAAATATTTGGAGATTGAAAAGAGATACCTTCGCAAACGTAGTAATTTAGTCAAGATTTTTTCTTTCTAGATCTGGAAATATACTTTTTGTAAGATGGTTTGCTCTAAAAATATAATCATCATAGACTCCCTAGAATTAGTATCTAGATCTATACATCTAGAAAATCTAGATCTAGATCTATTAGTATTAGTTATTATTTTTTCCACTTTAGGTTAGATATTTACTAATACTACTCTCACTTTCTAACGAAATCAACGAATTTAAGCTAGGTCTAGATCTAGACTCTAGTCTAGATTTTTTTCTTTTTACATAAAGAGTAAAAAATTAACTTTGCAGCTAACACTAAATCTAGATCTAGATAGATCGGTACGGATAGATCTATATTAGTTACTGTTCAAACTTATCATGAGATCTAAATAGATCATTATTTGTTATTACAGTTCAAACTTATCATTGCGTCAAAATATTAGACTCTCTCCTCTGGATAGATTCTATCCAGATTCAAATTCATTCATAACTCAGAACAAATTCAGAAAATAATCATGTTTAAATATAGGCTTATTGCAATGAAGGGTAAAATTGCAGATATCGGCCCACCTCACGTTGGCTTCACAATTGAATGTTTCCCAACAAAATCGAAACTTGTAGTTTAATAGGATTTTGAGCAACATAAAAATGCTTATATCCTGAAAAGCATTTATTTGCAACAAATAAAACCTTCATATTCGTGTTCAGCATATCAAATTCATTAAAGAGAAATCAAATTTTAAAGATTAGGGTGAGTTGGGCTGATATCTGCAATAATCCAATATAGATGGGAGGCCAATCTTTTATTTAAAAAAAAAAATGGATAAAATTGCAGATATAGGCCCAATCTCACGTTAAGCTTCACAATTGAATGTGTCCCGACGAAATCGAAACTTGTACCTTAATGGGATTTTAGAGCAACACAAAAATGCTTATATATCTTGAAAAGTATTTATAAATTTGCGATGAATAAAACCTTCATATTTTCGTATTCAGCATATCAAATTCATTAAGAAAAATATAATTTTTAAGCTTAGGGTGAGTTGGGCTGATAAGTGTAATAATACCAAAAGATGCCTTTTTCCATTTCCCACTAGTCTAGATCTAGATAGACCAAGATTGTTTTGTATTTTTCAATATTTTTTTTTTACTTACCTCCTTTTTTTCCATGAGGTCCCAAATATAAATGCACTTTAGTTTTGTTTTTCTTTCAACTCTTGGTTGCTTTTGGTAATGCTAGTTTGAAGTTTAACAATGGTAGGTCCACTTCCTCAGCTTCTTCCAAGACTTCAGATTTATTTTGAACAACCACAAGATATTTATCTGGAAGCTTCTCTTTGGATTTTAACTCATTGACATCAGAATAAATTTGGCTTCTAATCAAAATTAATTTTGGCTTCTATAGAGATTTTGCATGGGGGTTGCTATAACTGCCGATTTATGTGACATTTATAATAGAAAATGTACAGTGTTATATATCAAAGTAAAGTTAATTGAACAGAGTATAAAAGATATCCCATTCAAGTTCATAAGTTGTATCATCTCTTTCTTTGCAGATTCAGGTCTTGATAGGGGTAATGCCCACTGATCCTCAGAATCAGACTCAGAAAAAGATCGATCAAGATAGATATAGGTCTAGATCTTGATCTAAACTGATCACTTTCATGGTCCAAATCAATCTCGTTTTTTCATCTTTCAAAGATTGAAACAAATCTATAACTTCTTCAGCAATCAAGCGCTTGGGAAATGTATTATTGACATTAGTTCTAGAGTTAGGAGCTGTGGGTTCAAACGCAAGATTTGTATTTATTATTCTTTAAAACAACAAACAATGGACTGTATATGTTGAAATAACCGCTGATGTTTACAATATTGGACTGGTAGAACTCTCTATCAAAAGGAAACACCAAATAAAAAAGGATAAACAAACATAAAATGATTTATCACATTAGAAACGGTTCAACTCAAAAGCTACGCAGTATTAGCTCTGTGGTTTGAGCAAGCCTGAGCTACGCAGGCTGTGTAGCTATGATTTCATTGAGTTAAAAGAGCTAAGTCAAGTTCGATGTTTTCTGGGTGTACCTCAGGTTTTCTTAAGTTTCAGTTTGAATTTAGAGCTTGTGAAACATGATCACTATAAGTATAACAGTCTTCATTGAGAGGAGCGTATTTCTGAGTATTTTACTGGTCAGGGTGTGATCAATCTGGTTTCTGCTTCCAAGTTTCATCTTTTGTGCTTTCCCATGTCCATTTCTTTCTTGTTGGTTGCTGAAACCACTTGTTTCCAATAATAAGATTGTTGGTATGGCACCATAATGTGACCATTCGGCCAGTTTCTCTCCTATGCTTGTTTCTGATGCCCACTCTATAGGGTCCTACCTTGTTTTCTTCTCTCCCCTTTCCTACTTTTGCGTTGAAATTGCCCATGATGATCAGAGGCATTGGGCCTTTGCTCTAGATTTCCATAAAACTTTTCTGTCATCATTGCTACTAGTTGATGTTGTGTAATATTTAAGCGATGTTAAGGTGCAATGGTTTTGCAATAATTTCAATATACTCAGACATAATCACTAAGGTGTATTCAGTTGGGTTACTCAGTAATGGCTGAAATTTAGAAACTTCATCGTCACCTTAGAACTCTATCTGAACAGCCAAATTAGCTTTCACACAAAATGAAGACTTTGCCAATTGACAAACAAATGATGAAAATTTAAAATTTTCAAAGCTGATTTTTTTTGTTTTCCAAAGTACTTCATTTAAATGTATAGAAGTCTCCAGCTAAAAACATGCCATGCCAGATAAATGGACACTTCGGCTAAATACACCCTTTAACGATCTGATAGATTTTTTACTATATAATCAGTATACTCTGAACACATGCGACACTGCCTAAATGCACGCTTTGAAATTGATAGTGATTACCTGTAAAATGGAAGAGATAGCCACATTTAGTACAGGTATCGGAATGCCTCTCAATTATTGTATGGCAAGGAGTTATGTCTCTTTGCAGCTCTGCAAGCAATGGTATTCATGTGCACCTTACACATAAATTATAGTGAAACTGTAGGAAAGGAGGACAGGGGGTTAATTGTCTTGTGCAGATGGGATGGGCGATAGGCCTTGAGAATTGAAGGTACAGGAAGGCCTTACTGGGCAGGGGAGGTTTAGGGAATGGCACAGATTTAAATTCACTGCTATACAGATATTCCATAAAAAACTGCTTGCCGCGTGCTCGTCAACCTGATACTTTCATATGGACTAGCATAATTCCTTCCCGCATATCCTTCCCCATAGAATTTTGCAGAAACAGTAAGATCATACAGCATACATCCTACTGTCCTCGCTCAAGGTCTGGGCAATCAAGGGAAGCAACCTAGTATTTTTTTCTGTAAGGTAAAAAGAGAAGTAATTGATCTTTTTTTTTAGATTACTTTTTGTAAAGACACACATTTCCTAAAGGCACGCTATTGGAGCCTCAAGAAGACTGTGCGTTTATCTGGAGACTGATTTTATTAAACGTTTTAAATCAAGTCTTAATACATGATTACTGGTTCACCTAAATCATACAATTACATTTGTAAGCAAGTGAATTATGTACCTTGTGTTGAAAAAAAAAAAATAATTTGTGTTTATATCAAACACAGTAGAATCCACTTCAGGTCTACACTTCGGAAACAAAAAATAGTGTTGACTTCATCCATTTCCAGGAAATAAGTCCAAAAAGAGATGGTCTCCCTTTGCAGTGTCTCCATTCATTACTTATATTAATAATGTGGTAAATTTATACAAGTTATTTGGGCAAAGGAAAGCACACTAAGTCTGAAAAGAGATTTATAATTTAAACAAAATGTACACAAAAACACAATTCTTGTGGTTTTTTTTTTTCCTCTTTAACCTCTTTTAGTTTACTGGTTACACTTACAGTGCCCTCCACTTCATTCAACATAACAAAAAAGTCCCGAATAAATTCCTTTAATCAGTATTGATACATTTTCCTGCAAATCTAGATTTTGGTGCTCTAATTTCTCCTAATTGGACAGAATTCCACTATGTGTTGGCATCAAATAATCCAAAATGCCATTTAATTTTTAGCCTAGCCTCATGAGTTAGACCTAAAGATCTGTAGTGTGTAGAGCAGTGCAACTCAAGATGGGTTTGTGTGAGAAGAAAAAGTAGGGGTGTTGGATGCGCAGGGAAGACCGTAGAGAGACAAGCACTCTTGTGTGTGGATGTGCATGAGAGAGAGAGAGAAGCCGGCGCCTCGGGCCTCAAACCTCGAACCCACTGCTAGTACTGCACAGTCCTGTCCACACAGCTTTTGGGATTAGGGGAGAGATAGGTGACTGGACTGTGATTGGTCTGTCGTGTTAGAAAGGGAGAGGAGGATATGCAATGGTGTTAGGTCTAGTTATAGAATGAGTTTTATTAGTGTTAAAAGTGAGGCTAGGCTGATTCCTCTTTACGTCCCTTTATTGCAGAGCTATACACAGACCAAAAAAAATCCTTTAATATAGATTTTAAAATATATCTTAGAAAAGAATGCTATTGGTTAAGGTGAACGGTGGTGGGAAGAAAACAATGCACTTTTTGCCACAAATGATGGGAGCCAACAATAAGTTAGGTTTAGATGTAGGCACACCCAACCTCCCTTCTTTTTTAGTTTCACAATGGTGCAAGACCACACTGTCTTAGCTAGGCCTTGTTAAGCATGTTATTGAT
This sequence comes from Elysia crispata, assembly GCA_033675545.1. NCBI lineage: Eukaryota > Metazoa > Mollusca > Gastropoda > Plakobranchidae > Elysia > Elysia crispata. The sequence goes on along the minus strand of JAWDGP010006834.1, from coordinate 2,055,590 downwards.
ACACATTGACTAACTCAGTTACTGACTGTATCGCTTTCACAAAGAGCTGTATCCTGCTTTTATGGGTTTCACCTTTTCCTTTACACCACAAGGTGTTGACTTTAAGGAAAAATGTCCCCTCCAAGCCGTTGACTTAATCAGAAATTCAGTTTCTTAAACAAAGAAGGCAAAAAACTGGACTGCAGTGTGGTGTTGACTTAAAGCGAGTTGTCCTTAAGCAGATTCCACTGTAGTGAACTTTTTTATTTTATTTCATTATATTTCATTCCACAAAGAGTGTGTTCATTACCGTGAAGCCATTGTTAGAGCAGTGGGTTTATAAATTATATCATATGTAGCCTTGCTTAAGAATTCAAAGTAAAAGAAAAAAGTAACACATAATGATAGACAATTGTAGCTGCTGATATCCGATTTTTGCCATTGTTTGTCAATGTAAGTTGTTAAATCTAAAGGTATCTAAAGGTAGAATACAAAAATAGTATACAGGTTGACATTTCTGGTTTTCTGGAGAACTAAAAAGAGGTCTTGCCAGAATTTGTAGATCTGCTTGCTTTAGTGAAGTTAAAAAGTATATCTGCAGAGTTTAAATTGCATTCTTTCAGGTATAAAAACGTATAAGTGAGGAACTGAGAAGAACAGCATCATGGACACTGATGAAATGGAAGGAGATGAGTATGTCCTTTTTTGGAACATCAAAGCTGAGACCTTTTTTTATTCATTTAGATGTTATGTTAAAGTTTCATGAGAGTTAAAGATTACATTAATTTAGTCTATGCAATTTGTTTATGATGATGCTTCTACTTTTTAATCAAAGACTTTTTCACTTGATTGTAATTCGCTGGGATCATAATGAGAAGTACCATCTCCTAAGTTCTTGAACTACAGAACAATAAGAGGTCATTTGGTATGATTGTTAGTTTATTTTTTTTCCCTATTACACATCAATAGTGCAAAAGAAATCTTTGCATTTTATTTTTTTCATGTTTTCATCTACAGTTTTGATGATGTCGCAGAAGTTGAGGATGATGAGCCACTTGATGAACCAATTGACAATGAGCAGGTGATAAATTGTAACTGATGTTTTTATGTTTTGTGTTGTTTTTTGTTAGATTTTTTTTTTGCTTTGTTTGATTGCCTGTTGTTGTTTTTTTCGAATATCACATTTCATTCTTTGATTATTTCTTTTCTTTGTTGTCCAAAATTTAGTATAAAAAGAAGCTCATTGAATTTCAAGTAGAACAGAAAGTCATAATTAGAGCTTTTTTTTTAGCTTGAAAATGCAAATTTTAGGCTCAATGGATTTGTAAAAAAATTGTAAACTGAAGCAATAATTTTTCATGAATTTACTTCAACGTTCAAGTTTCAAATGAGCAGTTTAAAACCCTAAAATGAAAATTGTTCGCAAAGTTATTTTAGAATTATTGTTCCACTTTCATTCTACAATAGTGCAGCAAACCTTTTCTTTCTTTGTACTCATCTTTATGATGTCGCCAAGAACAAAAAGTATTTGAGACCCTCTGAAACTACATGCACAATAATGGCAGCCAACTGCATCTGAGAGAAAATAATGTGAAAACTTAATGTTGGGAATGTAAAACAATTAAAAAGTTTGGAAGTCATTCCACTATGTCTATTGGATCTATAGTTTCTCACTATCTTTATTTATTCCATTAACTTCTATTTTGGAAAGTAGCAATGCCATACAGGCACTCCATTCACATATATGTGTACTCAGCACTTGTTTTGTAGATGAATTAATGTATCCATTTGTAAGTATATTTTCAACCAGGCACAGGGTCAATTAGGATAAAAGGAACTGTTAAAACAGTAGGCTTCAAATGTTATGGTTACTGTTCAATATTTCCAACAATATTATCATTAGCTATTGATGCCATCTTAAACAATCTTAGTAGAGGCAGTTGCGAAAAATATATCTAAAAACCTCAAGTAACTGAAACTATACAGGAAGTAAAATCAAATAAATTTCTTCCAACAGCATGAATTACATGTATGGTTCACAGAATGGTATGGCTGTTGGGACACATTAAAAATGGAAGTTAAAAATAAGTAAAAATGCCCTTTAAAAGGGTAAAAAAATTTAAATAGGTACTGAATATTGGTTCTGTACAAATGTCAGTCTGTTTATAGCTCTCTCTATGCCTTACTTTAAAGTTAATAAGATTTTGATTTGTTGTCATCTTTTTAAATCTCCAATGTTTAGAATGAAAGAGTTGAAGTGATCACTGATGGTGCTAGTGGTCAAGTTGAACCTTCCAAGAGAATCACAACCAAATATATGACTAAGTATGAGAGAGCTCGTATATTGGGAACCCGAGCTCTACAGATTGCGTGAGTTGATTTAATTCATTTTTGACCAACTTGCCCCTACATTCACCAAGGCTGCTTTGGGATGAACTCTTAATCATTGAAAATTGTTTTAAACTTAAAACTGAGGATTTTGCATCACAGAACAAGAAACTAACTAGTTGCATAAATTCACAGAGAAAATGTAGCTTCTAGGAAAGTAAAGGCAAATATTATGTGGGCTTTTTTTGTTTAATACTAAATAAACTGAAAAGTTTTTCATGTCAAAGGAAGATAATAGTCACACCGCAATTACTCGAAATAAGTGATAGAATTAGATAAATTCTTGATTTCATTGGGCAATATTACTAAGTAATTGTGATCTTTGCCTAAAGTCTTACTGAAACAGAGTTTATCGAAATAGAAAGCAAAATCACCACACTTGGAGGATAACTTCGTAATTATAAAGGATCCAAAAGGACGTGTGTGTAAATAGTATAATACAAGAATCTAAACGAATACAACTAATGAATCGCAGAGGTTTTTGCCATCCCGACGCTCCCCATGGCAGCTTTCCACAGGCCCAAAAACCTCCACGATTTTTTAGTTCATTTATCTGTGTCAAGACAAAACGCAGTAGGCAGCAGACCATGAAACATCCCCAGATGCATGACATGTACACTCATCACATCCTCGACTACATTCACCTCCACAATCACTCTCAAAACATAAAACATTCTACATAACCTCTCATGCCACTCACACAACGTCATCTATCTCATTATGTGTAGCCTATGCAGCAAACAGTATGTAGGACTAACATCACAAACACTACACAAACGGTTTAACACACACACAGATTCAACATTAACAATGATAGAGGCGACGCTGTTGCCAAACATTTTGACCTCCCTGGGCACAACATCAACCATGCAAAAATCACACCAATAGACCAGTTACTTACAGCAGACATGATAGGCCTATTAAACAAAGGAACATTCTGGATTCACACATTACAGACACATGGCATTAACGTCAACAACCAAGCAACCTTTCCAATCATACAAACCTATAAACATCCCTAATTTCCTAGAACACTAAAAGCTAGATAGTGGTAGTGGTAGTAGCAAAGGCGCTGGTAAGCGTATTAGTAGTAGTGGTAGTAATGGTAGTAGCGGCAGTGGTAGTCATTGTAGTAATAAAAGAATAAAACATCAAATGCTTTAATACTTAGGATCAGTTTGTGTGATGGCCTGAAGTATAAAGAGACAGTTCCAAATCGCTAGTTCCATGAAATTGAGAGAGAAAGAGCAAGCAAGAGAGCTAGAGAGAGAGATAGTTTTACGTCTGCAAGAAAGGGTACGGGTTCTCCTTGGGCTGAATGTTGAACGGAAAGCATGATTTTGTAATAATACTGACGAAGCTTACAAAGTGAAACGTATATATGTTGAATTTAAGATAGTTATTTCTCTTTAGATCATCATGTAAATTCTAATTACATGTAAATCTAGGTGTAGTTCCAGTTTCTAGAGTGTTGAAATATAGATTTAGATCTGTGAAGGTAGGTTAATATAGTATACCATTAGAAGATAGATGTCTAGATCAAGATCTAGGGCTGATTTCATGATGACCAACCTGAAATCCATAAAAAATGGAATTAAAAACATGTTTTGATGGCAGTGGTTAGGAGTTAATGTTTATTGATATAAATGTGAATAATTCATGGAAAATATGCCAGGAGGTGGAAGTTTAGGTATTGTTGGGGTGAAAATAGTGTGAAAAAACGTTAATGCTAATTGCTTTTAATATAAATTGATATAATTGTAGGAAAATGTGCTGGGAGATAGGATTTTGGGGCATTACTTGTAATGAAAATGCTTCAGCTTCGTCCCACTGACCCTCTACCAGGGCTCCGCCCTGAACACAGTGTATTCTTATTTTTCAAAATTATGCCTTACATCCATGTCTAGAAGGGCCTTTTAACTATTTAAATGCTCTTTCATTTTTTTTTGCTACTTGTAGTGATCAGATGGATCCAAATGCTATCTAAATATCAATAGTATCAATTTGTCAGAGATGACTTAAATAAAGTTTTAAAGTGAAAAATTTTTTTCTAAGATGTTTATGTTCAATGAATCATAAATTTGTGACTGTTCGACTGCTATCACAGTTGTTACGATCTAAGAAATTGTTAATGTTATTTTTAAACTTTTTACTATATGAAAGCTAAACTGCTTCCAAGACATTTACAGTTGTATCCTAGATTTGTATTTGGTTGTACAGGTCACAAATTAAGGAAAAACGGACAGATACAGCCGCCATTACTGTTTTGGTCAACGAGGGTGGAAACCTTACTATCCTGTGTTATAAACAACAGTGTTCTAGTTGAACATTGTGTGGAAAAGTGTCGTAAAATATTATTTTCAGCATAATTGTACATCTTAAAAAACTTTGCACACATTTTTTTTTTAAGTATTACTCTTTGCAAGGTTAATCTACATTAGAAATAGGATCTAATTTAGCATATAATATCTACATATATATATATATATATATATATATATATGACCCATTGCCAAATAAGGCATATCTGTATACGCCACTGCAGTAATTAAGCCAAAATGTTATGTCTAAACTACGGTTCTATTTATAATTTGGCACATTTATTGAAATGAAAATAATCAACAGACATGCAAAAATTTTATTTTGATCAATTGGTTTTTATTTTACAGACTTCCAAACTATGAAATCGATACTAAAATCGACCGTGAAAATCTATCATGAAATAAACCTAACAGGAAACTGCACTGCAAAATCATTTTAAGAAGGCTTTAAAGGTTACTTTTCTCTCCTGAGACATTGGAAGGAGTGCACCCATGGGTTCCAATGCTTTTTAACAGAAAAAAATTGTTGATTATGTCTTAAGGGTGTTTTAAAAATTTCTAACTTAACATAAGATTTTCTCGTCAAATACACCTAGGTGTTTGAATCTACCAAAAACTAATACATGTCTAAGAAACAAGCTCTTTTTTAAAAAAAACTATGGTGAGGTATTCAGTCGGGTTGAAACATAATCTTAAAGCCCTAAAAAAAAATGGTTGAAGGTTTAGTCTAGTCTTAATATCGCCAAAGTACATTTTCGTGTCAAAAACCATGAGGAAAGTTAAACGAAAAAAAACAAAGTGGACAACATATTAACAACCTCATATTTTAAATATAAATTCTCTGGATATTTCCTAATTTTAAGATTTCAAAGTTATTTAAAAAAGAGAAAAGTTGTTTTGAACGTTCGTACGCCTTGTCGGATATTACTTTTGAAAAAAGATCTCGCGAGACACGTTGGCCTTTCGCATTTTTTGCGTCAAACTAAGAATGGCTCTTGAGAGTTAGTCCAACCGGTAGATCTACCCTGCATAACATCGCTTTCAAAGTCTCTCAAATTTATCTTCACTGGTGAGTTTTGTTTAACGATAGTTTTTTTTAACTTCTTTTCTCTTTTCATAACATGAACCTGTTTTTGGTTATCTTACTAAATAGTCAAGGAATTTACTATACTGCCATGGCGTCTCACTCTTCCTTTTTAGTGTAAGTTACTTGGAAAATGTAGATCTAGATAATTCATCTCAAGAAAAGGCATACATCAAGTTCTGCATAGTCGTATTCTTTCTAACTTGGAAAGTATTAATATAAATTTTCGGTTTTTCTTATCGTTCTCACAAATATTAGGATCTTCTCTCACTTAACACAATTTGACAAGATTGAAATCAAAACGGAAACTTCCCAGTGCTGTCTCAAGTTAAAATTTTTGTGGTGGTTGGGAACGTAAAATGAAACATGGGAACAATTCATTAATATTTCTTTTTTATGTTTTCATAAAATATTATTTTATTTTCTACCACTATTCAAGTGATAAAAAAAGTTTTTAAACGTCGTTTTGTTTAATTTTCAGGTAATTGATTTACTTTCACTTTCTAACAAGCCCTTGACATGACTGTTTTCATGTCAAACCATATTTTTCGGAAAAGTTATGAAAAGGTTCAGATTTAAAGAAAAGTCATGTCTTTTTTAAGAAGTGTAGACAATAAAGCTAGTACATTTCTCCCAATCTTTTGAAATTTATATTTAGTTTTGGAGCCAACATGTTTTGTGCATTTATTAGAGCTGCGAGATAACTTTTACAAAATTCAACAGGAATATTTTCTTTGTCAATTTGTGTAAGTTTGATAGATCTAGATCTAGTATTTGGAGAAGTGCAGGAAACCTGCATTTTTCACTTTGTTTTCTTTTGAAAAGCTCTATGAATGATACTTTGTGGCTTTTATATCTATACATGTTACAGTAATCAAAGATTTAAATAGAATATGCTCAGAAACTTTCCCAGGATTGCTACAGGACATTGTTTTCTTTGAAACTGATTTGGCTAAATTAAGCAAAATGAAAATTATAAATATCTAGATCTAGATCATAATGCAAAATACATATATGAGAAAATTGTATCAGTTTATAACAGGAAAGAATTTCTTTTTAACTCATTCAAGGGTAAGATTGTACAAAAAAAAAAAGGGGCAGGAAAATGTGCTTGTCTTTTTGTGTAAGTGAACCAATCCCAAGAATAGTAAATAAATTATTATATTTTCTCTCCTGCTTCATTTTTATAAAGTGTGCCAAAACAGCAACTTAATTTTAATGTTTAAATATTGATAACTTAAAGAAGGTTTTCAACCACTTATATCTAGATCTAGATCTAGGTGCAAACTTTCAAAGGATTTAATCTATAGAGCACTGTTTTCATCATGTCAGATAGCCACCATTCCTGAAAGTAGTGCAAGTTCCTATTTCTGGAAATTAAGTTATTATTTTCAAATATTATTTCTTAAAGTTTATTATATTAGTTGTTGGAATTAAACAGTGAGAGATTTGTAATGTTTTAAGTACCAGTATTGGGAGATATTTCCTTAAGTTTCTGTAAGGAAATAAATATGTTTGGGAGTAGTGGTCCAGTTGTAATGCTTATTTCATAGTCTAGTTTTGATTTCTATGGATAGAATGAAATGCTTTTTTATAAACTTAATAAAATCCACACACAGGATACTGTTTGTTGTTAACATTAAGCCATTCACACTGTTTCACAAGATGAAATCTATGCAGATACCTCTTAATTGGACAATATGTTTCATAATAATGGTTTATCACTTAGGACAACTTTTACCAAAGTAGAAGGAGAATTTGTACAATTTTTTTTTTTAATTTTTTACTATCCAGATGGCAGATGACATCAATCATGCAGCAGACAATAATACAAACCCTTTAAAGTGGTTACCACTGCTGGTAAGAATTTTAGTCATATTTTCCTCTTGAATAATCATTCAGCATTATTTTTTTGTCTAGATATTATGAAAATTATTACATTTACCTTTCTGATAAACAAAATAAAAGATTATTTCACTTCCATCTATTTTTGTTAAAAGTACCAGTTATTACTGGTATTTGTTAGCATCATGTATGATAGTTATCCATTTTAGGTTTCACAATCAAAGCAGCTCTACTCTACCTATAGTATTAGGTAATATACAGAAAATTAAAAGGTCAATTTAATTACCATAAAATCCCTTCATACACACAGTTTTCCATTTCTTTTTTTTTTTTTAAACATCACTTGGAGGAGAAATTATGTAGACTTGACTCCTCCTTTTTTTTTTTTGTTGTTTTGGTTTCTGCTTAAGTGTTATTAGTCAACAGACTGAAAAGAATCTAATCCTGATTTTCGTCTCTAGAATTGCTATTTTAGATTTGTCTTTAGAATACAATTTAAGCCATTTAGAATGGTACCCTTCAATAGTCTCTTTTTTTTCTTTTTTAGTGAACAGTTTTTCATGAATTTATGGCCAAAGAAAAATAAGCTTGTTCGTCCAAAGAAAACATCCAAAAGCCAAGCATCAGGCAGAATACCGTGCCAGGCTAAAGACAGATGCTGAAAAATGGGCAGCCTATTGCTTGAAGCAGAAATTACTGGTAAAGAATTGTTGGGACAACTTAAAGCAGGAGCAGGAGCAAAAGATAAAAAGCAGTATGAGATACAAATTGAAAAAGTCAATGACTTTACTAAAGTACATGTATGTGCCTGAAGCTGAAAATATTCATCTTGAATATTACAAATCATTTACATTGTAGTTTTGAAGCTAAAATTTTAATTTTATTCGTTCGATTTTTCTTTAGTAGAATCTACAAAATATGTTTGTTTACAGAAATGCATAATATATGATTCAAATTTAAGGTGGTGCCCTGATAGCTGAAGAAAAATTCTTTTTCAGTTCTGTTAACACTTTTGACTTTTAATGCATATGATTTGAAGTTTTTAAAGTTGACTTATCATCAAATAGTGGTTGCTACCAGGCTTCTCATTTCATCTGCGATGCGAGACATATTACATGTTTAGGTGTGAATGAAAAGTCCAATTTAAACACAACTTATCAAGAACATTTCTCAATGCAAATTAGATTCATGAAAGGTCAGTTGAAATGCATCTGATGCTTTATGTCATGAATGAAATTTTATTCTTGGTGGATGCAGATTGTATGAAAAAAATACTTAAGTGACCAGTTTGGTGTATGCATAGTTCAATCTCAGTTGATTCAAATAAATGTGTACTTCATAAAATCATATTTTAAATAGGAGTTGTAAATTTTCATGCTATAATCCTAGCAAATGTATGTGTTTACAAAAAGGCCCATTCTTTGCAATTTTTTTAAATGAAGGGGGAAAATGCAGATTGGATGAAATGATTATTATTATGATTTCTAGCTTTTTATTTCTGTATGACGTACATCTCTTATTTGAATTTTATGTCCACTGCTTGGAAAGTACTAATGTGTGCAAAATGCTTTGTTTTTTTGACAAAAGAGCAATATTGTCTATAATAAAGTATACAGATAATTTATTTTGATTTTCATGATGCAACATAATTTCAATAAACTTTCTTTGCATAGTTCTTTATTTTTTTTTTAAATCTTTGACATGGTCAGTGTCATGGAATTCGTGAAAGAGTTGCAGTTCATTGTTTGTTTATCAGTTCTTTCCTTTGTTCATTTTTGACTTGACAATTTTTCATGAAAATTAAAACTTAACAAAGATATTGACAAGAAAATAATTTTTTTTTTTTAATTCATTCACAAGTCTCATTCTTGAACTGCAACTTCTTTATATTTTGTTTGTTTTTTACATATATTTTTGTGTTTATGAAGTTTTCATAATGGTACAGTATAACTATAATGAATAAATGGATACAAATAATTTTGAACACACTCCCAAACAATAACCCTGATGGATAGGCAATTTTAGACTAAAGAAACATTACATTTAGTACTTAATGATAAATTTATGAGTCTGTGGAGTATTTCTAAATAGTACGGGGTCTGATATTTTTCATTAATATACTCTAACAACATATAATTCTTTAAGGAAAAAAAATATTTGTTCAAAAAAGACTGTTTTGACTATGAGCGCTTGAATGTTTTTTTCGTGTTATTCTACGTATCAAGGGCAATTTCTGGCTAGAATGAAGAGTAAACATCTTATTTAAGCTTTTATCCTAAATTAAAAGATTATTGCAACGTTTTTTGTTTTTTTGTTTTAAGTGTATCCAAAATATTATATTTAGCGTAAAATATCAATAACTCCGTTTCAATATTGCGTAATCAATCAAGGGCAATAACTCTGAATTGCTTATATAAAAAAAAGTATAATTATGTCATCTTCAACAAAGGTCTATACTACAACTTTGCGTCTTTGAGTTATATAGAAATGTCTATAACTTTCAAGATAAAGGCATGCCATATGGGCGTAAAATCATGATAGATCTAAGCTATCTGTATTTGGCAATGGGTTATATATATATATATATATATATATATATATATATATATATATAGATCTAGGGCCTATATATTCTGTGCTTGAAAAAACGTGAGGGTTTTTCTTCCCTTTAGTTAATCTACTACCAATGGCTTTAAAGTTTCAATATATGTAGATCTATATAAAAAAAAAAAAATAGGTGATTGATCTGACAAAAGCTATTGTAGATCTACAATATCATACCTCTAACGCATCGGATAGACTAGGCCTTGATTACACTGACTTCGCTAAATAATTACATGTATACTATTAAGAATATACTTTTAAATCTCTAAAATTTAAATCTAGAACTAGTAGTCTGAAGTAAACAGCACAATAGTCACTGCTTCGGGTTGTTTTAATCAGACGTACTCGAACTAGATCTAGATCTAGATCTAGCTTGATCTAAGTCTAGATATGTATGGTGCACCTTTATATTTTGGAGTCATGTATTTAAATACATTTAAAGAGTAAGTTTATAGATGTCTCATATTATTTAATATTAGTGATTTATTTTTAAATTATGATAATGAAAGATGGCAGTTTGAGTGATCTCTCACGGCCTCAGTCCGTTGCAGGGAGGCGCCGATTGCAGGCCCGAATTTAGTTAAAACTCTCTTAGTTTCGCTATTTTTATGTATTGAGAAACTTTAAAAAAATTTCTTGACTTAAATCTCATTAGAAAATTAACCATGTAAGTTATAAATTTTTATACATAGGTCAGGAAAAATGCTGTACGGTGCTCTTTTTTATGCTTGTTGTCATGGAAAGGAAGTTTGTTGTGATCAAAACTAATATGTCGGACGACCCTAGCAACCACTGAAACAAAAGGACAAAAAAGTTGAAGTATTTGCTCAGTGTGGGCATTTGCGTGTCCTCATTAACATGTGGTACAGGTTGTTTATGTGTTTATTGTTGGATCACATAGAGCCCAGCATACACAGTTTACACCAGGTGTGGAAATGAGGAAGGAGTCTTGCTTATCCCAAACACATTATTTTTTTTTTTCGACTCAGTTGATTATAACTATAATATAAGGAACTGAATCCCATGCCTGTTAATTGCTTAAAAAAAGTTATCCTGTTGAATTTTCTCAATTTTCCTTGATGAATAGTGTAGAGTACAATATTTTACATATGACTTAAAGTGTAACCATATGTAGCGCTATTGCAAGTGTAGCTACCAAATCCTTTAAGAACAAACTTCTATCCCTCCCAGCATCAGGATGAGTACATGAATGGACTACATATCTGGTGTAGAGTAAAGATGAAATTCTAACAAATGTTGTAAATTTTATTTAAAATCTTTAGTTTCAAACATTGTTATTTTTTCAGTTTATTGAATCATTTTAAATGTACACCGAACTCTTTTCTAGGCCCACTTTAAAATTCTACACCAGTATCGTTTGAAACATCAAACTTAAAGACATCATTATTTTTTCAAAACCCAGTTTTACTGTTCAGTTCTGTATGGAATAACGTGTCAGTTTATAGCACAAATTATAAAATATTTAAATTAAATCACAGGCTTCAGCCTTATCAGGTAGCGGGCAGGTAAAATTATGTCTCATGACCCTCAATAAGATAAGGCCCTTACGGCTGTACTAGCTCTAAACCTGATTCAACAGAAATGCCATTCTCGGAATACCTAGAGTAAGTTGCATCCTCATTATCTTGTCTATGCTCTTTAAATCCTTCCTGTAAGTCTACTTTAGCCTCAACTATCTTGACATCATGCTACAGGTGCTCAGTATAGCCCCATCTCCTCCCCACCCCATTGCACAAATTATGCTTATAGAAGAGCATGATTCCTCGCCAGATACTAAAATAATTTATAAATTATTTCCTTCAGCAAGTAATTGTCTGAGCTACTTAAATGGTAATTTCAAAGTATGTGTTTAGGTACTTTAGTGTGTGTTTAGATCATACAGATTGTATGGCAAACAAAATTAACATGACAAGAGATAATTTAATGGAATTGGAGGTGCGCACTTATGTTGTGTGCTTTTATATGTCTACTACTGATTACATTTTTGTCCTTTTTCTGAAAAAGAATAGTGTTTCCAAACCTGACATTCATGGAAGTATGAACTATGATTAAAATGTATTTCATTGTTCCATATCAGGTTTGATTAGTTAAACTTATATGATTTTTTAAATTGATTTTTACTTTAACAATACTTTTTATTGTAAGTGAAATAAGTTTATTTTTTGTTACAATTTTCTGTCCAGAATGTGTGCCCCTGTCATGGTGGAGCTGGAAGGAGAGACTGACCCCCTTGTTATTGCAATGAAAGAGCTCAAGTGAGTGGTTCTACTAATAACAAATTTTAATATTCTCTTGGATATGTAATTTCCATATGTGTGTTGAAGAATGGGTACAAATTATATGTTGTTCAAGATATCAGTGTCAATTACAGTGCACTCCTGATATATCCAGATATAAGGGTCTAAACATTTTATGTTGATATAAGCAAAAGTTGATATAAAGATGTCTCTTAATTGAAATACCCTTTTTTTTTTTAAATTATACTACATCATACATGTACTTGTACTTTAAGTACAGGGTTTTATACTCAAGGGGAAGCTACTACTAGTAGCTTGTAAACTTTTGATTACTTCCCTTGCTTTAAAAAATTCGATAAATACACGTGGCTTACCTCTTGCAAACGTTCCGGCTCTCCCTTCCCTCCTCCCCTAAATCTAGATTCTAAATCCGTGGGTTCTGTACAAGCAATTGATGTACTGAGGCCTGATAATTGCTAGTCTATTTTTCAAGGCCCCAACACACCTTCCATTCAGCACAATAGGCTAAGCCCCTCCACTCCCTGTGAATCATTGAATGCCATACACTACACTACGGACCCAGTGGTACCACCACGGTTCAACTCCCTCACCTTCTCTCCCCACCCTTATCACCCACCATACATCTAGTCACAGCAACTAAGGGATTGTCACTTGCTTTGCGATGTAACACACCAGCATGAGGCATTTTGAGAGAGATAAAGACGTAAATGAGATCGCTTTTTTGTGACCTGGCCGCTTTTGCTCAGTTACCTTGGTGCTATCAATGAGGATGAAAGAGAAAAGAAGAGAGAGAAAGTGTGTCGATATAGAAAACTGTATTTATACTATAAATTATAGAGAGCAAATAAGGGAAAAAAATTTGGACTTGATAGAGCATGTTGATATGAGGAAAAAGCCGGTAGAGGAGATGTGTGGGCACTTTATTTGTACAATATTCTTCTGTTCACTGTTATGTAAGCTATGAGTAAAGCTGCGCTTTTTTTTTTTTCTCTGGTATATTTTATAAGGACAAAGGGTAGGAAATAGAAAGGGAGGTATCACCCTGTCAGGAATAAATCTTTATCCTGTTTCATCCTGTTTGAGACCAACATATGTGAAAAGTGAAATAAGTGTACCCAAGTCTGCTTGTGGCTTAGAAGAAACTCTGGATTTGGCGTTTATCTTGGGCAGACAACACTGTGGAGCCCTAGGCGAGACTAGCCTTCTTACTTCTTCTCTCAAGTAGAACTACCGCAGCCAAAAATACCTGTGCTGTAAAATGTAGCTTTTTGTAGCAGTTTTATCTTAAACCGAGGTGGAAACAAGTAGAATTAAGATCTTGTAAGTTCAGAATTAGCTAATTTACACTAATTCACTACAGAACTTTTCATCCCTTTCCCATTCTTCCATCATTAATACCAGCCTTAGATGAAATTGGTCAAAGTGGATTCCTACAATTAAGATAAACTTGAAGTATGGGTTACAAAAAGGTTTAAAAATTAAATATTTTCAAAGTATTAAAAATAATCTGGCAGTTGCACTAAAAATATGTGCCTTAGAATACAGCTAACATATTCATAAAGATACACAACAGGTTGACAGAGAGGACCAATGTCACTGTTGACATTTAGCAACCTATGTTGAGGACAAGAAGGTGTCTAAGAAAGTATAAACAAAAGATAAGAGACAATGCACATCAGTCTAGGTCTATGAAACTGTATCACTTTATCCGAATTCCTATGGTTGGATCCTGCCCATTTACATAATTATACTCCAACCAAAGTATTCTAAGAACTATAAAGACTGACGCTGTTTCAAAGAAACAACGGTATTAATGTGTATATATATATGTATACATGTATATATACAATTTATTTTACTAGTTTACTGTTGTGTCTGAATGGAGCCCATGTACAAACAAGATCAAAGAAACCAATATGCTAACGAATCATTGTCAACTTTTGTAGTGCTCATTTTATACAACATAATTTTAGAAAAACTAGTATTGTAAAGTACATTGAAAGAAATTTTTTTCATACAAAACGGAGATGATCAGCATCAGAAACGTGCTTTATAATGGAAAGGTAGAGGGAATAAGATAAACCAAGACCATTGTCTTGTAAATGAAAAAAGGGCACAGGCTGAAATTAGCCTTTAACTCTGTAAAAGGGTAATAGTCACTTATTCCTGCACAAGATATTCAACCTTAAACCAAAATTAAAAAGTGCTGATACTAATTTCAGTGGTCAATGTTGTGCACTTTTTAATTCTGGGGAAAAAAAAAAGATTGCAAATGAAGACTGCTCTGTTTTGGTCAAGGACTTTATATTTGTGAACTTGTAAGGACTTTTTTGATATAACATGAAAATATAATTCATTCCCAAATGAAGTTCTAAGACGATAATTTGATTACAAATTTTGTTAAGGTAAATAACAATATATAAATAAAAAGTCTTAAAACAAACAAGCATAATTTTCTGAAGAAGTGGAACTAAAACCTAATACCCATTTTTGAATTTTCTTTAAATCCATGAAGCTTGTAATTTAAATTTTCACTCCCTCATTTCTGTTGTCCATTTCCTTTCTCAGAGCTGGAAAAATTCCATTCATTATACGCCGTTATCTCCCAGATGGCAGCTTTGAAGACTGGGGCCTCGACGAGCTAATTATTGACTGATCAGCCAAATAGAATCCATTTTCATGCTCTTTTTCACAAAACGTCCTTGAATCATGTTGACCATTAAATACAATTTTTAATAAAATGTTATCACTCATTCCTACTTTATTTTTTGTTGCTTGTGACACTGTTTTAGTCCACTGGAAATGTGAAGTTTTACATATTCTTTTCTTAGTGTTAATAACTTGCTCTTCTTTTTTTATCTTTTTTGCTGCTAGTGCAAGATTTATACTCCTCAAATTATCCAAAATGTTTAATCTGCACTTGAAGGTGAACATGTTACATGTATTTCTATGGTTTCAAATATTCAGACTAACATAATCAAAGGGAAGAGAGAAAGGGATTAAAGGAGACACTCAAAAAAAAAAAAAAGAAGTAGACAAAGAAAGTAATGGAAGGAGATAGGTGAACATGTTGGTGATGAGTTTGAGATATTAGAGACAAAGAAGTATAGTTCCAAAATATAAAAAAAATAAACTCAGAGAGGAGGTTTATTTTGGTTAGCATATTGGTTTCTTTGATCTTGTTTGTACATGGGCTCCATTCAGACACAACAGTAAACTAGTAAAATAAATTGTATATATACATGTATACATATATATATACACATTAATACCGTTGTTTCTTTGAAACAGCGTCAGTCTTTATAGTTCTTAGAATACTTTGGTTGGAGTATAATTATGTAAATGGGCAGGATCCAACCATAGGAATTCGGATAAAGTGATACAGTTTCATAGACCTAGACTGATGTGCATTGTCTCTTATCTTTTGTTTATACTTTCTTAGACACCTTCTTGTCCTCAACATAGGTTGCTAAATGTCAACAGTGACATTGGTCCTCTCTGTCAACCTGTTGTGTATCTTTATGAATATGTTAGCTGTATTCTAAGGCACATATTTTTAGTGCAACTGCCAGATTATTTTTAATACTTTGAAAATATTTAATTTTTAAACCTTTTTTGTAACCCATACTTCAAGTTTATCTTAATTGTAGGAATCCACTTTGACCAATTTCATCTAAGGCTGGTATTAATGATGGAAGAATGGGAAAGGGATGAAAAGTTCTGTAGTGAATTAGTGTAAATTAGCTAATTCTGAACTTACAAGATCTTAATTCTACTTGTTTCCACCTCGGTTTAAGATAAAACTGCTACAAAAAGCTACATTTTACAGCACAGGTATTTTTGGCTGCGGTAGTTCTACTTGAGAGAAGAAGTAAGAAGGCTAGTCTCGCCTAGGGCTCCACAGTGTTGTCTGCCCAAGATAAACGCCAAATCCAGCGGCTAATCCTATCCAAAGTTAAACAAACCTAGCCATTTAATTGCATCATACTTTGATGATGATAACAGAAATCGATGAAAGATTTTTGAAAGTTACTGTTGTCTTACCGTAGTCTTTGTAGTTAAGTTCGCATCTATGTTGGAAGAGCATGTCTATGCTAGCAAGATAGCATCACAACTGCATGTGTGTATTGTGCTGCCATCTCTGGAAGCACTTTTGGGTCTTTGAGTTGCAGTTGGAGAAGAGGAGCCCTCTGCCTGTTTGCTTTTTGGCACTGTGAGGAGTGATTGTGCAATGAATGTGTGCATGGAAAATATGGTAGACAGTAGCAAGCATCTACTCTTCCACAGGGCCCCAAACTTACTTTCCCCGCCATATTGAAAACACTTAAGCTTCACAGCTAGGCTTGACTGCTACGTTACTTTTGACTAGTCCAGTTGTTATACATTCAGCATTTGTGTTACTGGTCCTTGCAAATATTTGTAGACGTGTACGCAGGTTAATTTTATCTCTAACAGAAAACGAGGTGTTTTTTATACATGTATAAACCCGACAGTTGGTAGTAGGAGTAAAGTGCGGGAGAAAATGGGTGCAGAGAACAGATTCACATAAGAGAATTTATCTTATGCAAGGTTCATTTTAATTTAGGTCAACTTTGTAATTTTGTCTGTGTGTGCAGGTAGAAAGCACAGCGCAAGAACCCTGAATTAACAAAGTGATGGTATAAATTTAGACCTAAAGACAGCAGGCAACAAAGGGTTGGTGAGGTTGATCAAAGCGAGGATGGGCTTGCCTTAAATGAGTGAAAATGAAACGAAGCAAGTTTGTCTTTGCGACACACATGGGCAGCATCAGTACGTTGCAAGATAGGCTCATAAATGAATGTTGTGTAGATCCAAAATACATATAGACTAGATTTACAGCCAAGTCATGTCAACTTTTCCTGGTTTCAGAGCATTCATGGCATTTCTTCCTTCTATTCTAGTTGTTCTTTTCATAGAAATTTTCTGTCGATTTTGCAGCTTTCGTACATAGTAAATTGTTCAATTATCATAACCAAAAAATTTAGGCTAAAATCTGGTGCTCTAAACTAAAAATTCAAATTCCAGTTCAATTCAAAGTGGATAGGTGAATCCCAGGATTCATGTAGCTAAAAGCAACTTTTTTGGAAAGATGGACCCTAGACGCATGAAAGGTTGTCTGGCTACGAGTATGACATCATGTCTTTGTAAGGACCAAGGAGTGCCTGTAGCCATGTGGCGTGCAGCAGTTTAGATTCATCAGGTATCAGCCATAGTCACTCGGCCATTAGTCAGACGCAATGTTAAATGGTGGATAGTTATGTATCCCCATTCTAGATAAAGTATTTCATAGCTTTGAATCTAGCCACTGAGTTGTCATATTGTTAGAAAAACATTGTGCAAACCAGTCCTTTGTGTTTAAGCTTTACTTTCTAATGTAGCCAATTTGGTCTTTGTAAATCTTTTTTAAGCCATTAAGCGTAGCAGGGTCTTGCGTAGGTCTGGAAAAACCCTGAAATTTGATTCAAATTTGAAAAATCCTGGAATATGATCTATGGGCATGGAGAATTGACTAAAATTTTCAACCTGTACATCGCAATCAAAGTGTTATGGTTCCGTAACTTATTTGATTTCGTTGGAAAAAAAATAAATTACATTGCACTTGGCTAGAGACTGAATGTGAGACCCAGCAAAAGATAAATCTCTTCAATATTCATGAGAAAAGGATGGGTGGGGGTGTATTATGTGTTCTAGTTCAGTTGAGTTAGGTCTAGATCTACGTATATTTATTCTAGGCATTTTTACAAAGAGGCTAAGGAACCCAAGTGTAAAAAAAAATTTTGTCGTATGTGTTTTACTGATGTACATTATATTTTTCACGAGATTTTAAACAGTTGGGACAGAATAAAAATTTGCTGTTTATAGACACAAAATCAGAAGAAGAAAAAAGAAATTTTGGCCCTTTTCCACAACGAAGATAAAAACAAGCAAGTTGACAATAAATATTGATTGAGGTGGACTGCACACAGTGAGGACATCTATTTTTTACTTGTAACAAGCTCTAGATACATTCAATAAGAAATGAAATGTTTTATGCATTGGAAAGTTGCAACTCCATGCTGGTACGAGCAAGCAAACCTCTAGTAAAAAAGAAAAAATGAATTCCAATGGTTCAAAGAAACTGAAGCAATATTTGCCCCATAGTTTAAGTCTATTAGTTCATGCTAATCTCATTGTTTCAGAACTAAGATTTTGCTGATTTGGCGCTACAGTTGTGTGAATAGAGCAGTTCTAAACATTCATGTTAATTCAAAAATTAACATATTGGGTGACTAGTGACAGAGTGATATGATATGACTCAAAAAGAATAGAAAGCCTAGATAATATTTAATCCATATAAGACAGGTACATCTGCACAGTTCTATTGATGACTTTTGTGTGGGGAGCTTTGAAAATGAATAGTAATTAGGAACTAAAACACTTCACTTGAAAACATCAAGTCAAGTTTTATGCTGCTTTCAATCCTTTACAGTTTAATGTCTGCACAGTTCAGCAGACAAAATTGACTGATTTCATTCAAAAGGCATAAGGTAAAAAAAAAAACAGAAAAAAATAAAGAAAGAAATAGGGGTCCAAAAACATTGCTGTTTTCGGAACAAAACTGAACAGAAAGCAATAGTTAAAATGAAATTACCTAAACTCATTTAAATGATTTCTTTAATAAGTCATACAGACAGCTCCATTAATTTGAGGTTGCACTACTGGTGCCTGCCAAATTTAGTAGTCCTCTCCTATGAAAGAGGACTACATAGAGCCTTGTAATTTTCTAGTCATCCTGCCTCCCTTCACAACCTTCATTAAACCCTAGTTTCTCATAATTCAACATAGATATTTTGGTGCGATTATCAAATTTGCACTGTATTTAAAGATTTTTTTTAAACGCTCATCAGAACATAGGTTATGTAAGTACAAACATAAAGTGCCCAGGGATGGACTGTCCATTTATTTGTAACAATATGATAATGAGCTTTTAATAAGCTGAGATTTTTGCAGAATTTTTTTTAATATGTCTTTCTGGGCCAACCATTGATAAGAAGCAATTTGTTTAGTCAAATACAACTGAGACAGGTGTAATTTTAAATTAGACATACAAATTACATCAACAGTGTTTTTATTTTTTTTTGGTTCCTTAAGTCTCATTCAGGTATTTTAATTATGAAGAGGGCATTGAAGAATAAAGCACAACAAAGTTTTTTTACAAGAGATTAACGTTTAGACAATGCACATTCTTGAGGTAATAAAATATAAAATGTATAACAACTAAACAGGTTGAATCAATCATTAGACATCAGTAAGAAATGGGACCACAGGATACCAAATCATATACATTCTCTTTTTTCTATACCAGATATTTAATATCTGAGCAGACAATACAAATATCCATAACATTTAAGTTCAAGAATGTATTATCAAGTAAATAATTAATGAGGCACCAAGCAGCTCTGACCTTTCATTATAAAAATCTTTCACACTTTCAAACTATTGCAGTGTTTTGATGAATTAAGTGCTCAACATATTTTTTGTTGCACCATCGATCTTTTGAAGAAAATAAACAGTTCCATTAATGACTTTTGTGTGGGGAGCTTTGAAAATGAATAGTAATTAGGAACTAAAACACTTCACTAGAAAACGTCAAGTAAAGTTTCATGCTGCTTTCAATCCTTTACAGTTTAATGTCTGCACAAAGACAACCCACATAAATCTGATCTAGCATTAATATATGCATTACCTATTTAATAGGTAAATAGCTTACAATTATTTTTAGTGTTGTGCCATTGTTTTTACGAGGTTAAAGTTAATTGAGAAGTTTTATTTTATTAAAAATCATAAATGCACCTTTGCATACAGTGTCAGTGATAATGTCTGAGTTATTATATTTAAGTTTTTTTTTGTGAGTGTGCCTTTAACAAATTCATTACTGAGAGAGCACATAGCACTGATGAACAAATATAGTCCATTACACTGCTCAAGAGGCTTCTATCAAACTTTTAAAGGCTCTTTTTAGGAGTTTTGTACTAAGAGTTTCAATTACATTTAGTACGTGTCAGGGGATATTCCAACACTTGAAAAACTTTTATATGCTTTCTGTAATCTGCAATTTTGAATAGGTTACTAAATATGTGTACATAGTTATTTTCCTTCTTGGTACAATAAATGCTCATGGAATTCCAATCAATAGAGATCTTCATACATGATAAAAACAAATCCATCAATATCCAGAACAATCTGGAGTTACCTATTATTATAAATTATCACACATTGGCCTTTATGTACACACATAATAAGTCGTTATATATTTTACAACCAGAGTTTTCCAATATTGTTACACACTTAAGCACTGTATAAATTGAGTAAGCAGAAATTTTTCTTTTCTGAAAAGGTATTTCTACGCCAACATATACATGGCACAAAAAAAAGTATACAGGTAAGGTATGAATCAAACCAAGTTCATCTGAAATTTTATATTTTGTTACAGGCAAGACCAAACAAGTTTCCTTCATACAAATAAATTACATCAATACTTGGCTCATTACAGGTGAGTCTGCATAACATCAGTTAATAGATGTAAATTGATTCATGCAGATTTTAGTTGAAAGCAGGGGTAACAATTAAAGCACTAATCTAAGGTTGTGTAACATGGTGCTTCTTGAACTAATTTCATATAACCATTTAGCACATCAAAATTTTGCAGAAAGCAGTAAAATGTTGATCCCATCAAGATTTGCACTTAAATTTCTATCCACTTGAAATAAATTGAAATAAATATTATCCCTCCACCTTAAAATTTAAATCATTACTTTGTTTTCTAAATGTGTATAAGTATTAAATATAGTATACCGGTAACTACAGTATTTTATTCATGTTTTTTTTGGGCGGGGGGGTGGAGGGGAGAGAGAGAGAGGAAGGTGCAGTTACATAGATTGCCCCGAGTTCTCTTCAATAATCAAAACCAATTCAAAGATCTCTGCTGTGGTATGTTGTAGTAATTATTTTCATGTTATCTTTTCCTACTTCAATTTTTACATACTGAGCATTTCTCACTGCTGGCATTATTACTTATATGCTAATAAAAACTTAAAGCAGAGCGAATAACTTTTTACTAGGTAGCATAACTTTGTCAAATCTCATTCTCTAAGAAAAGCTGGATTTGACAGAGTAAAATAAATAAAGCAAGCTTAAAAACGAGGTTCACCAATATCAGTGAAAGCATATGGTTTGCAAGTCATCACAAGGCCATACATTGGAGAAAAATTGTGCCTTACATTATTTTCTTACTGAGGACAAGAGTCTGGTTAAGTTGGTGCTTTAATGTTTGGTTTTTATCAAAACAATATTCACCTTACTTTAAGAACCAACATGGAAAATCAGCCTATATCAAATAAAATAACACTTCTTTTTATTCTTTCATTTCTGCTTGGGAGGGAGCGGTTTAGACTATAGTACAATTTTAGAGGAGATTGTTCCCTTCCATCATTGATTATAGATCTCAATAAAGTAAGAGATAGTTCACTCTATGATGCATATGACCAAGATTTGAAGAAAAATTGCGGTGTGAGCAAACCAATAGCTTTTGGTAAAGATGCAGGGCATTTCTAGTACTTATTAATTTTCAGTCCTTGACTTTATATCAGAAAGATTGCACATATGGCAAATGCACGAAAGACATTGAGACAAAGGTGTAAGAGAGAAAGTAAATCAAGAAAGACAGAGACTGAAAGATAGTACATTTTTTTTTACACAGTAGGGAATGAATGAAAACAAGCCTCACCCAACCAGATTTCTTTTCCTTTTCTCTTTCCTCTCTCTCACACATTTAGATTACTCACATAATGACATATAAACTTAATTTGATCATCAGGCCAATATGTAAGTTAGTATTAATGGAAGATTTAGATGACTTTATAGCCTTCCAGAAATGCTATTTTTTTGTTAACTCTCAATGTCTCTCATACAAATATTACTACGGTTTACCATGTACAGGAAGATTGGGATATCCCTCTTTAAGGTGTAAGTGATTCTCTGTAGCACAGGGTGAGATCTTATGATTACAATTTTGATAGCCAGGAAAGCTGAACCGAATTATGCTCATCTTTCTTATATATGTACTCAAGCCTTTATAAGCAATAAAAGTGTCCTGAGTGACTGTAACAAGTTGGTTTTGTTGTTAACACCATTTATAAATCTTTTTTTTGTGTGTGTGTGCCACATGCTGGGCCCCAGAGAGGCTCCCACAATTTTTTTTTTTTGAATTTCAAATGAAGTTTTACATCAGTTTATCTTCAGATGGTCATTTAAAAGTTTGTGAACAGTGACTGAAGAAGGCACATAAAATTCCCTGCTACTTTCCTACATGAACTCTTTGACGTACTTTTAATCCAAATCTTTAACTTTTAAGAGGACTGACTTACAATCTAGAAAGGTCCAATGCATCATTATCCTAATTGATCAATTGCCATCAGTAACTATAAGTGAAAGTTTAGGATGCACTTTAGACTAATGTACATACAGGAGAGAAGCAGACTTACTGTTGCAGTTAGGCACGAAAATAAAATATATTCAGTAAAAGACAAAAATCATACTAACTCCTCTTAATCTGCTCTTACTCATGAGTTTCGAGAATTGCTTTTCAGAGCAATTCATTTCATTCCAAGCAAGTTGCCTTGCATCATATACTGGCATTTTGCACATTCTAGATACTCAAAAACACATCTTTACCACAGGTTATTTTTATAGTTAACTTACTTATTACTTATTAAATGGATTTTAAACACTTTTAGGGAAAAAAAAAGCTAAGAAAGATGTAACCACTGTATTAAAAAAATTACAGACTTCAATAATTATTTTTGTTTAACATTGAGAAAAAGTATTCCTCAACTAAAAAATGAATTCAGATCATGCAGGTCATGTAGAAAAACAGTTGGTTCAGCAACATCAGCTATATTACTTTTAGATCCTCTACTAAACTGAAGTCAAAACTCATTTAAATGTCTGAAAGTAGATCCTATTTTGAAAAAAAATTAACAAATAAAAACCTTCATTATTATTTATGATTTTCAGATGGATCATAGCAAACTAAGCCCATGCTAGGATTAGAAACTAATATACAGTGGAACACAATTAGATCAAACACGGATCCCTCAAAATCACAAATTTCACAAACTCATCTGTTTTTCCCTTCTCATTCTCTTTCCTTCTCTTTTATTCCCTTCTTATTCCTATGTTTTCATTGAACTAGTTTGAGGTTATATCACGTTTTCTTCGAACAATCAGTACTCAATAAGAGAAAGAAATTTGCCTCTTAAGAAGCTTAGTCCAAAGCACCCGTAACCAGTTGTCTGCGCCTAGTGCTTGGATTACCTGTCACCAAGACTTCAAAGGGGGCCAATTGTAACCAAGATTTGCTTGTTACACGTGTACAAGATATGGGCAATGATGACATCTGCTTAATCAATCAGTATATGGGTGTGAAAAAAAGCTGGTGGGACCAATCTCTTTATTGACGTTCAAGATGCCAGATAGCTCAAAAGGTAGAATGTTGGACTAACTAAAGTGAGCTCCGCATTCGATTCTTTGTTTGGTCCTCTGGAGGGATTAGGCCTAGCTCTGCCTTGACCGACATTGAAGATTATTCAGGAACAAGCAATGTTTATTGTATTTGAACGTCGACTTTAGACTGAATATACCCAGCTAGAAAGAAATTTGTGACAGTGATTTTAATGTAGACCCAGAGTCTAGATCTAGATTTAGCATCAAGAGTTTGAGATTTGATAAGCGCTGGGGTTTGGAGAAAAGGTTTTACATAAAATGAGTTGGGAATGAAAGATAGGCTTGTTCAGAGGTATCTGTCTTCCATCTGCTATTTGAAATACTAAAAGTAGAGAAAATACAGCAAATCGAGTATGCTCCTAATGTTCAGAATTACATGAGAAAACAGGAAGTCTCTCTACACTTCAAAATATTTACGAAAACTGCCCCAAAGGCAAATCCAGGGCCCAAGCGCTAAAAATAGAATTGTTCAACACAGCTTCCTAGAAAATGAAAAAAAATTTGCAATGAATTTGAAGAATCTGTGTTCCCCTATATACATATATATATATAAAGAAAGAATCATGACATCAAATTCTCTTTGAATAAGGATAAACAACAGACTTAGGAGTGAACAAATGAGCTAGCTTTGTAAAAACAATTTCTTTTTCCAAACCTCAATCAGTATGGCCAAAGAATAAAGTGTAAATAAAGTACTGGGAAATTTCATTTTGAAATGTCTGACATTCAGTCCAAATAAGTCATATGTCGTCAATATCATATTTGACGATTTTTTTATTCTGAAAATTGTGTTTTGTCTCATTTATCAATGGTGAAAACTGCATGAAATTTTCAAATTATCAGGAAAGTTATAAACTAGTTTGAAAAAGTAAGAAAAAAGAATTTATCTATTTCAAATGTCATTATTTCAAATGTAAAGTGCTGACATCCAACTCATAAGGACTGATCTTGAGGCATACACTCCATTAGCTCCGTAGTAAAAACTTACAACCTTGTAATTAATTTTGGACATAGAACCTGTTGTCCATTTCTTTAAGAAACAGAGCATTGTATTATTTTCTTTTATTGCCTTAAGATCTTCTACTACATTATGACTTAATTTACAGTGAAACAGCCAGGA
This sequence comes from Elysia crispata, assembly GCA_033675545.1. NCBI lineage: Eukaryota > Metazoa > Mollusca > Gastropoda > Plakobranchidae > Elysia > Elysia crispata. The sequence continues at coordinate 2,030,405 of JAWDGP010006834.1, read as the reverse complement.
CAATTCAATGTGAAAAAAACATCTCAAACAGCCTAGCACATAATGGGGAATCCTGACCCTCCTATTGACCTCATGGCTTGATCAGGTTATTGGAACTGGCTTGTCTGTGCTGGTAAATTAAAGGGCTGCAAGGTTAGCAATTGCATGGCGTGCCATGCTTTGCAGAAGTTCTTGTTTTTTATATGTATCTTTCTTTTAGTCCCAGTATCTGTGCAGCAGACTTGCATAAAAATAAAGAATCAGACACTAATTAAAAATCAAAGTTAGAGACAAGTGCTTTGGTATGATAAATATCTTTAACTTTTATTAAAAAAAAATAACTGGAATTTTTTTAATATTATTCTTCTAATTATTATTTGACATGTGACTTTTCATGTTCTTGATAAAGCCAACCATTTTCCATTATCACCCTTTGAAAAACAAACTGCCTATGCAATCTTCAGGACCTTCTTCTATGTCTTTACAAGACGAAAACTGCAAGTGCTGCCCTGTTGTTACAGATAACAAGCCAAGCTGTAGGTAACATAGTAAAACTATATCTATAGAGTTTTGACACACCAGCTTGAATGTGAGCATGTCATGCAAGATACATAGTTCAGAAACCTTTACTGAAAGTATCAGCTTTAAATAAAAAAAAAGCATGCCAAATTGATTCAAACCTGCAAAACTGAACCCAACAGTACTAAAGACAATTAATTTACACTTTAACATCTTAAAACTTCCACCATAACAAAATTAAATTTGTCAATTTAATTATGACTTAGATTTTTGAGACTTCCGAGGCATATTTCACCCCAGAATGCAAACTTTAAGCGCCTGTCATCAAGAGGTATATGAGCATACTTCAAGTTTAAAACGTTTTTTACAATACAAAAGTTGTTACGAGCATACAACACATTCACATGCTAAGTAGAAACAATGATTCAATCCTCACAAAAAAGAACAATTTAAAGGCATATGGGATCAAAAGTCATGCGGCTCATTAACTTTCACAGAATAAGTGCTGCCAGCTATGGAGAATTTTAAGCCATGTAGATAAAAGTGTTGATGTCATCCTCATCCCGTCGCATGTATTTGTGTTCAATCAACCACTCTATCTGCTCCTTGATGAGTTTTTTGGAAGGAAGGAACATATTCTTGAGAATTTCTACAAGCTCTGTCTGTAAGGCAGCATTTGTCAGCTTTTTGCGCATTTTCATGATCTTCACTATGGCTTCCTAAGAACAAGCAAAAAAAATGTTATTAAAGCACTTTAACTTTACATGTGGAGTCTATTTATGAACTATAACTATGGGTTATACAAAACCCATACCATCTAGAAATCATTTTACAAATCAATTCTAAAAAAGTTTCTGTTCATAAAATTGACCTCTCTTGACATTTGTCTGTCACAGATTCAACTTTGGCTGAGTTGGGACTAGATATCAGTGTATATTGAATATTTTTGTGAAACTCTTCTTTCTTTTGGAGGACATTAATGGGGCTGCAAAGCAAGTATCCCTCTTCTTTCTTGTATATATTTAAACTGTATGCTCAGATTTCTTAGTAAACTTGTACTTGACTGCTGGCACTACAAGGGGGGAGAGAGAGAGAGAGAGAGAGAGAGAGAGAGAGAGAGAGAGAGAGAGAGAGAGAGAGAGAGAGAGAGAGAGAGAGAGAGACAGTGCAAAGAGCCAGTGACTCAAAAACAGATAAGATAGAGAGAGTGCAAGGAAGAGTGTCAGGCAGATTGGGGCAGAGAGGGATGAAAGAGAAGTCAGACGAGTATGGGGAGCCTGATAGGTTTCCAGGGATAAGGTATTGAATGGGATATGAGAAAAGGGAAAACCTCTTTACTTATGGAGCTATTCAAATCAGATAGGGAAGGAGAGGAATGACGGAAGAGGCTTAGAAAAAAGGGAGGTGTTACGTGCAAATAGCAGCCAAATGGAGTGGTAGGTAACTTTCTTCATGGGTTCAAAATCAAAGTCAAAAGTACAGGTTACCTCTGCGACTTTATTTATGATGTCTCAACTGAAGCAATTGGGAGCCCTTTTAAAACTAGGATTTTGCTATTCAGTTTGACTTCAATATTCTTTATTCTGTGATTATAACTTCAACAATAATTATGTATTCACAAGCACATACACAATTTCAACTTGGCAATATCTTGAAACTTTATTTTACCTGATATAGAAAAAATATTCTTGAAGAGTTTTTCTTACTTGATTGTGAGTTATAATCAGTTTTAAAGTATGTATATATTAGATTAGAAGGAGAGAAAAAAAATATTTCCATAACAGCAATAAGATTAGAGAGAAATTCTCTTTGTTAACCATAATTATTTTAATGCGTTTAAGTGAGAAGAAAAGCGCGATAGGAGAGGGAAAGAGCGATAGAGTGGGAAATAAAGCGGCAGAAGTTGTTTTAAATTGTTCAACATCTCTTGAGTTTGTGATCTTACATGGAAAGGGAGCAAAGAAAGAGAGAGATCATGAAAGAGAATTTTGGAATGCAATATCCCTGCTCCTATTCTCCAATGTTGGGGGGGGGGGGGGCGGTTTGGGACTAGATAGCCCAAGTTTTCACCAATACAACTCAATAACTTTCACTTTATGTAAATAAGATTCCTTTTTAATTATACTAAAAAGTCCAGGTCGTAAATAAAGAAATGCTTGAGTTCATAATGGCAATGACCTTGTTTCAGAATGCATACTACAAAAAACAGAGCAATATTTTTACTCTTAACCTATTCTGATTTATAAAAATAATATACATGAATGCCCAGAGAAACTTTTGACCTAGGTGAGTTTTTGTACAGTTATGTACAATTTTAGAAAAAACATCCTGTTGAAAAACAGCACAACAAAATTGCAGCTATATGATATCAAAATAACTTTAAATTTTTTACTTATCCCTTGTCATCATAATAACTCTAGATCTAATATTAATTCTCTGACAAAACTATAGTCTAAACATATAATAAATGTATAAAATTAAGTCTTTATTTTTTTTAAGTGACTTACTCATCATGGTTTCTCTGATAGATCACTATTAACTAAATTCCTCCTGAGAGATGGCACTCAAACCAAGAATCAAGAATCTTAAATGGCTAGCTCTGTGAAAGTCTCATAATCAAAAACTTAAATTAAGATAGCTAAGGACCATAAACTCACAGCTATTGATGTTTAGAATGTTTGTTATTCAACACATTAATGAAACTGGCAATATTTCATAACAAAATAATGTTCCAAAAGCTTCACTTGGCATCATTATAAACTGTCAAATCTGTAATAAAGTACATCTGCTATCACAATCCTGGGCATCAAAACCACTCCACACTTCTTTCAATTCAATATATAAAACATCCATAATTTTCCCAACCTGAATATGTATGTTATCTTCATCTATATTATAAAAGGCAACCTATATTTCTTTCTCCGCTATCTCCCCCAAAACCACTTAGTTGAACAGTGATGACGTTTACTGAATTTTGATCTGCCAAGATCAGTGTCCCATGCAGTACAAAACACTTAAAGAAAAGTTATAGATTTAAGCTAAAAAATGCTCTTGAAATGCTCATTATAATTTTTTCGTAATTAATTCATAATAATTCGTTGCAAAATTTGTTATGATAAATCAAATAACATTTAAAAGACTGTTTTCAGCAGTTTCAAAGCGGAAGACACTTTTAAAATAAAAAAAAATTGTTATTTTGTAAATATATATTAATTGAAAAGCAATTTATTTATTTTAAATATTGAAAAACTGAAGAAATTAAAACATTACATGAAAATTGACCTACTCCAGCAAAAGACAAAAGTGTCACGGAAAACCTGTCATTCTGTGCAGGAACGTATAAGTGGTCAATATTTTGAGGACAATAATATTTGCCATCGCTGCCTTTTCTTCAGGATGGCAGTTGCAAATGCAAACAACACTTCTGCTTCTTTTGGATGGATTTCTTACTTCTACACTGTTGTTTTTTTAATTTGTTTTTTTTTATCTAAGATATCTAGCAGATCCATTAATTGCAGCAATAAACTGTAGAAACATTCAAGTTAAGCTATTTAATTAATTTTACACTCTTAACTTGTCTTGCAGATTGTAACTAGACCTAGGATAATTATAAGCTTCAGCAATCCAGGGTAACAAATAATTTTTTTAAAACCTGGGGCCTTAAATTTTTTTTTCTGTAATATTGCCTGAGCAGTTGCACATTTCTACTTTGTATTGAAGCACTTTTTCACCACATTATGGTCCTAATGGACAGATGAACTGAAGAGAGGGCTGCTGAAAAGATTGCACCTAAATTTAGTTTACTTTTTTGTTTGAGATCTATCCTTCGTCCCTTGATGACAGCATATGAATTCCTATGTCTCAAGATTCTATGTATTTTAAAACTTCACTACAAGTGTCTCTAAAGGAGCTACAGTCTGTTATTGTTGTAAAGTTTTTAATGTAGTTATTATGGCTCTGTTATTGTGGTAAAACTTGTTTTTCTTTGTTGTAGAAGTCTTCCACAACAGTTCAATGTTTTAAAGTTACTTTTTCTTCAGTGCAGTGGTATAGCTCTGGAGATTATGAGTTGTGTTTTGGGTTTTTTTTTGGGGTTTTTTTTTTTGAGAAGTTAGCATTTCTTCAATGTTGTATTTTCCATCTGTCCATCCATGTATTACATGCTTTTCGTTGACAATGATGCAGCCAATGGGTTTAAAAAGATGTTTAAACATTTATAATTGTCTAAAACACCCCAGCTCAAAATTGAGAATCTACCCAGTAATTGACCTCATGATCTGATCAGGTTACAAGGAGCAGCTACCAACTGACTGGTGATCTTAAGGGCCACAGCTTAACCCTAGTAGTGCGCACCCATTATATTTAAGCTTTGCGCCGATGATAACCGGGTTGCTGCGATGCCATCAAATGTATGGGCTGAGGCTCCGAACCGAGAGCTGCGGCGCCATTATTATTAGTAGTTGACTGGCGAGTCCGTTTGAAATGTCATTATCTTCTAAACACCCCATCTCATATACTCTGTAGACTTTATATCTTTTCTAAGAATATCAAGCAATGAAAAGGTGACAATTTCTCTCTGTTTGAACTACTGGGAGGCGATCGAGGTGTGAAGAACAAATTGCAATTGAGGCACGTCGGTCGGAACCATACACGGGGAACCTGCTTCCTTCACATGTGGTTGTTACATAGACCGAAGAGCGAATAAAAGAACTAGACAGCGATGACTTTACCACATGACCCTTTCCTTCCCCCTTACTTGCCCCCACCCTGTCCCCAATAGAGAGCCCTGACAAAGACTTGGCATGACCACTGCCCCCTCCCCCCATATTTCCTCAAATCATGTGGATTGCAGTTAGTAGTGGTGTTAGTTATAACGTAATGTGAATGGCCAAACCAACCTTGTTACAGGTCAATCACATCACAGCCTCATGTTACTGTAAAGCGCAGTAAGAAAGAGAGGAGTTTACTGAGGTGTAAAGAAAGACATGAATTGAGAGTGTCGTGTATAGAGTATTAAGCCTTTGCCTTTGTTTTTGGTGATTTTGATATTTTGAAAATAAAGGCTGGCGTTCAGATTGTTGAACAAGTTTTTTCTTTGATGTCTCACAAGTTGTATGAGAAAGTGATTATGGAAGCACCTGATGAGCATCAAGGGCAGACCTTGCTTCTTGGTCTAATTGTCTCCTTTCTCCTCTGTTGTCTCACCTACCACTCTTTGTGCTTAGTTGTAATAGAACTACATTGTACCCGTATTTGGTTGTACATGCATCTATATAGTTACATACATGAAGTTTCTTTGAACAAAAGGACCACCCACTGACTCTAGAGGCTTTAGTTTAGATGAAAGACTGAACTCAAAGGTTTGCTTGTTCTAAATGAATTATAATCTTTTCCCGCTTAGTTCACATCCCTGCCATCCCCTCCCTCTCACACACACTAAATTAATTACATATGTGTTTCACTTTCTGTGCAAATCCAAGCTTTCATCAGAGGAATCGCTAATTATTGTAAACTGAAACTATCGTATCCAATCAACCTCTCTTTGAAAACTTATTTTTCTCCAAGCCTATGTCTATAACTGGTCCTTTCATAAACTCTTAGAACCATGAAACATATTTAATTAAAGTTGTCACCTTTGAAAAATAAATGTAACTTGTACCTTGTTTTGGCAAAAAAGTCTATCAAGACGTTTTGTTGTGAACTACAATACGCATAGTAGAAACACAGGTAATCTGCTCTGCCACTTGCCCAGTTCAGAAGCTAAGTGGCTGTGGCAAAGGTAGAGTTTTCGGCCCTATCTGTGTGTAACCGCGTCAGCAGGATGAGGGTTAACAACCGTGAGTAGGGCTAGACTAAGGGTAAGCAGTACACGTCTGTATGTGCATATTAGTCAATAAATAGAGGCTAGCATGACTCTGCTTATGTTTGTAGGCTTGAACCTAGTGTGGAAACAGAACTGCACTGAAAAAAATAGACTTGGAAAATGGGTGGGAGGCGGAGACCTGCTGCAGAATTTTTTCATCTTGATGAGCAGAGCAGAGAAGCAGCAATGCTGAGTCATCATCTTCATTGTGCTCCCCAAACAATTCATGTAGGCCTATTGTGGCCTCAACTCTTTAAATATCTATGCTATATGCAACCAGTCTAGCTGCCTCTCTCATGTTCTCTCACTATTTTCTTTCACAAATTTAGCTTAGATTAGAGGAACATGACTGTCAGTTATGAAGAGATTTCACATATCAAATAGTTATCTTATCTACCTAAATGGTTATCACTACTTACTTCAAAGTATGAGTAAGGCGATGAGAAACTTGAACTTATAATATACAGATTATATAACAATTTCATCATAGCCCTAGAACAACTATTTAGTGAAAGCATGCATTTACCTGAATTGGGTTTATCTGTAACTACTGCATTGGTAAAAAATCACAGCAATGCTAGTTGGTGAGGACATTTACATATTTCAAAACATAATGTGAGAGATGTTATATAGGGCTGCTCACTACCTTCAGATTTTTTTCTCTATATACAGTGAATATTATTTAATTAAAATTGTCTTGCCAGTACAGATTTTAAAAGAAGTTTTCATTGAAAATTATTATTTTAGATCTATCGTCACAGGGATTGTGACAAAACTCTCAATGATGCTCCTGGACAAGAGGCAATTAAGTCATACCTGCACTCGCAATATTCTGAGTTGCATGATTCCTTCATTATCTTCTTCTCTGCTCTTCTCAGTAGTTAGCTGTAACCTTCCAATTAGGTTTGTTTTACCCCTCTTTTGCACTTTGCCAGATTTCCTAAAATTCAGATGAAATGCGAATAACAGCAATAAAATTCTTTATTAAAGAACATCTTACTTTTTCTTTAACTTCACTTTTTCACAGCTACAGTACTATTGTTAAGATGAATGTAAATATCAGGGTGGAACCAGAGGTTGAAAAAAAGACCTAAACTTTTTCTACTTTGACAAATCAACGTCCAAAGTAACCATACACCTAATGGATACACATGTACGTTAAACCGGACTTCCAATCTTTTGAACAAAAAAAAAAAGCCAGTTCCACCCCAGAAATATTCTTGTTATACTGGAAGGATTTGAAAAGGGAGTTTCTCAGCAATGACATTAAAAAAAATCTGTGATTTATGAGTTTTAGAACATGAGCTTATTTATGCCTTGTTTTATTTTGTTTTTTGTTGTTGTTTTTTTTTTGATTGAGATGCAATGTTGAATAGGATTGCGTTGATCACCTAAAATTTGTCTGACATCAATGAATGTACAACATCACTCATTTATGCAGTTTTTTAATGAAATTGAAGTAATTTTTAAAGTTCAAGCTCTATTATAGAGGAAAATATGGTGGTTATATTTGTAAAACATAAATATGTCAAATGGAAGAATAGAAATACTTTAAAAAGAAAACTGATAGCCTTGCTGAGGGATGCTAAGAAGTCACAACAAAAGTAAATAATGGCCATATTGCATTAAGGTTGTTGTCAAATGTGATCCTTTATTGGCATGAAAATTTTCTTATGTTTCCCCTGACTCAGACCCTGCCCAGAAATGGCAAATCAGTAAGAGATAAAATTAAAGGAGAGAAAGTAAGAAAGACCTTCAAACAGATTTCATTAGATATTCTCTCCTGTAAAAATGTATGCTAGAAGTTAATAGCATGGTATGTCTTGCACTCAGTCTGAGAAGTCATATTATTATATTTAAACATTTATACATTTAGAACAATGCATTTTCTTAGGCTCTTAGAAGTCAAAACTGTATGAAATTATTAAAATTCAGATCTTTTAAGCTTCTCAACGGAGTATAAAAATTATTGGTTTTTGAAGAAGTATGAAATAGAGGCATTTACATTTTTTCAATGCTTTTTTTTTCCATTTACACATATATGATTTATTAAGACTTCTAAGGAGCATGGCCCTCTGTGTAGTGCTTGAGAAACAGAGTAGGACTGAAGCAGTTTACTGTTTGGGATATGATCTAAATCAGACAAAAATCCATCACAGGTCATAAATTGAGTTCTGTATGTCCTTATTATCTTAATGCCTTATTAATCCATACCTCAAAAGGTCAATTTATCTTTCAACAGTCATGAATTATTAAAAATGATCGTTAATCACATGATGGGACATTCACTCTCCATTTAAAACAAAAGCTGAACATCAACACAAAAGTAAAAAAAAAAAATTGCTGTGGCACCCTTTTGCCTTTAAATATTTAAACTCTTCCTGGCAAAAAAAAAAGGATCCCGTATAATTTTTTTTAAAAAGTAAGACATTTTCGTTCCTCAAGTCTTATTACAGAGAAAAAGTGTGCAGGCAAGATTGCTCAAACAAAAGATGTAATGCCAAGGATACTTCCCTTAAATAGTTGAAACAAAAACTGAGGAAGTAGAAAATTCAGATTAAAAAATATTGATAAACTTGTTTTTGGTGAAGGAAAAATTCTTTGAACATAAAACTCATATTTAAAGGAATTTTGCATTTGAACTTTGCGTTCTATCAAAGTAGAGCATTTTTTATTTCAAATGACTTTACGCACAGTAAAATGACTCACGTAAAAGCAAATTGTTGATTGATCCAAAACTCTGTATTGTCCTCAAAGTCCCTTAAAGTTTTTATTTCATTTGAGCTGAGCAAAATTTTGTTCTTAGAGGCCATCAAAGACTGTTGAATAAAGACAATAATTAAAACAAAATGGATTATAAATCAGATATCCGAATAACCCAAGTAGTAGCTATAAATACATAAATGCTACTTTCATCAAGAAAGAGACGTCAAGATTTATTACAAAATTGCCTTCGCTTTTCATACATATTATAAGAGTGCATTCAATAATATATGTAAGGTCAATTAAAATTGAATGTCACAGTGGAGCTTTGTGAATAGTTGTACAGCACCATCAAAAAAAAAATATGTAGAGTCTAGCAACAAAATTTACGAACACAAACAAAACATGTATGCTTTTGGCTTTACACCTTCGTCAGACACAAAAACAAGAGCAAGAAATTACATAAGGATATTCACAAATATTAATTTGAAATGCAAATTTTCAGGGAATATGGTTTAGAGATTTCCTTTAAGCTATTGGCCTTGATTTTTTAAATTTTATTTTACCTCATTTCCCCCCTACCCCCCCCCCCCCTTTTCTCTCTCTCTCTCTCTCTCTCTCTCTCTCTCTCTCTCTCTCTCTCTCTCTCTCTCTCTCTCTCTCTCTCTCTCTCTCTCTCTCTCTCTCTCTCTCTCTCTCTCTCTCTCTCTCTCTCTCTCTCCAATTCTCTAACTTTCATTCTCTTTCACAGTATTTTTTTCTCTAAATTCTTATCTATTTAGTATACTTATCTATTTGTACTTTCACTTATTTATTTATTTCTTTATTATTTTGTAAATACTTATTTAGTCAATTTTCAATACACTTTTTTTAAATTTTTTTTACTCTTATTTAATTAATTGTTTTTTTGCGTTACCTTTTTTTAAACGTATTTGTTGTTTTTTTTTCCTGTGCATTTTTTTACATTACATATATATTATTTTTAAAGTTTGCATTTCAAATTTATATATGTGAATATCTTTATGTAATTTCTTGTTCTTGTTTTTGTGCTGACAAAGGCGTAAAACCAAAAGCTTACTTGTTATGTTTTCTTTTGTAAATTTTGGAGCTGCACTCTACCTGTTTCTTAATTCAATAATAGTAACAATGGTAGGAGATATGAACAATAAAACAAAACTTTTGGCCACATCTCCACCAGTCTATTTTTTTTTACAAGCAAGGAAAATAAGAAAAAAAAAAGACAAATTCATACAATCAAATGTTTATTCAGAGGATGTAAGGCTACTAGTAAAATAACTTTATTTGAACAAGGAAATTGGATTGAGACCCCAAATTTATCCTGTACAACAAACACATTTTTACCATCAGTGTTTTCCTCAGTTCATTGTCGGGTAATTCTGTGGCAAGCTTTAGACTCTCATAGCTCAGTTTTTCTCTTGGCCTTTGGTTCCAGGCAAATAAAACTGCCATTTGAAAAGTTGTGACCTCTAGCTCATAGCGGCCAACATCATTGCAGAATGTGATCTGGATGAAAAGAAAGGAAGAAGTCTTTAATAGTATAGACTGCATGAGAGAAAACCCTAAACAAGAATATTCTGATATTCACTGAGGATACCCTTCAAACTATGCTGCTCATTTCTTTTCACTCAGAACTAACAGTCTACATGGATATGAGACAGCTCATTTTAAAAAAAATATACATAACTATAGGTTCACCTAGCTTTTATGAAGCCCAGAGAAAATTATCAGAGAGTGATATATATCTCACCAAACAGTCCAGTATTCAGCCAATTCAGGTTAAGGTAAAAATTTCAATAACTGCAGAAGAACTAAGTTAAAAAAGTTTTGTTTCATATAATTATCTTTGCTTAGTTCGAGCTTGGTAAGTATGCACGCAAAAAGTGAATTAAAAGCCGAGAAAATAAAACATTCATACAATGATCCTCCTGTGAAATCACATCTCTCTCCCCCCCCCCCCCCGTATTGCTGTTTGGTGTTTGAAGGTACATTTATTAATTACATTTACTATTTCAAACCTCCTTACCATCTCTGGACAAGGTTTTTAGGGTATTAGTTTTGTTTTGGCAACTTTCTAGGCTACAAAAAAGTCAACAATTTCATGATATTATTAATGTGCATATCATGAATACATAATTTAGCCATTTTACTTATTTTACAGCATGGTAATACCTTTTTACAGCTGGATTGAGAAATCCGTTTTTCATGCTAGTGATGTTAGGCAAGTTTTAATACCATATTTAGATTAACAACAGGAAGCAAATGCTACATTATATACCACATAGTAATGTCAAGAAATTCCCCTGCAAATGACATTAAGTTTAAAAAAAAAAAAAACAGGCGTATTTTTATTATAGAAACCAACATACTAAACATGAATTGAAAAAGAAAAAAAGTGCCAAGACTATGAGAATGTCATAAATTGGTTCCAATATTTTTTTGCAAATTCCAAACAAAGTAAATTATCTATGTTTCTTCAACATCTTTCTCTAACTGCTTCTTGGTCAACACCTCTTTTCTTCCGTATTCAATTAAGACAAACTTTTTGTTTTTAAAGCCTTGTGCTTGAATTCCTATTGTAATCTTAAGATCAGACTTTTTCTGACCTACAAAACTGAGATTTATTTTATAGATCAAAACAGATAATAATAATAATAATAATAATAATAATAATAATAATAATAATAATAATAATAATAATAATAATAATAAATGGAAAGTTAATGTGATTTAATGGCAAAAATTGCATTCTTTTTAAATTTTTATGTGCTTAACAACCAATCCTATTTTCACAAATATGTAGCTGTGAAAACAGCCATTAAAAGAGCTTTTAAATATACATTTACGCTTAGTCATAAATAAAATTTAACTTCTGGCATGAGCCTGCAGTAAGTCAAGAGGATCAGAGATGGGTGCATTGGGTCTCTCAATATTAGGCTTTCAATGACGGGCCCCCTGGCAGGCCTCTTTTTCTCCTTAATACCTTATTTTATTACTCTAGGGGCAATGTGACTTTGCTCAGAATATCAACAAATGAAAAGTTGGCATTTTCTATTTCTTGCACAGCGTCGATTTTCTTCTTCCTCAGCTGCCCATACCTGTAAATCTTCTTGGTCTTGACAACTGTCCTGGTCATGCAGTATGGATGCTATGTTTCTACCCAGGCCAGTCGAGAAAGTTGAAAAACAAAATTACAAGCCCCATTTTAACCATTTCTACATCAAACCTGCATCCCGACAGAGTACTTTTGATACTAAGCCTTGAATTATAAAGATTTTCTCTGGATTTTTGTGAAATTTTAGTATCACTACTTTTAAACTTGTGTGTGTTAGAAAAGAAAGAAAACTAGGTGAAGATGGTTATTTATAGTAACGTTTTTTCCCTTAATCAAGGAATATCTTGAAAATTGAAAAAAATTAAGGACTAAATTAAATTTTTTTTTCAAATTATTAAAATCAAGGCTTTGTTCTTTATTCTCAAAATTTACAAATTCATGGAGCCATAACTTAAAGTACCTGAATTTTTCAACCAAATTTCTTTTAAAATTTTAGCAAACATTATCAACAATCCACCATTGAACATTCTCTACATTATCATGAACAGTGCTTAAACGATGTATGCAGATATTTGTGGTGAACTGCTAGCAACACCAAAGCTGAAACTAAATAATTCAAGAGCATGTTTGTGTGAGAACTCAAAGAGTAACATTTTATTAATGTATAATTTTAATATCAAAGATGATATGCACTCAACTTATCTGTATAATAAGTTTTACTTTGCAATCGGAAACATAATGAAGAGATAGATAGTCACCAGTTGATCACTTCCCTTGAACACAGTGTGAGGCATAAAAAATCATTTAAAAAGATTGAAACACATTTTATCAGCACGTCTTTTACAAGAAATCTTTCTCTTCATTTTTCAAATAAATAAATTTTCCACCAGTGGTATAATCGATCAATGATAAAAAATATTCATAGATAGATTTATTTTATCAATATCTTATTCATTGTGTGTGGCTGAGTAACGATACAAGTAACTGTTGTGTGTCACTGTGCACAGTATAAGTTATTTATATTAAAAAGCCAACACCAGCCTCTTTTTTGTTATGCTTGCATTTTAAAATCTTTAAAGGTTGAAAAAATAAAGAGTAATAAGCCCAGTGCTAGCACACTACTCAATGCACAGGTAGTCTGTGACCTGATCCCTGCATGACCTGGGTCAGGGTTACTCGGTCAGCACTAATCAGCTGACTAAAAGTGCACAGGAATAATGCTGTCCTTGGCTCATGATGTGTGAAGAACAAATCTGAGTTTTCTCATTGCTATGTGGATGCTTGAAGATACTGACCATTAGTGCTGGGGCTATCAGCACGGATCGGTACCCTACCACGCTGCGATACCCACGGCACATCAAGTAGATGCACGGTACGCGGTACTGTGCAGTGCCGTGCCGTGGGACCCGTGCTAGCTTCTCATTGTCACATGCGTACCGTCGATTTTGAACTGATTCTGTGCAGACAAGTAGGCGACAAATTTTTGTTTGTGATAGAACTTTCCGGCTTTCCCGCCATACATCAGTCAACAGTCGCTACGATCTCTGACTGTGTGTGTTTGTGTGTGTGTGTGGGGGGGGGAGGGGAGGGTGTCAGCGCTGCGCAAGGGAAATTTAGGGGAGGTGGAATGATAACAAAAAAGATCTCAAAAAGAAAAAAAAAACAGGCACTCTTCACAATAAAAGACCGCAATCTCTGAGAGATTTGTTTTAGGCTTATAGTGTCAATGCACAGTATACAGTATACAGTACACCGGTCTTTTTATTCTTCTCTGTTCTGATTAGAATCATCCTCTCCTTTTTTTTTGCTTTGTCTTCAACCTGTTTTTATGACTTATTGCGCTTTAAAATAACAAGTTTATACTTTTCCATGAAATTTAGTTCTGCTTATTAAACAATCATTTTCCTTTTGTTGCATTTTTGTTAAATGAGCTAAATCTGATTGCTGCTGGTCTTTATTTGTTGTTTGAATTATTATACTTAGGCCTAATAAATTTCAGTTGCAACAGCATGCTCAGCTTATAATTTTTTTTATTATTGTCCTTTAAGAAAAAATTAAAAAAAAAAATAACAGATTCATATTTAGATTTCTTTTTTTTTTTTTTTTTTTTTGGGGAGGGGGGGGAAATAAAATCTCTAGTTTCTGTGTCATGTTACGTTTAATGTGAAAGTCAAACTATAAATAAGTGTATATTAAAGAACAGAAGCTTGTCATAAATCATGCAATCATAGCTTATCATCTTAGTCTTCGTCCTTTTAATATTAATTGAACGATTATGCATGCCTATATACAGATAAAACTTTAATTATGTCCAGACAAACTGAGATAATAAAAAGCCAATGAGAAGCAAAAAAAAAAAACGGAAAAAAAGAAAATGACAAAATAGAATAAAACAAAACAACAACGAATAAAAGATAATCTTGACTGACGACTTTGCGCCTCGCGCTGGCGCTCCGTGTTGACGCGCCCAACCCCGCTCATTGAGCCACTGGCCAGTTTTTTTTTCCCTAAGGAATTATTTTTTACACAATGCAGCCGAGGTCTAATCTATACTTTTAGATATGACCGACACTAAGCCAAAAGATATGTGTGATACTGTAGACTATGGACACACACATGTGGGTATACCTGTGTGTGTGCGTTTACAAAGGTGCCGGAAAGCGTTAGGGGTGTGCCGTTTCAGCTGCGACTCGATGACTCAAGAGCCTTCACCTGCATTCAGTGCCGAGTCCCTAGATTTAACTTTAGGCTCTCGGATCGGGGGCGTACCGTGCCGCAGATCGGGGTGTGCCGTGCCTGCCACGGATCAGGGTGTGCCGTGCCTACCACGGATCAGGATGTGCCGTGCCCGCCGTACCCTTCACCTCGGGTCCCGATACTCGACGGGTAGTAAAAAATCGGGTAGACCCCAGCACTACTGACCATTGGGAAACCTGCTTACATTTATTTGCATCTGCATATTTTTACCGAAAATAGCAAGATAGGAGCCAAACTGATCTAGGCTTAAAGAAATTGCTTGCTCTAAATGAATCTTAATTTGCTCCTACTATAACCTTAAATAGTAAGTGAAATTTGTTTTACTTTTATTTCTAATACAGATTTCATCAAAAGGAAGTAAATTGTATGGGCTGATATTAAAACATGTTCCAATCTCCAAGAGTTTTTTTTTGTCTAAAAATGTTCGTATATTCACAAAATTCATGAAACACCAGCAAACAAAAAGTATATATATATATATATATATATATATATATATATATATATATATATATATATATATATATATATATATTAATTATAATTAACGCTCCAGTTTGTCAAGCACTAATACAAAATGCTAACATCAAGCATAATATATATATATATATAAGGTTTATTTGGGCTTTTCAAGACACTATATACATTACTGAACATATCATACAAACACAGCTATTCTGCTCAGTCATGTAACCTGTTCAGAGATTTACTGGCTGTGGAAGCAGCACAGCTATGCTCGATACATATATTTCCCAAACAGCTGTAATGACTCAAGAATCCGAAATTTGAATAGATAAACAGCACTCACCACACCATTAGACATGGCATGATGCCACTGAAGTTTTCTGCCACTGTGCTTGTGTTTGTAAAACTCTTCAACCTGATCAGTTTTGAGAGAATATAAATATTCATTTTTATGATTATTGTGTAATGAGCAATAGATAGTTTTCTTCAAGTACTCATCTAGCCACAGAATAAAACAGAAATTTGCTGGTCAATCACTGATAAAGGAAGTGTGATTTTGCAAAGAGTAATGCCACTTTGTTGGAAGTGGTGGGTTCTGTTCAATAATCAGAAACATTTTGAAGATCTAAGCAGAATTAGGTGATTATATTGTTAAATGTTTTATCATATGCACCTTGAATTTTTTCCCTCTTTTTCCTTCAAAATGTGCTTTTTTTGCAGATGCTTTTGCTTGATAGGCAAATGACAACTTCAAGTAGAGCTCATCACTTCCAAAAGGGTAGCATAACTCTTTGTGAAATTACAATCCCTATAGTATGAGATGAGGATGCATCTTAATGGTAATGCGTTCATTACATTTCAACCAAAGATTAATACACTTATTCTTTTGTTTTTATTCTAACTTTGTAATCTACAAGTTACTTAAAGCTAGAAGGAAGTTTTAAAACTTTTGTTTCTTTTTCTTCCTATTTTTTTTCAAGGTTCTTCTAAAGGTTTTTAAGATCCAGTTTCCCTCAGTCACTGCACTTAATCTGTTTACTCAACTCAAAATTTTACCCTTGACTTTAGAAAGTACATACAGTCAAGTTACAAGCAAGAATTGTTATATCTAGGTAATATAAAATTATGAGTTAGCCCTATAAATGAGTTTTTAAAAGGCAATTCAAGGACTCAAGAGTAAGAAGATTTGAGGTCTGCATTTATCCTGTTCCAGTAGATGTGCACTTTAAGTGTCAAAATTATTTCTGTAAACACAAGTTTAGGATTGCAACACATTTTAGAAAAATATTAAACAGAAATGGCTTAGAAAGGATGAGGCTCACTAAAATTATGATACAACCTGTTCTATTTTCAATTCAAATGTTACAATCTTAGGATAAGAATACTTGACGAGCAAAGTCAAGCATTGCAAAGTTCAATTTAGATTTTTTAAGTTTGTTTCCATATATTTAACCATTTCATAAAATAGTTCCTGATTGTGTTGATATAATAGATGTTTTCCTTAATGCTTTTGGGAAACCACCTGTTACTATCAATAGAGAGGGGGGAGGAAGGGGGAGGGGGGGGGGGGGGGAGACACCGTTCTTGTTTTCATTTACAACAAGCATGGCAGGTTATGGTTCAGGCATGAATTCCTATCAGAAGTATGTTGTTTATTTGCAAAATTCTTGAAAAGTCTAGATGTCTCTAACAGTAATTTTAATAAATAAGATCTCAAAAATTAATGTCGATAAGCTGATATGCTAAATACATGTATTGGTTTGGATCCAGATGGTTTGCTCAAAGATAGAAACTGACTGGCTGATGAACTTCACCAATTCTAAATTCCAAAACCAGGAACAATTTAGACAACATTCCTGTCAGCATAGATCTTTTCATTTTTCTAATCTATTGTTTAATCTTGGATTGAAGATATGTGTGGGTGCACAGGAAAACCCTTTGGATGTTGCTGGTTCTAGTCTTGAACTAGACCTATTTTAAGTAGATTTTGAAGTCCAAGTTCAAAAATGGAAACTTCTTCAGAAACTCCATTCATTTTTGTTTGTTTCTGAAATATATAACCTTTTGAATTTAATGATTTTGTAAAACCACTTCAGATCAGATTTGTGGCGTAACCAATGTAAATGAAAAAAAGTATGTTCAACTATGGCCATTTCCTCAAAACAATACTTTCTCAATCAGGTGATTTTAGAAGTCCATAATTTTTTATAGATAGATAATAAAAAGCAAAATGCTCAGGATTGTTTACAGAATCTAAAATTGAGCTTATCTAATTTTCTTTATCTGGACCCATGTAAAGGGTTTTCCCGTGCGCCAACCCATATTTGTCTTGCAACCCTTCAAAATGAGTCTGAAGTCGAATTTTGGGGTCATAGAGATATTGGTATTAAAAGAAACCTTATAAAATACCCTAAAAGTTGCCGCAAAAAATCAAGTGTCTATCTCAATTGTGTGCAGAGATATTGCTTTTTAAAGATACTGATGTAGCCCCCATATAGGAAGTGAAATTCTGAGAAAAACGCCTTTAAAGATTGACCTACTTTCACCACCTTTTTTGCATAGCAACCATACCTTACGTTGTTTACGTTCTTAAAAACATTCCCATTCCTTGAATTTCAAAAGAAGAGCTAAAATATGGACATATTCGAATAGCTTTATAAAAGACCTTTCCAACGATATATAATACGCTGTGTCCAAGTTTGAAACATACAGATGTAAGGAAAAGACCGAAAATTTCGTATTTTATTTCAGAGCTGGGTTTTTTTTACGATGGTGGTATCTTGAAAAATTATTTTTATGCATAAAAATGCCGACTTTGGGGGTCCTGTGCGTACCAAACGATTCAGAAATGGCCCACGTTTCAAATGAGCAAAAAAAAAATTTTTGCTTAAAATACTCGATTCCAACCTTTAGAGGCCTATTTCTCATAATGAGCCACCGCGACTTCCGTCTCATTTTGACTGGCCGCGAGACATTTAAAGTATCTCAATGACAGGATAGATAAATCTAAATCTACCAGTGCTAGCTGGTGCAAGTGAGCATAAAATCAGCTGGCTGCTGTGTAGCTATAAATAACTTTCTTCATTGGTCTTCACTGCTGTGTGCTGTTTGCGGGGTTTCTTTGCAGTTAGCATGGCGTCCCTTTGGCAACAGTGGCCGGCATGTTATTCCAAAACTAAAAGAAGTTTAGTTATACAAAATAGGCCTATTCAGGCAAATAATCATTAAGTTAAACCAACCTGGTGTACATGGAAGGAACAAAGAGGGTGGGCCAAGTGGTACAGAGAGAGAGAATAAAGAGTCACAAAGCCAGAGACATATAGAGAAAGAGTTGAGTGAGTGAGTGAGAGAGAGAGAGAGAGAGAGAGAGAGAGAGAGAGAGAGAGAGAGATAGAGAGAGAAGGAGAGAGAGTGTGGAGGAGTAGGGACAGGGTCAGGGTCAGGGTCATTTCTTTCATTTGTTTGCACATGGAGGAATTCTGTACACAAACAAAAATGACAGTGAGTTGAGTCCTGGACAACACAAAAAATATTTTTAGTTCCTAATGAGTATGTATGCCTTGCCTATGAACTATGCTATTGAGCACCAATATCTAGTTAT
Organism: Elysia crispata; assembly: GCA_033675545.1. NCBI lineage: Eukaryota > Metazoa > Mollusca > Gastropoda > Plakobranchidae > Elysia > Elysia crispata. The sequence goes on along the minus strand of JAWDGP010006834.1, from coordinate 2,011,445 downwards.
GAAACATATTCATTAATGTTGCCCACAAATAATACTTTGTCTTCATAAATTTTTTGTGGCCATACAAATGTCAACAAAGAATACCAATGAGTGTCATTTTTTAGGTAAAGAAATTGACATAACCTTCAATAGGACCACGAAAAATTGTAACTTAAGATTTTAGTTATGTACTCTCTGAAAAAAAGAATATCTTGATTATTTTCAGCTACCTGTGAGTTTTGTTACATTCTTTACTAGAGCTATTTCATTATATGAAATTTTCTAAACAGATTTTTCCTGATTGTACCCTTTAAGCCCTGGAAATGTATTAGAAAAATTAAACACAAAACCAAAACAATTTCTTCATGTCATTATGGCTGTCATGCTCATATTGCCTATAAGACTGACAATGAAGCGATCATTTGCTATGTTTGTTTCTGTGGGATTTCAATATAAAAGGTTAAAATAAAAGAAAATAGTGAATATGAGTCATATGGCTGTAAAATACAAACAATTTGAAAACTTGGAGAACTTCATGAGATTATTTTCTAAGACACTTAAGCAAAAATACAATGTTCAGATATATATATCTGCTCTTTACACTATTACATGATGCTCATCAGTCTCATTTTAATTTGCTCAGAGAAAATTTAGATGAATTTGAATTTGAACAGAGTAAAGAAAAGCAAGAGCAAAGCAACTTTTCCATAGTCATCAATCTATATCAGTCTTCATCAACTCAAGCACAATCTGTTACCTGCGGAATGTAGTCCTCAAGTTCAAGAGGTAAAGACACAGGCATCCTTTCACTAGATCTCGCCCACGCACCAGCATTCAGTATCTTGATATTGACAGCATCTGCAGACAATAAAAGCAAAATACTGAGTTTTAATGAACAAAATAGTGAGGACACATTGGCAAGGGTTTGATTTCACAGGATGATTTTGTCAATCCCTATGAATAAGAAAAAATAATTTTCTATGAAACATGAAAATAATATTGATTCAACTATCTTCTGATATGGAAATAAAATGACTTTAAAAGAACCATTTGTTTAGGATTGACAAACTGCCTATTAAATACAACTATCATTAAAAATGAGGTGATCAATAATCATTTATATATGCCCAGAAAAATAAACATAAATAACAAAACATGTATCTGTACTCATTTGAATGTTCACACAATGTACTGTACCTGCAATACCCTCATTATTATTCCTATGTGCTTCCTTAAACTCATGATTGAGATCATCTGAGACTTTGATGTCCTGGAACATCCTTTGTAGTTTGTTCACAAAGTCAGCAGGCATCCCAACATCCTAAAGAAAAAATAAAGACACATATCAAAATTATAAACACAACAAAGTTAGGTTATCATTAAGTTCAAATGATACCAAAAGTTGTTTTTAATTCAAAATTGTTTCAGTTGATTTGGTTTGAGTCAGATCCTATTCCAAATTTTCCATTTTAAACTGCATCCCTTAGGATTACCCACATTCATTAAAAATAAGCAATAAGCAAAAACCCAATACAAGAATTAGAAAAATGGTTTACCAAGACCATTATAGAAATATCTTAGTTGTTTAAGATGAATAGTGGTACAACAAATCCTTACTTGATAAAAAGGCTTGTTGAAACCAAAACTGTACAGGTAAACTGGGCTTTATTCATGGAATTACATATAATTTTCATCCTGAAAATTCCAGATGAAAATATTGGCCTTCATAAATAATGGTGGCCCATACATCTTTTTTTTTTTTCATTTTTGTCTTAGACTAAAAATATTTTATGAATGGCTGTTTTTATTCAAATATGTGTTAATACAGCTGTTTGTTTGGATATATCTCCTTTTCTTTTTAGGTGCTTATTCAGACCCAGAGCTATTTATAACCCATATTTCGCTAACACAGAGAAAGTTTTTTCAGAAAAATGTCCCATTAATGCCAGATGCTTATTTGGAAAAGTTTTATATGGTACTGGTATAAGAATGTGTTGTTGTAGAATACTTTTTTCTTTAAAATCATTAGTGCTATTTTGTTATAGAAAATAATTACTTATTCCACCCCCAATCCCACCCCGACACACACAAACCTCAAACCATATTTGCACCTATTTAATTTTTACATAATTTTTAATGACACTTTTTGAATGGCTTAAGATCTCTTGTACAGGTACTGTGCTGCTCATTTAAAAATTATTTTACAAAAATAAAATAAGATAAATCCAAACTGTTAGCTGTGGAAAAAAATTATTTTGTGCATGCCATATCAAGTTTAAAAAATTTAAGTTGCAATTAATTGATCAAAATGAAATTTTTAAAACATTCCAAAAACAATGGTCTCTGGGACCAATCCACAAAGAGTTATGCTACCTAGTTGGAAGCCTAGTGAGCTTTACTTTAAGTTGTTGTTAGTTTTTGAAGCAATAGCGTCTGCAAGAAAGCACATTGGTGTGAAATTTAAAGTAAAAGTGAGGAAACATAAAATGTGAAGACAAGAAAACATTTACAACAAACTTATTTAGTCCTGCTTGAATCTTCAAAATACTACTGATTGTTGAACAGAATTCATGACTTCCAACAAAATGACATAAATCTTCGTAAAATCATATTTATTCCCTATTGCACTGTAATACGAAAAGATGTGACTTAGATGGAAATCTTATATGTGACACTGACTATTTGAGATACCTGTGGATGACATTGGCCTTATTTCTCACTCAGTCATACGTCTATCTGAAGCTCTATAGAAAAAGTGTGTCCACAAAAACTTCAAATTAATTATTAAAATCTCACGGTTGCTAGGCCACTGCCTTTTTAGTTCACCTGCCACCCAAGAGCAGCAGGATTTTTCCAATTTTGAGTGGAGTATTTTAAGATGCATCTCTTTTAGAATTTAAAGACCCATTTAATCCACACTGGCTGTAGACTTTTAACCAAAGAGAAAAAACGAGATTTATTTCTCAAACTGAAAGAAATGCCCAGGAATTCATTTGCAGCTATATTTACATGTTATACATAGACCAAACGCTTACGGCTGTGAGTTAATATTTATTTAGCTATCTCCATTTATGTTTCCTATGACAAACTTTTCTAAGAGATAGTCACTTAAGATATATTCTTTGTCTCCCAGGTTTGCACTCTATCCTCATATCCTCACTTGTTCATGGATTCTAGTACTATGTCTTGAGAGAAATTTACTTCATACTCATCTTTCAGAGATACACTTAACAAATACACCTACTTACTTAAAAAATGAAGACCTTGAGTTTTATACATTTAATTAAGTTTGGATTACAGTACTGTCAAAGGTGCAAAAGCAGTTCTAGAGTAGCATGATCAACAGTTGTGAAGAACCGTAAAAAAAAAAATAGGTAGTGTGCAGCTCCAAAAGGTACAAAGCAAAACAAAACACATGAGTTTTCGGCTTTACACCTTTGTCAGACACAAAAACAAGAGCAACAAGCCACACAAGCATATTCACATATATAAATTTGAAATACAAGCTATGAAAAAAAAAATTTTTTTAAATATATATATATATATATATATATATGAAAAAGGTTATATATAGAAAGATCTACCCCTCAAAAAATTAAATAAATATTGTGGAAGTACATACATACAAAAGAAATATATATATATATATATATTTTTTTCATAGTTTGTATTTCAAATTTATATATGTGATTATCCTTGTGTGGTTTGTTGCTCTCGTTTTTGTATCTGATGAAGGCGTTAAACCAAAAGCTCACGTATTTTGTCTTGTACCTTTTGGAGCTGCACTCTACCTATTTTCGTTTTTTTTTTACAGTGCTCCACAACTATTCACAAAGCTCCACTGCAACATTCAATTTAATTGACCGTAACATGATCAACAATGATAAGCCAAGGACCTGTAAAACTTGCTGGATATCATGTGGCTACATTAATTTTGTTAGTCTAGAAAAGCTTATAGTTTTTACAATAGTAAATCTAGTGATTAAAAAAATATGTAAATATGAAAGAAATCAATTTCCTTGCTGATAAAAAATTTTGGCTCCTGAAAAAATTCCACCAGTTTGTTTTCCAAGGGATATCTTTTTTAGTCATATAAAATCATACAAAAATCAGACAAGCCAAATACTTCTTCCTAATTTTTTAATATGATAAAATGGGATTGGAGTAAATGTATTGTTCCAGCTTTGAAATAATTATTTCTAAATAACAGCATTGCAATAGTTATGAAACCTAGCATTTCTTTAAATGCAGCATAGACATTCTGGCATATTAATAAGGGATGTCATTTGTATATGATGAAAATTATAGCATTTTATTGGTGAAAACTTGAGCTTTAAAATGAATCCAAGCATAAAGTATTTTGAAAAAGTACCAGAGCTAGAGATATTGCTACACAAAATCAGGTTAAAATTGTTAATTTCTAGAATCACAAGCAATGCAGAAGCACACTTGCCAGTATTGTGTTGACCCTAGAGAGTTTTTTGTCCCCTAAGTTTCCTGTGCTATGCCTGACAGGTGATTTATTACTGATCCGCTCATTACTAGCTAATACCTTCTTTATGTCAAGTCAAGTGAGAATTAAAGGGCCAGTTTTTGTGATTTTCAAACAGCCATGAAAAAATCTCTGGAAAGAAAACATGCTCATCCACAGGATGTCTCAAGTCAAAAAACGGTTACATCATTTTGTAAAAAGAAAAAATCCTAGTCAGATGGACAGAGTACATAAGTGAACTTTTCGAAGACTACAAAAAGGATTACAATGTAAGGAAACACAATTTTGCTGGTCCACCTATCATGAAAGATGAGATCCAGGCAGCAATAAGAAAGATGACATCAGGCAAAACAAAAGGCTCAGACTGCATGTCAGAGAAATTCTTAGAAGCACTTAAAGACTACGGAATTGATACAATCACAACATTACTCAATGAAATATATGACACAGGTCAGATCCCACCAGGTATCTCCAAATTTATATTTCGAGCACTGCCAGAGAAACCAGTGTGAATTAGATAGAACGAACAGTCTTATGAGTCATATCACCAAAATACTTTTAAGAATCATCATGATATGTCAGAAAGAAAATCAAACCAGAAATATGAGATGAACAGTGTGGCTTTGTGGAGGAAAAAGGTACAACAAATGCAATCTACACCCTTCGCACTAAAATTGAATGAGCTCTGGAAATAGAAAAAAGGTATATCTGTGCTTCATTAACCACACCAAGGCATTTGACAGAGTAAGATATGGTGAGATAATCGCACAACTAACACAGTTGAGATAGATAGAAAAGACCCATGAGTGATCAAAAATGTTCTAGGAATAAACAGCAGCAATGATAATGCAATGCAAGTTGATGGGGAAATCAGCTCACTTATTAAAAAAAAAAAAAAGTGTGGTGTGAGACAAGGATATGTGCTTTCCACAGACCTTTACTATCAATACAATGAAATTATTATGCAAAACCTAGAAGGATATCCTGGAACTAAAGTAGGAGAGCACAACCTAAACAACTTGACATTCACTGATGACACTGTATTAATTGCAGAAAATAAAGAAGACTTGCAGCTGCAAAGAAGACTTATTAGATATTGTTGAAGAAGAAAGCAGAAAGAAAGAATTGGAATTGAATAGCAAAAAGACAGAAGTAATGATCATCAGTCAAAACAATGAGTGTTTATATATCAACATCTTTATCAAAAGGAATAAACTCAAGCAAAAGGAACAATTCAATTACTTGGGTATTTTTAATATCAAGTGAGGGACACAACAACACTGACATTGCATCAAGAATAGCGCACGCAAAAAAGAGTTTTCATAGAATGAAATCAATACTAACAAATAACAACATCTTGGTTCACACAAGAAGAAGAACCTTGGAGTACTATATTGAACACATTCTGGTGTGTGGATGTGAGGCCTGGACAATTTCTGAACAGGTACTAAAGAAACTAGAGGCAACATAAATTCGGAGAATGCTATGAAGCTCATGGACTGCAAAGAATTGAAAACAGTGTTACAAGAAGTCAACACAATGAGATCACTCATTAATACAATATTTTAACGCCAAGCAATTTTTTCACCATATGATGAGAAGAAAGAAACTTGGAATACAGTGTGAAAAGATGTTGAATGGACTAACATAGTGGCTCAAAGTAGGAAGAGTGACAGAAGCACTGACAGCAATGAGGGAAAGAGATACGTGGAATGTCATGATCGCCTTTATGGCACCTGACTGATTGAAGTTTTTATGTTAAAAGAAATAAATGGATACGGAAGGAAAGAAAAAAAATGTTTGTATAGGCACTGTAAGGGATCTTAAATTATATTTCTATGCTAATTTTTGTAGTGAAAGTTCAACAAAAATAAAAGTTATAAAATTTCATGTAAAATTGTGTCTTTACGCATATAAAGGCTTTATTGATCAGATTTTTAAGTATATCCGATTGCATCTTAATTATTGATATTTTTTTTTAATTACCTTCCACAGGGGAAAAATTGCTTGGGTTCACTAAAAAGTCAATTATTCAAAAAGTGTGTATGCCACAACATATACTTTATATATTAGATATATTGGTACATATGGGAGTTTTTGACATTCTAAGTTCAAATTATATTCTCATGCTAATTTGTTTAGTGAAACGGGTTTAACAAAGATTAATTATAAAGTCTAATGTAACAATTTTGCCTTTTTGATGGAAGAGCATCCATTACAGCTGTAACTAGACATGGTGATCACAAAACATGCAAGAAACAAAGGCATAAGTAGACTTGCATACAATCAAATATAGTGTGCAAGTTTTCTGTTTAGATTTAGATTAGAACTGACAAAGAATGAAAGTGATGTCAAAACAAACAAAGGGTGGGTAAACTTCTATCAAAAAGGAATTATTGAATTGGAAACTATGTCAGAAATGCTGGATGGGTTATGTATTTGGAGTTTTATTTTCACTCAACTATGGAGAGTTTGTTGGTGTGATTTATGGCGACCCTTCCAAGCAATAAAGGCTCTGTTGATGTGACCAATTATGATCTTATTGGCAATGTAGATCCGTTTATGTGAATGCTTAGTGTTCTGATATGATCAGAACAGTAGTTTTTTTAATATCTTTTTATCAAAACATTATCGAAATGTTGCGTTCTAATGCTTAAAACAGAAAAGTTGCTATAGAAAAGAACTCATAAAAGGTACAATATTCATTTCTCATTTATCATATGTACATACACTTCATTTGGTACTCTGACATCACAACAACACAAGATATGCATTAAAAAACACATGCTTTTTTTTGAAGCACTGTATGGTGTGCCTAGTGTGAGTCTACATTAAAAGATTGCTTTAAATGAATGCCAAATGGTCTGACATTTATATTTAAATCTACATCACTCATTGTTTTATAGTGTTTTGTTTTTTGTCTTTTTTTTTTTGCATTGCTCAGTTGTTACAACTCTTAGGCTTAAAATGTAAAGTGCAATGTACAAAAAAGACGACCAAAGATAATACACCTACCCTGAGCCATTCGACCATGTTCTCTTCTTTCTCATTATCTGCAGAGGACTCTAAGATGAGTCTCCGAGTTAAATGAGCTTTGTGGTATCGCATAAACACATCTTTGCTCTGTACATACTTCAACACCAGTAACTGTAAATTGGAATTTGGAATGACAGATTTGAATCATTTGAGAGGAAAAATACATATAAATTATGGGTTTGATTTTTAAAAAATAAGGAATAATCTCCTACACATGCTTTCATGGCTTCTTAATGTCTTTATCTTTCTCCAAACTTCTGAGGGGTTGTAATACTCATTTTTTGAACTGTTTGTCTCAACAATATTGAGAAAATTAGATTCATAATAAATGAAACAAATCATGACTTTGCAAAATTTTTTTTCCATCATATTTATCTAACATCAATTGATAGTTGGTTTGCAAGACAGATTAGTATACAGAGCACTGGACTGACAATAGGAGGTTTGGGTTTGATCTCTTGCATGGTCATCTGAAGGTGGGATCAGATCAGAGCCGTTTAACTAGGTTTATCTTTAACTTATATTAACCTTTTGACATCACGCCGCTACCCCGTGTAGCGCCCCATTTTACAACCGATCAAGACGCTGCGCTACCCAGGTAAGCGCTGGCACTAGCACCGCTTTGTACCGTAGCGCTTACCCCGGTACTCCCACAGTTTTGTAAACGTTGGCGTACTTGTTTGTTTCGATTTTAGGCGTTAAACTTCTTTACAATGTTTTTGATCCTTTTTTCTTTTGAGAAAATAACAAAATTTATAAGCAGGATCATGTTTTCATTTATTTTTTTAACTTTTTCCGAATCGCTCCATGAGTAGATCTAGCTTCGCCGATCGGTCACGTCCGGAGAAAACAATCATGGCGAACTCTAGACCCAGACTGTTTACTCGTCAAGAGATTATTGAATCTTTCTACACCCCAGGCTCAGACGATGAAGGAAATAGCGATGGAGAGATGTTAGAAGATGATAGGGAAGATGAGACAGATGTTAGAGAAGATGTACCGGCACCCGGGTTTGATTTACAGATAGAGAGAGAGGCAGCTCAAAGCGAGTCGAGTGCACCTAGATCTAGATCTAGTTCAGATGTAGGTATGTCCAGTCAAGACTCTGATTCAGATAGTTCTAGTGACAGTAGTATGGAGGCAGAGTCAGAAGGCGAAACTGAAACTGTAGATCCATATGAGGTTGATACAGAAGAAGATGAGCCTGCAAATGATCAGCAACAGGATGCCGACCCGTTGGACGAAGATGATGCGGAGTGGGTGAGAAACACCAACAACTTTCCTCGGATCCCTCGCTTCACAGGCCAACCGGGCATCAAGGTTCCCTCCACTGGATATTTATAAGCTTTTCATTACTGATGAGCTAATAAATAACTGGAAGGTGAGTTGCTCAATCTAAAATCTGTATATTCATACAATGTTGTTTACAAGTAATCCAAGATGAAGAAAAGTAAATGTATTCTTACAGACAGGTAGATCTAGATCTAGATCTATAAAATACGTTTTATCTCATGGAATTCTAGTTACCAAAATGACGTGTCGCTCAATACATTTTTTGCTTTATAAAAGAATTGATACATTTTTTATTAGGTTCTAGAAGCTGCAAAAAGGAATCTCCGCATTGTTGTAGATCTACTCACACTAATTGAACATGAAATTAGCTTTTTGGTTCTCGTACATGTATGTATTGTATGTGTTTTTATTTCTTTTCTTATGTACTTATACACGTATGCACTTTTCCAACTTGCAGAACAGTAACAAAATATCTTTATTGTCATTTATACGTTTTTACAAGCGATTTCTCCTAACACAATATATTTTAACTTTTTTTTTCAGGTCGAGACAAACCGGTATGCCAGAGAGATCATAAACAGCAAAGATCAACAGCTGCTTTCGAATCGCAGTCGATTCAAGCTATGGAAGCCTGTAGTTCTGCGTGAAATGTGGGAGTTCCTCGCAATTTGCCTGCACATCGGCATCGTGAAGAAACCAACTCTTCACGACTACTGGGCACATCATCCTGCTGTCCATTCCTCGTTCGCCTCCAGGGTCATGTCGCGAGAACGGTTTCTCTCCATTCTCGTGTTTTTTCACATCGCAGTCAACGCTACGTTCATTCCATTTGAGAATCCACATCACGATCCTATTCACAAGATTCGACCGTTTGTGGATCACCTCAACACAGTCTTCAAACAACTGTACGAGCCTGACAGGGAAGTCTGTATTGACGAAGCTATGGTTCCCTTCAAAGGATGATCAAAGTTCAAAGTCTACATGAAGGACAAACCTACGAAATGGGGTTTCAAGCTCTACGAGCTCTGTGAGAGCAAGTCAGGCTACGTCTACTCCTTGGAGGTGTACTGTGCTGACAAAAGGCTCAGTAACAAGCCAGTCGATGTGACGATGCGCTTGATGCAGCCATTGCTGGATAAAGGGCACCGTCTTTATATCGACAATTATTACTGTTGCCCTGAACTTTGGGGTAGGCTGAAAGGTCGTGCGACTATGATGGTAGGCACATGCCGGAGGAACCGCGTCGACATGCCTGCGGATCTGTTCGAAGGCAGGCAAAGAGCAGGCGATTTGGACTATCGGCGAAAGGGTCAGCTTCTGGCAACCAGATGGTTCGACAAGTGGGAAGTTGTCAACCTCTCATCGTTCCACCTGCCACAACTGAGAGAGACACAAGGACGCTTTGAGGTGAAGCAGAAACCTCTGGCAGTTATTGACTATGTCAACTTTATGTCAGGGGTTGATCACTCAGACCAGCTGCTGTCCTTTTTTCCAATGCGGCGGAAATCGCAAAAATGGTTGAAAAAACCCTTTTTTCACCTCCTCACCCTCGCGAGCATCCAGACGAACATTCTGCTCAACAAACATCGTCGGCAGCATGGCAAGAGACCCATGAATCTTGCTAGTGTGGTGAAAGACCTCATTGTGTCCATGGTTTCTCACATTGATGTGGAGCATGATGCAGACAGGGACAATGTGAATTGCCTCTGGCACGAATCAAAGAACGCCACTTTATTCAACTCTGCCCCGAGACGGATGGCGCCCAAGCGAGAGGAAAAAAGGCCAAACGTCAATGCAAGGTCTGCGCTGACAAAGCAAAGAAGGCTGGACAGTTCAGGGTGCAGCAAAAAAATCAACGGAAGCAGACAACAACTTGGTGCCCTACTTGTAAAGTTGGACTCTGCATTGACTGCTTCGAGGTGTACCACACCCGGGTGGATTACACCAGCTAGTTTTATTATTTCTTGTAATTTTTTTTTTACGGAATTCTGTGTATATTCTTACTGGATTATTTTTGTTGTAATATGTGCTTATTTCATTATTTGCCTGGAAAGGTAAGAAAAATAGATATTTTTTACAACTTCATTTTTGTTTTGTTTTGGGTTTTCGGCCATCTTGTTTTTGTTGCTATGGAAACAGTAAGAGTGTGTGTGTATGAATGAAATTACTTGTGTATTCTTGTACTCAAAATTATCTTTCTATTGATACCTCTTTTAGCTCAGTAGACCTAATAGTTGATTTTTTACAAATTTTCAAAAAGTACATAAAACAGTGCGTTTACAGGGAAAATTGACCCTCTAGCCAGTGCGTTCCCTGGGAATAAATCTGCTTGGTCTCGCGCGATGTGAAAAGGTTAACAGATAGGCCAACACCCCCCCTCCCCTTTTCCCCTAAAACACCTGTCTCTGTATAACGTTGGTGTCGTGCTCCAACCATGTAACTGAAAAAAAAAATTGACCAGACTATTTTTTGGGTTTATATTAACCACACCCCCTTGTTGCAGGCACCTAGTTGGCTCATAAAAGTGTGCAGGCTCTAAAAATAGTTTGAAGTCCACATGTTCTATACACACATGGCAGAGACAGTGAAAGCAGTGTGATTCTAACTGTATATCTGAAGCTCAAGTAAGGCCATCACAGACTGGGCGTTTTAAGGCCTAAATTTCGCTAAAAAGGTAAGAGTATACATAAATTGCGAGTGAATAAGGACTAATATAATGCAAATATTATGTTTTGTGATTTAAATTTTTTTATGTCCTTCTTATTTCCAATAATTTTAAGCTAGCGTTCACTTACATGCTTATGCACTGTTATAATGGGCTAGTGGATGTTACTCTAATTGTCAATCTAGCACTTACCCTGTTAGACATTAGCATAGTTTTCTTATTCAGTACAGTTTTTTAGCAGCTGCACGTTTTTAAAAGCTATAATAGTATAACTGTGCTTTATTATGAAGGTATCAAACTTTTATATAGTTGCACTTGAGAACCAAGCATCATTAATGAGTTATTAAAGATTTGCCATTATCTTTTTTTTTATTTCATTAAGGAGAAAATTCTTTTTTGCACCCACATTTTAATTAATATTTTTGTCATTTTATGATAGTCGTGAAAATGTATTGATTGGCTAATTTTTCAAGAAAATCTTAAGAAATTAATTTGCTATTTTTGGATTAATAAAGTTATTTTGGTTATCACATTGATCATAAGAATTGAATGCATCAAATTCTTCAAAAATTAATAGTAATCTTTATTTTATATTGCTCAACTAAAACTGTGATGAACTTCAAATTCGACTTGTCAAATCATATTTCTGTTCATTGCGCAGTTGAGGCTTGACGGTAATCTCTCGGCTACTTTTCTGAACACCTCAGTAAGTTTAATTGATGGAATACCCTCCTTTCTTCAGATGGAACTTTTTTCTTATAAAATAAGAATGATAATACTGACACCAGAGTGAACGTTACAAACCCCTAACAGTTTGGAAAGCATGAGAAGTAATTTTAACATATAGTTTTAATCTCAATAACTGAAAAAAAGGGTTTTCAAATAATATGGTTTAAAGTAACTTGATGTTTATACATAATTTTATTATTCTATTTCAAAGCTATGAGCATCCTTTTTGTTCCACATCCCAATCAGAATTTCAGGTTTTCATCAAGGACACTTTCAGCATCTAGCATTTAATTTATTAGCTCTATTCCTTCAAACAGAATCTCTAAAATGACTGAAATGGCCTTACAAAATAATTTAAATGAGAATGTTATTTCTGAAGATGAATATGAACATTATGTTTCTACTTAAGAGCTGGTTTCTCTAGCCAATATTGACATGGTTGAGTTTAGTCCAAATACAAGTTTTTCTGAATATGTATCACCAGTACTTTAACCACTTCCAATACAATGACTAATGTCCATTCTCAAAATTTGAGACTTCGCCAGCAGTTGATTATCAGCAGAATCTATGAACAGGAAATTTCAACATTGTAGTCACACAAAAGGACAACAAAAGCAATCCTTGCACTAGCACTATGCAGCATTAAGAAACTACGCTGGAGACAGATCAAGGGATGTGTCGCAAAAGGAGACACTTTGGAAAAATATGAAGTAAAAGTAGTTAGAAGAACTGTTGACACAGAAACACTGGACTTATCAATTGTTGACCCAGGAATAGGTGACCTGACATCTAAAGACGAAATAACAAGAAAAGCAATTGTAGCATTAGATGACGCAATAAGAGAGTCCCATTACCAAGATTCTCTCAACAGGAGATTTGATTGAACAGTAGGGAAATGTTAATGAGCTTCAGCAATGGCAGCTTACTCCAGTCCCTACCAATGATATCAGAGCATTAGTGCAGGTTAGATTCAAACAAAATATTCCTTGAACCTGATTTTCAATCTTTTGCTAAAGTTCAAAGAGTCTCCAACAATTTCTACAGCTTAAAATTATGAAATACCTCAAAAAGATCAATAAGACATGTGTGTTGCTTTTGATGTTGGAAATCTTTAATATGAAGACTACATATTAAACAGATGTTTGCCAAAGATGTTGCACGAAAAGAAATGAAAGGTGATATTCTTCTCAACCAAGCAAACAATGGATCACTTAAGTTGATAACCACTGGCCTATGATGTGTCCCTCTGTGAACTGCCTCAAAGGCATCAGCACTCGATATTTGCATTTAAAATTAAGCGTTCACGATTGCACCATGAACAATTCTGTTTCGGCCAATATCAAATGCTACGCCTGGCATGAAACAGAAGGAGGTTTGTCATCAAGTGAATTTGCATCTAGTCAATGATTAAAGGTTTGATGTCTATATGCCCTGTTGTATTAATCTTCTTTCTAAAGATCACCATGATTATATTGTTTGAATTTTATATTAATTGACCTAATCTCTTAGCTATTGACTATTGATACTTTGATTTCATAAAAGGTTTACACATATTGCTGTTTTCATAATGCATGAATAAAGCTCTAGCCTCACATTGTAAAAACTCTCCTGCTGTCCTCCAATTGATTCCATCTCACTGTGGCATAACAGGAAATGAAAGAGTGGACACTTTAGCCAAAGAAGGTTCCCACGGCTGTTAAAGAGCGGCATTTTAGTTTGCCTGCCGCACCCGTGAAGCAGCTTGTAACCCGATCGGGTCATGGGGTCAACCACCCCTGCAGAACGGGGATTCCCCTTTCCTCGCAGCTTTAGATTTTAGATCTAATTTTCACATCAAAACAATGGAGAATTTAAGCTTATGCATGAAAGGAAGAACTACAAAAATCATATAATTTGTTACATCTATATATCAGCAATACGAGGATATATTTTTCCCCCTTCTTTTCATTTAATTGATGGAGTTATTGAGCGCTTTAATAAGTACATGAATCTGGAATAATCATAAGTTGGTGACGTTTTTTACGGGACATTTATGAAAAAGTGAAACAATTTTTGGCGATGAAATTTTTACAGCATTTATATATATGTTGAACTTAACACCCACCAAAGGGCATTAGCGAAGAGTTCTCCGTTTCCAAGTTATGCGGGTTTGAGTTATGATATTCCACTTCTTACAGCGCTGGTACAGCGTTTTGATATAAAATAATAAATCTAAACAACGATAGAACATTGTAGTTCAAGCTGTGGACCGTCAATATATATGAGGGAGGCCTGGTGTTAACTTTTAACAAAGTTAAAAACACGCACTAAGAAGAAAATGAAACTTGTGAAGGGTTGCGCATTGTCTTCCTTTATAGGTAAACTTACGTTTACTTTGCCTTACGTTCTTCAATCGGCGGGCCGTGTGCTAAGATCTCTCTCTCTCTCTCTCTCTCTCTCTCTCTCTCTCTCTCTCTCTCTCTCTCTCTCTCTCTCTCTCTCTCTCTCTCTCTGTGTCTGTGTCTGTCTGTCTGTCTGTAATATTTTCAAGCTTTTAATATAACTTTCTTCAAACCTCTGACGCCTAAGTGCTTTGAGTTTATTTACGTCAGAATATTAAAAGCATATTGTAAAAATCTTTTTTTTTTTTTTTTTGTTACTGGAAATGATTGTGAACACCAAAAGTTAGTAACGAGCCATTGATAAAGTCCGCACAGAGAAACTTGATTGTTTCCTCTATCTGCTACTTAACGATCTAACACAACAAGATCTGCAAACTTCATGGAGCTTTTGGTTGCGTTCAGATTCTAAGTGCTGCTCCATATTTAACAGTGTTGGTTTGAGGCTTCTAAGGTGGATCTATAATGCAGAGTGTTATTTACGGGTAGTTCGTGCAGACCCGAGCGTGTGGAATTATTTTAAAAAATCATATAAAATCACTGAAAAACTCTTCGCACTTGAAACTTTCACAAGTTCTTTATATTAATCTTTTAAATATGGGGAAACAATTTTTAAGCGATAAAATTGTTTCACTTTTGAAATATTCCTATTAAACTGAGGTGTTATGAAAATCAAGACTTTTTTCTGTTCTTTTACTAGAAGTATGAAGATTCACCTGCACCATCTAAACACTTTATAATTGAGAGATAAAAAATATAGCGTTGTATTCAGGACAATTTCAGCTTTAAAATGATTATTTCTTTGATATACTTGGTGTTAATGAGGCCAGATTTATCGCGATGCAAAAACAAGTAAAAAATCCTAATATTAGATTTAACAGCAGTGCAGCGTCATGCACGGGCACACACGGTTGTAGCCTGCCTGACAGGTGATTGATCACCGATCCGCCCACTAACTGCGGGCGTCTGAGGTAGGGCCTGGAAGCAAACTAAGTTGCCGCTTTTTGGTCTGTTTTAACAGCCGTGTTCCAAACAATGTCAAAACGACAAAATGACAACTAAAAAAGAGCCAAAGACAACTATAAAAACAACTCAGAGGAAACTGGCTAACAAAGCATCCACATTTCAATAAAGTAGATCCATACCAACAGTTCTAAAGGTCACATGAAGTCATTATTTTCAGACTATGAACAGGCCACAACAGACTGAACTCCCACCTCCACACAAACCTAGGTATTGGTGCATCCGATCAATGTTCCTGTTTAAGTGTGGCCATGATGGCAAACCATATCCCTCAGACCTGCCCCAATATGAGGTCCCAAACCTGGCCTGAGGCAACCTTTTTGAGTTTAAACTAATGCAACTTTATTATCACCTGACAAATGCATGCTTGCTCAAAGTGAGAGAGAAATTGTCAAATTTGATTTCCCTGGAGAAAAATTCATTTTTCAAAGCGATATTCATTAACAACTATTACTCTGCAAAATGAAATTCTGTGGTACTTTTTGACTGTGTTGTGAACAAAAATGTAATTTTAAAAGACCTGAAAACCTGAAATTTATGTCAGGATCCATTATGAATGTCATAATTCTAAGGAATACTTGGAAGAAAGGAACATGTATGTATGTATGTATGTATGTATGTATGTATGTGTGTGTGTGTGTGTGCGTGTCTATCTGTCTGTCTGTCTGTGTGTGTGTGTATGTATGTATGTATGAAAACTCACAACATTCTTCAACTTCTTGTCCACCTCCTCTGGCATCAAACGTTTGCTGATGGTTGTCTTACGTAATAGCATATCACAGAAGTTAGCAAGCAGCTCTGGACATTTGGACTCTCGCTGGCTTTTGGCACCAGGTCTAATAGAGACATTTAAATTATCCAAATATTAAAACAAAATCTGAACTCACAAGAGGTGGTTATATAAATTATGTACTAGAGACCAGATCCTTTGGGTATTTTAACATGATAATGTTGGAAGATTACAATAAGTCATTCAATGTCTGCTAAATCGTCTCAATCATTAGTATGATCATCTAATGAATCAATATGACTTTATTTTGTAAATAAAAAGTTTGCAAATTTGCAAAAAGCTCTCTACATTAAGATTTACTGAGCAGCACAGATCAATCCACCTGTAAACTCAGAACAGACTTGACAGTGATATTCTTTGGTATAAGTTTCAACAAAAAAAAAATAAAATGGAAAAAAATTGCATACTGATCTTATTCTGATACTCACCCTTTGTTTTTAACTGGAATCTCAAGTTTAAATACTGAAGTGTCATTTACCACTGTTTTGTATGCCTGAAAATTCAAATATATCACGCCTTGAAATTGGCAAATGAGTTATAATTAGAGGCATGTATAATTTCTAAAAAAGCAATGCTTTGCATTTTTTTTTAATGCAACTTTTTCTGAGCAGAAACCTGTAACAAGAAAGGGAGTGAAAATTGGGAAAAAACTTTCTTTGAAATTAATTGTTGCTGAATGCTCTTTATTTTCATTTCAAAATTGTAATTTTTTTTTTCTTATTTTCAACAAAAATGTATCAAATTTTTTTAACAGTCTCTGGTTGACTAACATATTACTTTTAAAAGAAAAAAAGAAATCTCACCTTATCTCGAGATGTCAGAAAACGGGGGTCATCATTGAAAGCTTCAGAAACTAAAAGACTAAATCTGTTGAAAAGCTCTAATAACTGTTCTACATATTTTTCTGAGTCCTAAAAAAAAAAAAGAAAAGACAAAAGGTTTCAGCAAATGTTTTATACCTTTAAGTAAGTTAAAAGCTCATTAAGGTCCAAATTCAAGCCAAATTTCTTTCTTTTTTTAGTGAAATATCCAAGCATCAATTATTTTAAAATAACATGCCATATTCATCTCTCCGTGTAAAGATACATCAATGCATGAAAAATTTCAAAAAGTTTTGTAAATATATACAATATCCATCAAAGACCAGCCAAGACATTTAAAATCACTTGAACAAAGTTTAGTTAGCTTTTCATCTGCAACTCACATCTTTGAAAAGCTTTCAACTGCAATAAGTTGCTAAATTATGAATTTAGGTGTGTTTAACTGATAAATGCATAGAACTATTTTCATGGGCTTTTTATAATAGGTACACAATATTTCATTAAGTTTTAAATTTAAGCTTGTGAATTCTTACTTTTCAGCAGGATTCATTGGCTTCTTTTCACTGCTACGAGCAGCTGCAGACAACTATTTTCACCCTGTCCCAGCAAAAAGCAAATGGTTTTTAGGTACCACTAATTTTCTATGCTATATATTTTTCACCCTCCTGTCGCATGTTTACCTAAAGGCCAACCATAACAGCCATTGAGTGTATTTCAAGAAAAAATGCACGTAAAATATTCCAATTTGTCCGTTTTGTTTTTTAATTTAAAAATGTGTATTTTTATGCAATTTCTGAAGTCATGGCCAAAAAACATATAAGCTTAAAAAAAAAAGGCTGTAAGTAGAGGTGACTTAAACTGAAACCTGAAAGGCCTAATGATTATACATGCCAGCTATATTGTCATTGCATAGGCAGTACTAATGTTAAAAATTCAGATGAAAATTGTTTAGGTTTTTTATCTTTGTTCATTTGTTTTTCATTTTTGTCATTACCTAAAACATGAATTAAAAAGAAAAAAGAAAAGCAGAAAGAAAAAGATGGAAAAATGACAAATTTGAAAAAAGAAACTACATCTTTTCAAATGCCTTTTATCCATCTGCAGTATTATTATATACTTCAAAATATAAGGTACTCAAAATGAAGACTCAAAGGCTCTCCAAATCAGTCAAAATTTAAATTACACAAGTGTATCAGCATTTATGTTTTTTATTTTAAATTTTGAATGACTTAAACATGTTGATATCAATGTAATTTATACATACTCTTGCGTTGATTATTCCTTTGTAAAAATACTTCTTCTTTCTATCTTGTGTGTGATTGGACTATGATATGATTCTTTTGATTGTTGAGACTATACTGAGTGGATTAATTAAGATTTTTTTTTCATGTGAAATAATATGAGCCATGCATGGGAACAGTCCTTCACAAATGTCAATATCATTATTATTTCATTTAATTTCAAAGCTATGACACAATATAAAAAGATAGCTTTTTTTTTCTTCTTCTTTGACTACATTTAATTTGTTGTAGACCTAGCACACACAAAATTAACAAGATCCTAAAAACTATCTCTACCCCTACCCACAAACTCAAGCTTTGAGGTCATGGCTCAAATCTTTAGAATTTATTAGCAGACAAACTCTTTGAGTTTTAGCTTTCTTCTGAAATGGCATCATTATGACAGAATACACACTTTTAATTGAATGCATTGCAAAATTTTATTAAGACGGAAAATTAAATTATGTAATAGTTTTAAGAACTCACTGTGGTTATGGTTTCTGCTGCTGACATCATGTCAGCAAGACCTTGGTTAACTATATGATTTTCCAAATCTTGTAACATAGGCTGAATTCCATCAGGCACACGGTCCATTAAACTGAACATCAGACGTAGTTCTAGCAAGGAAGCCACAGAAATATGTCAAATACAAAAGCAAATCAATTCAATTATTAAAAAACATAGCAAAGACAATGAAGGAAAGATTCATTGTAATTTCAATCAAAGAAAGTATGTTTAAGTATGCATTATTAATACTGTCATGATCGGTACATGTAATAAATCATCTATATATAACGATCTTATAGATTGTATTTTAATCACATAATCTGTTCAACTAGATACTTATTTGAATCCTAATCCGAAGTCATATTACGACTGAACACTGTTTCGTTGTTTGTTTGTTGTGAAGAGGGCAGCCAATCAAAAACGAGCTAAGCGGAGTGAGAAGATACTCATGAAAAGTTGAGACAGAAAAACTTGGTCAGTAGACCTATAGCTCTCGAGAAAGACAGTCAAATTTAGAGACAGAGGAGACTTGTCACAGTACTAGCTCTTTGGCAGCTTTGAGCTCTTCACTGTTCGGAATATATCCCTCTTATGAGAGTTAGCATCAATCTCACTTCAAGTTATCTTCCAGTCGAGAGATCTAAAAAAGCATATACACTAGATTTACTACACCTATGTAAAGTGCATCTCGATTCTATTTTGCTTAACGAAAGTGGAAAACTATGATTGTTATATTCTAAGTCATTACTGAAAAACTGCGATTTCTTCTAAACTAAAATACATCAATATTAATCCTACATTGCAATACAAATCATGAGTCCCGGAGACACGAACTGTTTACCATATATTACTGTGCTTAATTCAAGAAATATATTGTTTACTGTGTGCGAAATTATTAACTGGAAAATCTGAGAACACGATGGACTGAACTATATCTATATCCTATGGTGATGTGACCTACATTAATTGGAATAATTTTTTTTGTGTGTAATAAAGAAAGCACTGATTTTAGGGTGGACTTACGTCTCTTTATTTTAACCATACTGTACAATCGTGATAAATACTATGTAGTAAAAGATCCAAAAATGATGAGTTGTAAGATTTTAAATTTCAATTGAATTCTATCAAGTTCTACAAACCTCATCAGTCAATACTCATTGGCTTTGAAAAAGATACAATGGTTAAAAAATGACACTGAAAAGATTCTTTTTATTCTATAGTGGGTTGATTTTATTCCTTCTAACAGGTGAATAAAGTAAAAGAATGCTATAAATATAATTTGTGCTTATTTATAGATTGCAGTGACCTGTTTAATTTTCTTTATTCATTTTCATAATTAATCCAAGTTCTCGACATTTTGACAAACTTACTTTCTGTCTCATTGTTTTTTATCATACTCGCACACTCAGCAAGGATTGTGTCCTTGAAGCTTGTTACAAGAGCTCTCACACAGCATTCTACCAACTGAAAAAAAAAAAAACCAGATCAATCTTGAAAGGCAATCATTTATGTAAATCAGTATCTATTTTCCTGTCAAAGAAACTTGTTATAATCAAGTACAAAGCATGAATTACAAGAGATGAAGGTAATATATAAACATTAAATCTATAATCTAGATTTTCATTACTACTCATATAGCTGTGCAATGACAACATATAATCATGTGATAATCAGTATAATTTTAGAAATAAAATAAATAAAAATGGAAAAAAAAGCTTACAGAATTTACAGAATTGCATCCATAGCTTGTTTCTAAATAACGCTTTGCCCTTGCTTCTTCCTCTTTGAGCTTTGTGTCTGCATAGCGCATGTAGTTCTGTACACCATTTTGTTGTAAATATGTAGGGCCATTTTGTTTGTAAAAATTTTCTGCAGCTTCCAAGTAGGCTTTCTCAAAATTTTCACAGTATATCTTCAGCTTGTCCTCTGCATCTGAACTGAGATTCACTGTAGAAAAAAGGAACGTGTTGAAAATTTAATTGTTTACAAGATAAGAGATTGTGCATCAAAGAAAGATCTAAAGAGGGAATAATTTTCAATTTCACAGACATTTTTTCTATAAACAATTGATGTGTATACTTCATGCTATATCTTTTGAAAATTAAGGTCCCAGTGCAAGATCCTGTGAAATACATGAGAGTTAAAAATTTGGTTTTTAAATTCTTACTAAGTTATAGATTAATTCATGGATGCATCTAAAGAAACATAAAAAGAGCCTGGAAATGTTATGTGTTCTCTATTTCAGCTGCAGTTATTTTTATTGTACTTTGAATTACTTGAGAATCATCAAAATGTGATAATCTTTATAAGCATTGAGAACAAACAGCAGGAACACAAATATACCATCATGCTACACATAAAAACAATAAGATTGTCAAAGAAGGAAATTGGAAGCTGGAAGCTGGAAGAAAGGTCTAATGTTTTGTATTTGTCCCTTATCATTGAAAGTTTCAGTAACCTCTGTGATTTGCTGCCTTCAAATCTTTGCTAGGTCACTTTAATGATTGCACCTATTATTCCTTTTTGGTGTTCTTATCAAATGACTTCTGCTTGGTTCTACGTTTTACAGTTAGTATTTATTGGCATAAAGAGAAATCAACAAGATCCACTTCACATCAGTTGTCTTAATGAACTGTACTATTATTAGGGATGGGAACTAGAACAAAATATTTTTTAAACTTTTGAAAGTGCTTAATGCCAGCGCCTTAGGGGGGAGCTTATCTAAGTGGGACCAAGGCATAGTTCTGAAAATTTCTTTTTCTATTAAACTGCAAGTACAGCCATGCACACATGGACACTGAATTATCTCATTCTTGTGATGATAAGGGACAAATACAAAACATTAGACCTTTCTTCCAGCTTCCAATTTCCTTCTTTGACAATCTTATTGTTTTTATGTGTGGCATGATGGTATATTTGTGTTCCTGCTGTTTGTTCTCAATGCTTATAAAGATTATCACATTTTGATGATTCTCAAGTAATTCAAAGTGCAATGTGAAGGAAGTAGGTTCCCCATGTATCAGTAACATCAACTACCCATCTCGTAACATGGTTCCGACAGATGTGCCTAAATTGCAATTTGTTCTTCACACCTCAAAGGCTCTCGATCGCCTCACAGTAGTTCAAACAGGGAGAAATTGTCACCTTTTCATTGGTTGATATTCTTAAAAAAGATATAAAGTCTACAGAGTACATGAGATGGATGTTTAGAAGAAAATGACGTTTTAAAGAGGCTAGCCAGTCGACGATTAATAATAACCGCGCCACAGCACCCGGTTTGGAGCCTCAGCCCAAATATTTAATGGCATTGCAGCACCCCGGTTATCGTCAGGGCAAAGCTTAAATGTAATGGATGCGCACTACTAGGGTTAGTATTGATAAGGTCTAAGACCTTCTCATTAGATGCCATCAGGCCTTGTCTCATATGAAATTAACCAACCTGCATCTAATTTGGTACAGACTACAGCAACCCAAATACAGTGGAATCCACTTCAAGTCAACACTTTGGGACCACAAAAAAAGTGTTGACTTTATCCATTTCCAGGAAACAGTAAAAAAATTCATGTTATTAAAAAAAAAGGTTCTCTTTCTTTCGTTGCTTGTGATAGTGGTCTTCTTTCGCAGTGTCTACATTTTTCGTTACTTATAGCTAGTTTTAGTTATTTTAAGCAAAGAGAATGCAATCTAAGTCTAAAAAGAGGTTTATTTAAACGACTTGATATACTACATGCAGAAAAACCCACAAAATATGCGTACATAACTACAATTCTAGCTTTTTTTTTCAGCTTTACCCTTTTTTATATGGCCATCATTATTTTCGTTTTGTTTTAACAAAAAAGAAAAAATAATGGCCTGTTAAAAATACGCTCTGAAAAGGATGCTATTGGTTAAGGCCTGCAGCGTTTGGAGAAAACAAAGCACTGTTTGCCATAAATGATGGGAGCCAACAATAAGTTAGGTGAGGTCTAGATCTAGACACACACAGCCTCCATCCTGCACATGCCTTATGCACCTTTTTTTGTTACTGTCATAACCGTGTAAGACCACACTAACTTAGCTAGGCCTTGTAGTATGCCACATATATGAATACACAGTGACTTACTGACTGTATTGGGTTTACAAACAAAGAGCTATATGCTATATTTTCATTCTAAATGGCAAACCAACCGTATGACTCTCTGACACCAATCACAAGCTGTGTGTCAAAAGCCTCCCCATGTCTTTCAGCATGCACAAGTTTCATGGCACTGTATTGAAGTTTGTCTTTGATGTTTGAGAATATGCTTGAATTCCATTTATCCAACATTAACTGAAACGAAAAAAAAACAATTTCCCATATAACAGTTCAGAGTTTGAAAAAAGAAGCCAAAGAAAGGAAACTTTTTTTAGTTGTGCTTTTTTTCACTAAATCTTACAAAAAGAAATTAGAGAAGCACTTAAAATGGTTAAGGATTGGCATCAATTGTCTTTCCAAAGACTAAAAAGACCCAGATATCAGAAATTCAGAATGTAGATTTTTTTTTCCTTTTTGTTTTTTCTTACCTCTAAGTTTGCCCTTATTTTCATATGGAAATATTCCCTCCTCCAAAAGTAATACAGAAGGTGAATATGTTTTCAATGACTGATTTATAAAGAGGTAAAAAATATATCACATTTGAGTTGAACTGTCAATTTTACAGACAAAATAAAGTCTTTTGTTGCTTTAGATTTAATGTTGTGAAAATGTCCACTTACAACTAATTTTTTCCCAATGGTTAATTTAGTTATTTGTTTTCAGATTGATCAATAATCAACCAACCAGACGCCATGCTCTCAAGCGTATGCAATCACGACCTTCCATCAATCTCTATCCGTCGTTGCTTTCAGTGCTTTAGTTACTCTTTCTAGTTTGAGCCAATTTGTTAATTATTCAACCTCTTACCACACCGTTTTCCCCTGCTGCATTTCCCTTCAACCATTCCAGTTGTCACAAGGTGTTCTAGTTTCTCTCTTCTTATCATATGGCCAAAAAAGGTTGCTTTGGTTTACATATTCTATTTGAGTGATCATGTTGTGTCAGCTTCTCATAACACTGTTTCCTTTGATTTCTTTGCAGTTCATGAGATTTGTAGTATTCTCCATAGGAACCACATTTCTGTTGCCTCCATTTTTTTTTTAAACCGTTTTGAAGTTATCCTGACTTTGCATCCATACATCACAATGTGTTCAATATAGCACTCAAGGGTTTTTCTTTTTGTGTGGATCAAGATGTGAATATTCCTTAGTATTGATTTCATTCTTTGAAAACTCTTCTTTGTTTGCGCTATTCTTGATGCAATTTCAGTGTTGTTGCCTCTATCACCTAATATTAAAGTAGCAAAGTATTTGAATTGATCCCTTAGCTTGATTTTATTCCCTATTGAAAAAAATTTTTATCTGTGGACACTCATTGCTTTGACTGACAACCATTACTTCTGTCATTTTGTTATACAATTCCAAACCTTTTCTTCTGCTTTCTTCTTTAACAATGTCTAATAATTGTTGCAATTCTTCTTTATTTTCTGCAATTAATACAGTGTTATCAGCGTATCTCCAGTTGTTTAGGTTGTGCCCTCCTGTTTTAATTCTTGATTAGCCTTCTAGGTTTCGCATAATAATTTCATTGTAGAGAGTGGAAAGGTCTGGGGAAAGCACACATCCTTGTATGACCCTGTTTTATTTTTTAAAATGAACTGATTTCCCCATCAACTCTCATTACTGCTGTTTGTTCTCAGTACATTTTTTGATCACTCGTAGGTCTTTTCTATCTATCTCAACTGTGTTAGTTGTGTGATTATCTCACCATATCTTACTCTGTCAAATGCCTTGGTGTAGTCAATGAAGCATAGATATGTCTCCTTTTGTACTTACAGAGCTCGTTTAATTATAGTTCAAAGGGTTTAGATTGCATGTGTTGTACCTTTTCCCTCTACAAAGCCACCCTGTTCATCTCATATTTCTGGTTTGATACTCTTTCAGACTTGCATCATGATGATTCTTAAAAGTGTTTTGGTCATATGACTCAAAAACTGACTGTTCTTTGAGATTTACATTCTGTTGCCCCTGGTTTCTTTGGCAGTGCTATAAATATAGATTTGGAGATATCTGGTTTAGTCTGACCCAGATTTCGTTGAATAATGTGATCTTGTCAATTCCATATAATCTTCAAGTGCATCTAATCATTCTAATGATGTACTAATAATATACTAATATGTTATGTTTTATGATATGATCATTGATTTTGAGGGGTGAGATTGCTGAGGTTGATCATCATCTCTTTTGTCTTTTTATTAAAAATGATTAGTTCTGCACCATCAAATATAACTAGAAACTCTACACCTGTGTGATGTTTCATGTCATAATCCATTAGTCCTAAAATGGAGATGTGATCTACAAATTTCAAGGTAACATTAAAGATTGCTTAATAGCTTTGGTAATTATTTTTCATAAAAAGTAAATAATACTGGTGAGATGATCAAGCTTGAGGAGAACATTAAATGGGAAAATGGTAACATATATCTTTAGTGGAAAACAATTTATTGAAAGTTATAAAACAAAAGATTTATTCATTATTGGATGTCATAAAATAGACAATACTCTAGTTCTCGAAGTTGAAGATGATTGAAAATTAATTACTGAATCTTAAAAAAAAAAATGAATGGTATGAATAAATTTGTTCAAACCTTTCTGACTAAACTTTCATCTGGTGATTGTGTCTTCTTAGGCATACTACTGTGCAGTTTGCCCATAAGATTAGCTTCTAGTTGTGAAAAAGGTTTGGGTAGATAGCTGCATTGAGTGAAAAATTTGCCCCATTCAGCTATGTATGCACGAAGTAAGGCCGATTCCTCTTTGTGTTGAAGGACTCTCTGGGAAAAAAATTTACAACAATCCATAGTTTGAGGAGTTTACCCACTGTTTTGAAAAGTAAAAAAGTTGAAGTTGAAGAAATATATTCTTTTGTAATAATTGAAATAGTAGAATAAACAAAATAATAAAGTGTTTTATCTCTTAATTCCTCTAAAAGATTATTTCTCATGAAGCCAGAGCTGCTAACCCAACCAGTCAATAAAGTATAGAATTACAGCCAAAAAAGTGTAAGATTGATCCTAAAAATGGTTCAATCACAAACCTTGAAGAGAAAGGTGGCAGAAAGTAGGCCTATATAAGTCTGTATAGCACATATGGTAAAAATGCAGTACAGTCCTTACAAAATAATCTTACAATTAGAACTCTGAGCTTTAAAACTTTACTGCTGAAAACATCTTCTCAGCATGAGATGCTGCTGTAGGAGATTTTTCTTTTTTTTCTTTGTCATTTTTTACTACTCCTTCCATCTAAAAATAGCGATTAATAATTCAGAGAATGATCTTTATCTAGATTAACAGTGGATCATAACTTCATGCCATCTGGAACTCAGTTCTCTGGAGAGGGTGTATGGGAAGAAAAAAAAAAGCCCAAACCTGCTTCCAAGAGAAAATAGTTCAATTCACAAAAGTCGCATAAATTTTTAATGCATTGTCATCAGGTTGGCAGCTCTGTGAAACAACTCCATTTGATGCCTGTTTTCAAATAATCTTACATGGTCGCATAATACTACTCATATTTACTGCACAACCCATTTCCAAGCGTTCCTTTTAAATATCCTAATCATATTAAGAAACGTAAAAACTTGTCTAAATACAAAAGCAACTTCATGGCAAATTCCATAGGTAGACACTTTCCAAAAACAAAAAGTAGAAATTATACTTCGCAATTAGCTCCTATGGTGATTCCAGAATCTTCTCTATGTGGCAATATTTATTGTCAGTTGTTTTACTTATTGAGCAATAACAAATATTTTGCACATATATTGCTTCTGGGCATATCTGGGAGTTTTTTTTCTTTTCAGCATATTTTCTAAAAAAAAAAAAAAAGCAAACTTTATGACACCTTCTACAGTGGAACCTATATTTAACAACACCTCGAATAGTGACAATCAATACTATAATAACAGATCTAAAAATCCCCGTTTTTTTCCTTTATTTAAGTCATTCAATTTATTTATGCAATAACCAGTATAGATACCGCTTCCTGCTTTTAATAGTGACAACTAGATCTGAGGGTACAAAGGAAAGAAAGCACCAAAATTTTTCAATGGAAAAAAATCTTGAGCATTTTTTCTTGCCTGCATTGCTACAATACAAACGAACAAGCGATGCAGGCTTTCCTGCCTTTTCTCCACACAGTTCCCTCCCACTATGCGTAGTCTAGGCATAGTAAGTGTATCAGTATCACCAGAGCTCTGGTATCACACAGCGTGTGGTCCAGCAAGCTGCAAGTGGTACCCAAGACCTATGCGCCTCACTCACACCAAAGATTTCGAAAACTACTTACATGTATCTCCAATTCATCACAATAAATTCTTTTTTAATCCCTTTTGCGGGAAAAACAACAACCCTTATTATAACTATACTTTATGAAAAGATCAAGAGGTTTTGTTATACCCAAGTTCCAGTGTAGCTCTTTGCAAAAGTAAAGTGTAATTTGATACTGCCAAACTAAAATGTTTTCATTTCTTAATAACAAATATTTGTTTGATTGATCAAAGCATCTCCCTAAAATATAGATTTACTTCCATTTTGGGTAACCCAACATATTAAGTCACAACAGAGCCATCACACTGGTGAAGCAGTTGTTTTCAAAACTTTTAATAAGGCTTTCGACCAGCCACACTTATCTGGATAAGTCTGTTGTGAAGTGTCATTAAATCAAGAAGCCAATGAAGCAAGTTTTGAAAAAAGTTGGACACCTAGACGCATATTTTTCAAATATACAATTTTTTTTAATGCGCTATCTAGTAGATTTCATTACTTACACTCTGGGCCTGTTTAATGAAGTCAAGAATGTCTTTTCCAAGAGCCTCATAAATAAGATTAGGACCTTCCTTTTCATCCCACATACACACAGAATGGACATCACTAAATATGTAGAAAAAAAGGATAAAAATGTTTGAAAAAATTTCCGAACACAATTAATTTCATTATTATTTAAAAAAGGGATACGTATGCATGACAATTGCAAAATATGGAACAAAGCAGTGTCGCTTGTAAGACTTTTGACATGACCAATACATTTAAAAATCAATTTGTATTTCAGTCAAAATTCACAATGATACTAACATCAACAAATATACAATGTTACCTAAAAAGATCATGCCACTCTTGCTTTGGGACAGACTCTTGTCGTAACAACTTTAATACAGTTGGCTCCATAGAGGGCCATTTGTCCACAAAGTTGCATTGGCCCTGTTGCTGCAATTTAAAAGGAAAATGAGTGGAAAAAATAATAAAAAAAAAAAACAACAATAAACACAACACATGGTTGTTTTTTTTAATAACATTAGTCTTTTCAGCATTCCTCCATTTCAGAGGAAATAATTTATATTCACGAGAAAACAAATGATTGTCTCTTTTTTGTACATACTGGACTATAAGAGCGGGATTTGAGATGAGCCAAAACCCGGGTGAGTGCCACTGTGAGCGCTTTACTTTATAAAATAAGGGTCATTAAAGATCATTTGGTATTTTTTTACTATTACACCCAACTCGCATTGGCATTTGAAGTGATGTTTTTCTGTTAGATTTCAATGTGCTGAGCACAAATTTGAAGGTTTTATTCGCCGCAAATAAATAGTTTTTGAAATAAATGATTTTTGTTTTGGATTATTTCTTCTTTCTTAACCTATTCAAGCGTATTGATTTACTCGAGGTAGGTGCCTTTTTGCATGTTAATTACTTCCGTCTTTTGCGCATGCGTATTACTTTCTTTTTAGTTACTCTTTGCGTCTACAATTACCCATGCGCATGCGCAATTAAAGGCACATCTTTTGTCTCATTTCATTGTCATTACTCATTAGACTCAACAGCTGATGAGTTTTGATTGTGATCGTGATTTTCTTCATGGCTGCTTGTGATAAGTGTTCTTTTGATTATTTTCAAGTTATTGCTGAATTTTATAATAACGACGCTAACTCATTAGCATTTTTTCGATCTCATAGTGTTTTATCATCAGAAATAATTTGTCCACATTGTTTGGCGCTGTAGGAAGTCTAGTGTTGTTCCTAAATCTAAGAAGCGACGGTTTTGTGGTTTTTCTATTTCTGATTATAAAGGAACATTTCTTGATCACACCAATATTGCCCCGTGGAAAGTATTACTATTACTTAATCACTTAAACACAGGTAAGAGCTGTATTTATTATTATTATTTTCTTTTTTACTGTGTGCTGTTTCTTGTCTTTCCGGTTCATCTTGACCTGGATTTGATCGTATTATCAAGTGAAAGACGCTTCATTCTTGTTGGGGGGGGCATCCCCCCCTCATAATTTAAGTATTTATTCTTTTTTTTTGGGGGGGGCGACCCCCCACCCTCCCCACCCCCAATTTTTTATTTATTTATCTTGTTAACATTCCATAAAATTACGCCTTCATAGAGTTGCGTAATCGGGACTACTTTCACTTATAATGCGATCACGGTCAAGGTCGACCGGAAAGACAAGAAACAGCACTCTTGTGAGTGTGGGTGTAATAGTAAAAATTTACCCATCATTTAACCTCCAAAGTACATGATATAACTCAGGCTTATGCCATGATTAAGATACGTCGTAATTACTGCTTTGAAATTGACATTTTTAGATGCATTATTCATCATTTGAAAATAAGTACATCTGCAACATTACCATGATTAGTATGAAATAATTAATATGAGCTCAAATTTTCTTGACAGAAATTAGATATATATATTCTCATAATTTAGATCTTGGTAAGACAATACATTTTAGAATTATAGATCTAGAATCTAGATCTCTAGATCCACAGGCTTTGTATGGATTAGATCTAGTATTAATTTTAGAAACGAAGTCTTCAATTGAACATGATGTGATTAATAACTTCTAAGGCCTCAATTGGAACCTAGATCTAGATCTAGATCTAGATCTAATTCGTGAAATATCATGCTGGCTAGTAAAACAGTGATGTATATATATATATATATATATATTACCCCGAGCATCGTCATTATGTTGAAAGCGAAGGTCTCTTCTGATTAGTTTCAGATGTAGACTCTAGATCTAGATTTTAGGTATAGATCTAGTTTCTCAGCCTTGGCCTCTCGAGGCTATGCGATGTTTCTCAAAGCAGGGCTACAAACTTCTTCTATAGATGGAAATCAGTTTTCACTTTGTAATTCCTCCAGGCAGTGAAGTGTGCAGGACCCGTCGTGGAATCTATGGTAAATTATTCAATAAGAATAATTAAAGTAATTAGCTTATTTTGTGAAAATCCAAATCTATGTCCAGATTCTGTCAGAACATTCATTATCATTTAGTTTTTAATAAATCGCAGCTATGAATTCCCACAAGGCAGAGAAGCTTTACACACCTTTTGCGGGAAATCAAAGCGTTTAATAGGATCTCAAAATAAATTTTAAAAAAACAGGCTGATTTCTCATCATAGGCCTATTTTGCACTGCCAAGGGTGCATGCAAATCATTATAATATTAGAAAATTGTCTGAAAAGGCTGCATCTCACTTCAAGCGTTTTCCCCCAAGCTCACACTATTTTTGTCGAGAAATAATGGACACAGAAGAATTTCAATTTCCAATTCTATGTCGAGTGTGTGAAAGTATGTGCGTGTGTGTTGAGATTTTTTTACTAATCTCACTGCTCCCACGGTTGAGCACTCTAATTAATTTTTCACATTAATATTTACATTAATCTTCAAATTAAGTAGTTCTAACAAGATTGTTGAGCATTTTTTTAGGACAATGATATCAGATCTAGACCTAAACGTCAGCCGTAACCACGACTATTCACTGGAAAAAAGTAAATCTCGGATACTCTTCAAAAAAAAAAAAATACCAATTTGGAGTGAAATGCAGTACATGAATATTAAATCATTAATGAATAAAACGGAACAAACGTCAAAAACTTTCGATGAAAAGCATTTTTCTTTCTCAACTCTGGCTTGGATATGCAACACAAAGGAACTTATCGCTTTAATTGAACAAAACCAGCACTTTTATCCCAGAGCTTAAAGATTTTGAAGACGGGCGAACGTCAATTATTGAAAAGATTAAATTCAGGAAAATTTATAACATTTTCAACATAAGCTTAGCACAGTTATAGAAAAAAAAAAAAAAGCGACAACTGCCTCTTGATCCCTGCAGACATAAAAATTTATATTATATTAAACTCATTAATGAACAAAACGAGAACCTCATAACTAAAAGTATATAGAGACAATTCAAGAAATCTTGAATTGTCGCAGGTCACAAGGGGAGAAAAAGGCATTGCAAAAAGAAACGAACTAGTGGCAGAATTATTATTACAGCGAAGAGACAAAAATGTATTATTCTTAAAGAACAAAGGCCAAAATGTACAAATAAACCAAGCCGAAAAAGCCTGAACTCTTGCAAGGCTGAGCTCGGCAGAATTTGCAAGCAAATTGCAGAAGAAAAAAAAATTCTCAAAGTCAAATCAAAGACAAACATGAACCAGTGGAAAAACACAAAATATTTAATAGACTGGTTCAACAATATTGACAAGAAGAAAAGCCACAGAATGCTTTGCTTTGACATGTGCACTTTCTATCCATCCATATCGAAAGAGCTCCTCCAAAGTGCATTGAAATTAATTTGCCTCAAAATCTTCGTTCATCACAGATGAACAAGCCACTTAATCATGTATACCTGATATAAATTTTTTTTTTAAATGTCTGTGCAAGGGCGGAAAACCATGGTGTAAAAAACTTCAAACTTCGATGTAACCATGAGAAGTTTTGACGGCGCCGAGATATGTGAACTATTTGGATTATTCCTATTTTCACTACTACAGCACTTTAAAATTGACGTAGGGTAGGACTTTACCGAGACGTTGGACTCGCCACAACGAAACAGACCTACAGGAATGTCGAAAAGATAAAAAAAAAAAAAAGAGAAAGAAAGAAAGATAGAAATATGTATGATCTTTAAAAAAATGGGCTAAATTTAATAGCCTAGGTAAATAAAAAGGTGGTAAACTTCCAAGATATTACCCTCGACATGAAGACGGGACTCTACCAACCATAACAAAAACAAAACAAAACAAAAAGAAAAAAAAACAACAGCATCATCACTACATCCACCGGGATAGTAGGCTACTATAGTAGTTAGTCTCCTTCCACCATTAAAAACCTGAATATAGGTATTGAAAAACGCCCGTCTAAAAACACCGCCATTGTTGATACATATTGAATAAAGCAGCAAAACAATAAAATGCAGCGCTGAAAGATAAAGAGCACAAGCAGAAATTAAAGTATACAAAAACCCCGAAAAGCTGCAGGCATTTAGTTTATTTAATAGTCAAAATAACAAGCAGAAATTCCACTAAAGAAATAAATACGCAGTACAATGAAACAAATGACGCAACAAAAGACAGAAACAGATGTTAAAGAAAAAACAAGAAGAAGAAGAAACATAATCTGACATTTATATATATATATATATATATATATATATATATATATATATATATATATATATACACACACACACACATATTATATATACACACACATATATATGTGTGTGTGTGTGTGTGTAATTATTTGCAATAGATCCATTTAACCAGTCCCATGTTGCTTGACAAAAAGCTGCTATCTCCGCTTCAGATTCTTCACGAAACTTCCGGGATGACTAGGTAAAGAAATGAAATACCATCTTATTGTTGGATCTCGTGCTGAACTTCATATCACTGCATCAACAAGTGGAACGCTGGTTAGAGTGTCCGACAAGAGAGAGAGAGAGAGAGAGAGAGAGAGAGAGAGAGAGAGAGAGAGAGAGAGAGAGAGAGAGAGAGAGAGAGAGCACTGCGATGGAATACAATGAGTAATGTGAGAACATGTAGAAGATGCGGATAGACGCTGCTAACACATAGCTGTACTGTAAAAAAGTACAAAGACGAATAAAATTATCGGGAAATAAATCACAAGAAGATAAAACACATTAGACACCCCATTTTTTATATTGTTAAACACGTTTTGAAGTAGAATTTTCAGGGCAATGAGAAAAGAAAATTTGTGAAGGATGAGGTTACATAAAAACAGTAAAACATATCTCGGGACAAAGTAAAATGGAAGCCGGCCGGTTGTGATCCATGTATCGGAAAGGATAACACGCCGCGCTTCCATTCAAATAACTACATATCGGCAAGTTCGATTCAATGACGTTCCGTTTACTGATGAGAAATCATTTCTGTTGGTTGAAGGAGAAAGCATTTTTATCTCTCAGTTACCTCATTCAAAACTTGTTATATATATATGGAGGACAAGGGTGTTTATATATATACACACACACACACCCTTGTCTTCCACTTGAAACACTAGTGTCGTATGAAGAGAATGTAAGGTAAGATCTTCTATATCTATGAAAAGCTCCCACACTTGAGCACTATCAATTATTCCAACTTATCTTCAAACTATAGGCCTATATATATATATATATATATATATATATATATATATATTTATATATAATGATAATAACAAAATTGATTACCTAGTTTAAATCTTGGTTTGCCATGACTCCAGAGTTTCGAGCCTGTGCGGCTCTCGTCAGATGGCTGTGGGTATATACATATATATATAATTATATACGATTATGATTCTCCGTACAAGTGAACAAGTAGGAAAGGCATTTATTATTTTTTTTTAAAAAGCAAACTTCACAACAATAACAAATTTATAACACCCAGAGTTATTCAGGAAACAACTGTAAAGTCCACCGAACAATGGTAATTTTATTCCTCTCGTGCATTTCACAACGAGGGCATTTTTTTCTGTTATAAATGAAGTAGATATCTGAAGCAAAAAAGTAAACCAAATCTGAACTTTTTCCGTCTCGCAATCTTCATCCAGTTTATCTTTCTATCGCGACCATAATTATGTGATCTGGCTGCCACCGATTGCAGACACAGTGTAGTGAGCACAACCTGGCGTGATGAAAAAGTGGTGCCCATTGAGGCCCCTTCCCCACCCTCTCCTCCCCACCACACACACACACAAAAGGAGGATGCTTTTTATGCAACCTTTATTAGATCTGTGCTCTGAACCCCATTGCTGGTCCTAACCACTCCTTTTGTTGACATTATAGTCTATGACGAGGTACTCATTGGGCAGCATATATATTGATTTACGACTTTAAACAATGAGCTTATAGCACATAGGTTTAATGTAATCAATTGGGGATGATTTTTTTTAATCCAAATCTCCTGGATTTACAATGGTGTGTTAAGACTGATCACATATAAAACAAAAAATGAATTAAAAACGAATTTTGCGATTTGTTTAGATGGAAATTTGAATACATTTTTGTGTGTTAACTTCGTTGAAACTTTGTATTACAGCCGGAAATACACAGAATAAAAATCGATGGCTGGGAATTAGGCCTATTAACTTTTAATTAATTTGTTTATTGGAAAGATTCTAGATATATGATATATACTTTTGCCTGTTTAAATGGTGGGGATTTTATGAAGATATTTGTCACATGTTCATAAATAAATTCAAAACAAATTTTGTGGTTCTTCTTAGGCGGACTACTTTCATTGGATTACATTTTTTTGTAAGTTTACTTGTTAAAAAGAATGTGAGCAAAAGCTTAAAAATATACAGAGTTAACCCCGAAGGCTGAAAATTATTGAGTTTCATTTTGTTAACTGAAAAGCTTCGGGATTGATTCTACTGATGAAAATAATCGGGAAATTATGTATTTTTCGATAAGAAAAAAAAACCATTACTATGCAGAGAAAGGCTCACCCTCTTTACCTACTCACGGCAAGGTGAATAATCAAGCGATCAACTTATTTCTTTTTCTTTTTCCTTTCGTACATTCACGTTATATGAAAAAAATTCTATGTAATATTTGGTGTTCAATAGGCGGCACCACAAATTAATGAACAGACAGATACACAGACAGGCACTCCGGGATGTCCCAGGTGTTTTCGTAATTTTTCGGTGCCGCCATAACTGTCTTGGTCAAAGAAGGTGGAAACTTTACTTAACCTATGTTGTAAACAATGCTGTTCTGGTGGAATGTTGTCTAAAAAAGTTTCCTAAAAATTGATAATCATTTATTTTCATAATAATTGCATTTTTTTTTAATACTTGGCGAGCATTTTTTAAGCTTTCATGCCTTCAAGGTGAAAATAAATAAGAAATGAGATCATTGTGGGATCTTGGAGAATTTAAGGAAACTACTAGTCGTACTAAGTTTATGTGATGCTTTGATTGGGAGATGTTAAATATCGTACGTAGATGTAACGATGGGTTTCGTAGATTCTAGGATCTCGGTCGGGTGATGTTTTAGTTAGGGAAACGGGTTGTTCCGTTCGACGGAGTAAATTCTCTTCGGTCGGCATTGGCCTTTGTTGTAGGGAAGTTGGACGACGAACTGGGAAACCAGGGAAGTCTTTGACCGGGGACTATGCCGACTGAGTTTATACTATAAATTGTAGAGCTCGGAAAGACTCGTTATCAGTATCTTTTTGGAGTACCTAGAGGCCACGTCGGATAGAAATATTGTTTGAAATTACTAAGACAGTGAGAGGTTCTTGTGACAATTCGTAGTGGAAAATTTTTCAAGTATTGTGGAAACTACTACTACTGAGAAGTTGTGTTGGATTATTATTTGTTGTAATTCTACGTGATTATCACCGTGACTCGGGCGTTGGCTGACTATCGGGCATTTTTGTTGGGCAGTTTGTTTCGATATTTTCTATTCTGACTATTAGGCATTTTCATTCGGCATTTTGTTTAGTTCTTAATATCTTCTATTCTGACCATTTTTATTGGACATTTCTATCAGGCATTTTGTTTCGATATTTTCTATTCTGACTATTAGGCATTTTCATTCGGCATTTTGTTTAGTTCTTAATATCTTCTATTCTGACCATTTTTATTGGACATTTCTATCAGGCATTTTGTTTCGATATTTTCTCTTCTGACTTTTAGGCATTTTCATTTGGCATTTTTGTTTAGTTCTTAGTATCTTCTATTCTGACCATTTTTATTGGTCATTTCTATTAGGCATTTTTGTACGGGCATTTTGATTTAGTGACCTTTCTTAATATCTTCTATTCTGATCATTTTGTTAGTATCTTCTACTTAGTATTCTGGCTATTTAGTTTTAGTATCTGATCTTATGCACTTATCTTGAGTATCTTCTTGGCGCTTATCATTATGACCATTTGTTAGTAGGCTATCTTTTATCATGTAATTGCTTTTAGATCATCTTTGTATTTTGTATTTTGTTCTTTGAGAATTACTTTCATTCATTAATAATGGAGTATTCATGGAATAAACTTATTATAGTTGTTGGTAACGTTAATTTGTTCTTGCTGTGTTCCTTCTTTCTTGGGTGTAGCCATTTTTGTCTCGACATCACTCGTATTAGTTAGGGAACAGTGGCCTTAGTACTCCACGGATACTCAAGGACCCGAGAGTGTGAACTCTGTCGTATTGCACGGCTGCTAGGCACGCTATCATAACCAGTTAGGGCCTGCAATTACTTAGAGTAGGAAGAAGCACTGAGCTTCTATAGATAACTAGTGGGTCCTATTGCAGTAACTAAGTAAGTTAAGGAATCCACCCGGCTAGTTACATATACTTTGTAAATCTCTAGATCTAGCACTAATAGTCTTAAGTAAATGGCACACATAGGCACTGCTTCGGGCGTTTTAATCAGACGTACTAGATCTAGATTTTAGATCTGAGTCTAGATTTAGAATCTAGAGTCTAGATATGTATGGAAAGATTTGGCATCAAAAGATTCTTTTTATTTTTGGAATACTGTATTTACATACATTAATAGAGTAAATCCTTGGATGTCTCATATTATTTTAGTGATTTATTTTTAAATTATGATAATGAAAGATGTCAGTTTGAGTGATCTCTTACGACCTCAGTCCAAAGCGGGGAGACGCCTATTTCAGGCCTAAATTTAGTTAAAACTGTGTTAGTTTCTTCATATTTATGTATTGAGAAACTTGAAAAATTTATTGGCTAAATCTCAGGAGAAAATTAACCAGGTAAGTTGCAAATTTTTATATATAGGCCAGGAGAAATGCTGACAGGGTGCATTTTTTATGCTTGTTGTCATGGAAAGGAAGTTTGTTGTGACCAAAACTAATATGTCGGACGACCCTAGCAACCGCAGAACGAAAAGACAGAAAAAATTGAAGTTTTTGCTCAGTCGGGATATCTGCGTGTCCTCATTAATTTGTGGGCGGCACAGCTGAATGCTTGTCTGGGATGCGTCATAATAATACATGTACTCATATTGTATGTTACTCATGACTTTTTAAACCCCCCATTTCTTTGAGTCAAAAGGTTAGCGAGGAGTGAGCCCTATGAATAGGTCTTTTCTGGCACCATCATCAAGGTAGATAAATGGTGCTGGTCTTTTTCTTAACACAATACATTGACGTTTTAAGAATATGTTGTAGTCTAAGTCAATGCTTTTTCTTCAGTTGTTATCGACCGCAATGGAGACCGGCGGATCAAAAATTTTACAGTACATTTGGAGGAGATAGCGTATAGAGAAATCAAAGTTGCCTTTTGACGTTTTTACAATAAAAAAGTGCATAACGGACAGTTGCTCCACAGATTTGTGAAACGCGACTGAATATAAATTATAAAAACACACGTTATATCAATAGGGTCAATTTGGTATGTGCATGCCAATATATTTCATTTACCCCTCCCTTTTATTCCTCTTTTGTCCTTCTCCTCTCATTTATCTTCTTCAAAGGCCTGTGATCACTAGGCCATTCATCCTCATATGTGATGGACTGGGGGAATTTGTAGAAAATTTGATCGAGACAAGCAAGTCTCTTTATGTTCAGTCTCAACAGTTTATCCTTATCTCGATTGCAGGATAAAGTGGGGCCGGCCATAGTCTAGGCCACTTTAATCAGATCTATGTACGGTAGGCCTAATTGATTAAAAAAAAAAATTGACCGACATTCTGACGCTCTGTGACGTCCACAGGTTAATGAGAAACGTTCCTAAAGTCTGTGGTGACTTCTTTGTTGTTCAAACTAGGGTCTAGTGCTTGGCGGACAGTCCCTTGCAGTTGCACACCACGCGTGGTCTCTGTTTTGCCTGCAAGCCTGAATCTAGGCATGTTCAATACAATTTAACGATAATTATCAAGGTTGTCTTAACCACAAGTTAAGGGAAAACGGAAAAAAACGTGTCCTCGTTAACCTGTGGTCTTAACTGGCTAACACATGCGATATGATTCCCCAGTGCTATTGAACTTTTGAAGCTACATCGTAGCGCGACAACTGTCGATCTGGCCCACCAGCACAAACTGAACCGCTGAAACTAAAAATATACTATTTAGTAGATCCACTAGATCTAGATCTAGAATCTAGCTGATTTCTAGATTTTTTTTGAATAACGTTAATGAAAGACTGAACAGTAAGTAAATCTTGTATAAATCTGTAGAAGGAAAGAGTACCTTTTAGGTAAGGACTTTTTTTTATAGAAGAAATAGTAGCAACCCTATAGTGTGTTTCGTACTTGGAACTTAGTGTTCGTACCTAAAAGGAACTCTTTCCCTGTAGAATAAAGAAGTATGACCGCTGTAACGGATATCAATTAAATTTATATCCACATTGCCGGACGAAACCCAAATCTTGTCATGGTCCAAATGCGTATCAAAATTCATCAGTATATGGCGGATTTGTGGTGGACCTTACAAAAGAGCATATTTGTATAATTGTAATGATTGTATTCTTTTATAAAAATAACTTGG
This sequence comes from Elysia crispata, assembly GCA_033675545.1. NCBI lineage: Eukaryota > Metazoa > Mollusca > Gastropoda > Plakobranchidae > Elysia > Elysia crispata. The sequence goes on along the minus strand of JAWDGP010006834.1, from coordinate 1,972,598 downwards.
ATTTAAGAGACTTTTTAAAATTTACATTGAATCACACACAAACTACTCTGACTTTAGATTCTATTTTCTATACTACCTACAGACCTGTATGACCTGTTCGTTCATAATACTAGATCTACATCGAAAAAAAGACAGTAAATTTGTACTTGTAAAAAAAAAAAAAAAAAAAAAAAAAAATTTAGTAACATGCAGGGAAATTTTTGTATGGGTTAACATTAATTGATTGATAATGCCAACTTACAAGTTATTTCTTAATCTTATCAGTAAAACCTGGATTCGGTGGGTCAGTCTCAGACTGACAGAGGTTCAGCAGAGCCAGTAATAAAACGCTTCTGTGTCTTAAATTTGAAAAAAAAATCATATTTTATTTAAATTCATCAAAGAGGGGTTCAGTGAATCCGCATATGAAACTGGTGGGATCCGGGACCTCCAACTAGGTTAAGAACCACAGCTGTAGATCTACTTTCCATCTTTGAGTACCATTACATGTGTACTAGGTACAGCTTGTCATCATGACTATTTCCTGGCAAGTGTGCAGAGAAAGAGGCAACAATATAAGTTGTTGAATGAAGTTGAGAAGTTTCAAAGTGCAGTCAGACTGTGAATACTTTATGCATTTTTTATTTTTTTTTATGAAGGAATTCATCTGAAAAGTCTTGAGCAACATTTAAAATGATTTTTGATTTAGATTTGGAAATGACAGAATTAGTTGAGTACTAGTAAATGCTAAATTCTACATTTAATGCTTTCTTTTTGTTTAGGAAATCTACTTTGAATCTGGATAAATTCTGTTGAAACTCAAACAGTTAATGAACTTATTATGGATTTACTGGAGGAAAGCATTCTAACAGTTACAGCTGAAAATATTGTCGACTTAGTTATAAGACATAAGTCAATCCAAACCTAGGCTTGTACGCTGATGTTTAACATTAGTGGAAAGCTCTTAATGCAAAGTAGATTTGCGGAAGGAAATCATCAAAATGATGAATCAGGAAAAAATACCTAGATCTCAGGGTTTAGCATACAATGCATGTCTCTCATCCAATGTATTGTTTTTAAACCATTATTAGTCTGAGTTTAAATTATTTTCATTATTTATAACAAAGTTCAATTAGTAAATTATTTTTCTTTTTCAGTGGGAAAATATCAACTGATTTACTTTCAAGTCCGAGGTATGCAATTAATAAATATCATTAGTTAAATTGGAAATTTTGTTTTTGAATTTTAATTAAGAAGCACGTGGCAAACATTTTTGGCAGCACAATTGGGAATCTTATCCTATCTTGTAACATTAGATTTCTTTTCAGGCTATCCCCTCAAAAACCATGAACTGAACAGAAATAAAGTTTTCTTAACTTTATACTGCCATTGTCTGTCTCAAAAATTTAATTTTATCAATCAACAAAAACAAAAGAAAATTATGAATTGTCATATCAGATTTGTTCATTTAAGTCCAGGTTGGATAATTATTTGAATTTAGTATTGGAAATAGTCATTGTAACAGTGGTAGCAGCAGCAGCAGCAGTAGTTGCAGTAGAACTAGTGGCAGTGGTAGCAGTAGTATACTGTATAGACAGTAAGATATATATTGAATAATTCATATCTACATCAGGCTCAACAGCATGAGGTTTTCAGCACCAGGTAGCCTATCAGTAGTTATTGTAATAATAATTGTTGTACAAGGGAAAGATAAAGAAGAGCAAGAGAAGATTCAAACTTTTTATTATCCAGTTTGGCACTGCGGCACTGCCTGTGCTAACAAGACTGAGTATTGTGCCATTGTTAAGACACATCATCATCATGTTGGGTTATATTAACTCAAAATAATTTATCATATTTCACTACATTCATGAATGGACACATGTTAATTGTTTTATTGTCCAATTCATCTTCTTGAATAGCTATAGGGCACATTCCACATGTCGTGGAGTAACCAAAGTACCATAAATAGGTTTTTTAACATTGAAATGTAACATTATAATATGCCTTTTCTTTCCATAGGCACCAGGAGCAAAATAATGAGTTTCCTGCTTTAACCTTTGTCCTCCTCTCTCACTATGACCAGCTTCTTGTGAGCAACTGTTCTTGTTGCTTTCAGGAGTTTGTGACCCCTTGCAAAATTAAAGCACTGAAATCTGTCAGATTTATGTACTTTTGAAAATAAGACATTTGTATAAGCATAAGAGTTTGATAAATGGTTATGGAGAAGAAAGTGAAGATGTATAAAAGCTTCGTAAGACAAAGTTAACTCAGCAAAAAAAAATTTCTGTAAAGAGTTATGACCCAGTGTTTTTTTATTGTATAATAGAGCCTATGATAAGCCTTTTTTAAACAGTCTGCACAAAAAAAATGCACAATTTCTTGACATTTGTTTAAACTAAAGCACACAGTGCCACATTGATGATAATTCACATGTCACGCCTGGAGAAACTCATTTCTAAATTAGCAGTTTCGGAAATTTATTGCAAAAGTACACAAATTTCATTATGAAATTAAATTAAATATGCAGTTATGACCCTTTAATTTTTTTAAAGACCTTTGGTAAGACCATAAGTTTATGGTACTTCATACCACCTTATCCCTTTACAAGCATGTCAGAGACATGCAAATAATGTACAAGACAAATTTTTTAATACAGAGCAGTTTTGATTCTTAGATCAGGTTTCATTTTACAAACTAAAGTTTTAACTGAATATTTTGTTCCTTTCAGCATTGCAATACATGTGAAAAAAAAAACCATTGTAAGATTGTGGAAGCAAACTAGTTTATTTGTATTTTGTATCAAAATTAACGAAAAGTGGACCATATATGTCTCCCGGGTTCCATTTTTATTTTGAAATGTTCCTTCCTCCATTTAAAAAGAAGATGATATGTAATTTATATCAAAATTAATACAAAATGTTAGCAGTTCATCCATGCCTGTCTCAGTATCTGTCTGTCTGTCTGTTTGTCTGACTCTCTCTCTCTCTCTCTCCATCCCTCTCATTCTCTCTCTCTGTCCCGTACACTGGCATCACCGTCAGGCCCAATTTAAGGTTAAAAACCTAGGTTCCAGACTACCTCTTTAAACAAAATCCTTTGGTCAAAACAGATGTAGTAGAAGAGAGCCAAGAATATTTGGTAGATGTATGATTCGGACAATGTAAGTGGACGAGTTTGATGAAATGCCATCATGTACTGGAAGACTGTCCTTTTAAAGCATGGTAAGAATTAATTCATTCAACCAATGAATTTTCTTTGCTTTCAAATCTCATTTAAAAACCAGACATTCCTTTAACCATTATTTGAAGCAGTTTGCCTTCCGGAAAAAAAAAGTAAAATCCATAAAACATGAGGTGGTTGCTAGATTGACATCCTGTGTTCATTTTTTTTTCATCTGCTCATTTCAGGACGTGGTGAGAACATTCGCCTCCTTCTGAATGACAATGGCATTGACTACGAAGAAGTCAACTGCGGTCCACGTGAGACATGGCTTAAAGAATACAAACCACGAATGGTAAGTACTAAAATTCTTTGAAGAATCTTATGTGTAGAGAAAGGGAGGGAGAGAGAGAGAGGTAGAGAGAGAGAGAGAGAGAGAGAGAGAGAGAGAGAGAGAGAGAGAGAGAGAGAGAGAGAGAGAGAGAGAGAGAGAGAGAGAGAGAGAGAGAGAGAGAGAGAGAGAGAGAGAGAGAGAGAGAGAGAGAGAGAGAGAGAGAGAGAGAGAGAGAGTATATATTGTTAATATAATTTTTTTTTTTTTGTTTTCCCAACAGGCATTTGGACAAGCTCCATGTCTGAGAGATGGGGATCTTTCTCTGGTACAGTCTAATGCAATTCTTCGTTATCTAGCGAGAAAGCATGGTAAGAGTGGTATAAAATCTAATGTGTATGTCATTTATTAAACACAAATACCTTTGGGACATTCATTTATACCTACCCATGTGTCTACTTCTTGAACTTGTCCCAAAAAAAAATGGGTGCTATAATTGTATCAAGCACATTTTTTTTTCTTTTACAATATGCTCAAACTTTTTAAACACAACTAAATGCATTGTGACGAAAAGGATGTTAATTAGTACAAATGAAGATATGCAAGCAAAAATCAAAGTTGACTGAAAACAACTTGAACAAGTACAACAATTTAAATATCGAGGCCAAACAATTACCAATGAAGGCAAAAGTAACAAGGAAATTGAGATTCGCATTGCACAGGCAAAATCAATGTTCATCAAATTAAATGATATTTTTATGTCAAGAAATATTTCACCAGATCTCAGACTCAGAGTCATCAACCTCTATGTATATTCAATAGTCATCTACGGCGCTGAAACATAGACTCTCTGTGTAGAATCAGCCAATAAACTTGAAGGCCTAGAGATGTGGATATTGAAATGCTTGGCAAGAGTTGACTGCAAAGATAGAATGACAAATGAGGAAGTTGTGAGTAGACTTGGTGTTGAGAGAGGACTGCTATCTCAAATAAGAACACACAAGCTGTCATATTTTGGCCACATTGCAAGGCATGACAGTCTGCAGAAAACAGTCCCTTACATGTAGAATAGATGGTAGAAGAGGAAGGGGCAGACCCAGACATCAGTGGTACGACGACATCAAAGAATGGACTGGCAACCAGCGCTACACGAACATCAAGCTAGCCCAGGATCTTGTGACTTAGAGAAGCGTGGCAAGTCAACCCTAGAACGGCCAAGGACAGCAACAACGAATGCAATAAAGTACTCAAAAAGGCTCAATTAGCTTATGTCATCCTTAATTGGTCTGACTATCTCTCTTTACCTGTCTTGTTTTTTTTTTAATAAAAAAAAAAAAAAGGAAAATAAACATAAAATAGCAAAGTTTATCGTTTGAATAAAGTAATTGATAATCTTATTATTTCACACTTTTGTGTCAGGCTGTCTGTTCATCTCTTTCTCTTATTATTTTCCACCAAAGCATCATCCCATTTCTCAAGCATGCCAAGCTTCTTTCCCAATGCCATTTTTGGAGCACCTTGTCAATGTCAGATTACAGAAGCATTTGAACTAATCACATATTTATACCTGTATATTCAAATTTGGTGCAAAAATAATTGAATCTGTTAATTTTTCAATTATCTTTCTAATTAGCTGTGTTCCACTTCAATAGTGACATTGGTCAATTAATTTTTAAATGACAATAACAGTTTAACACATTCCAAATGGTAGATATTTTCTTGCACCACTGGTTTTGTCAGCCGTTAGATATTCAGTTTATGCTGCTGGTAGTATCGTGGGTTTGTAATAATCCTACAAAACTAAATTGCAAAAGTAACTGTTCTGATAATTGAGGAAAACGTTGATAATATTAACATCTCGTGAAACTGAAAGTAATATTCATCTTGCGATGTATGTCATGAAAAAGAGCTGTCGTGCGGTAAGCAACATTCCTTTTTCTTTACTTTTTTTTGCTTGCGGATAAAATACATATAAGTGTCTCTTTTTAAAGCGCTTCGATTTAAAAAAACTTGTCACATTTGTGCCACAAGATTATTTCCGTCCTATTCAGACTGCAATTTTCTATTCAATTTTCATTTTGTTCAAGAAGTTTTTGCATTTACTTGAAGCCCATTCTATGACCTTTAATTTGGTATGAAATTTGTCATATTCATCTTTTAAAATTTCTAATTTCTGCCAAAGGATATTGAAAAGTGTGTTCTAAACTCTTTGGACAGAATTTTATTGCTGGAAACTGCTTGCAAAAGTCTGTATTTTAAGAGATAAAAGTGTTTGTTTCTGTGTTAGATCTGAGTGACAATTCTGCTCTTTCTTATGAAAAAGATGTTTCTACTAATTACCATTGCCTTATGTTCTTTGCATATTTTTCCAGGTTTTTTAGGATAGTTGCAAGCATTTGCTATTTTTTATATGTTAAGAAGAAATTTGCTTACATCTATATATCACATTATCAAATCCTAATGAAATTTCTGCATTCCTCATTGAAAAAATATTTAAAACAATCATCATTGCATTTTTGCTTTATCTGCAGGATTGTATGGCAATTCAGATGTAGAAGCTGCCATGATTGATGTTCTTAATGATGGTGTGGAAGATTTGCGTAAACAATATACAATGATGATTTACAGAAACTATGTAAGTGTTGACTTCATTTCACAGTTGCTTAGCTTAAGCCATTTATATTTAATAAATTGTTTCAAAGGGAAAATTTAATTGCAAGTGAGGTAAATATCATATGAAGGACAATTCCGGGACAAACACTGAAGCCAATGATCCCTGAACGCCAGGGAGAGCAACACATCTCTCTCATCCCTTTCTATTTGCCTGTTTTGTTGCCATTTTATGACCAAGAAACATTGATCTACTGAGTAAAATCTTCCCCCACTACCCGCATCCAGGAGCAAATTTCAATAGTCAATAAGTTAATTCAATAATCTTTGTCAAGATCAAACCTTAAAAGAAATCCTTGCTCTTTTACTTATGAACTTCAAAAGTTTTTACTGCTTTTCCTGCAGATTTTTATGATTTTACTCACAATTGCTTTCCTGATCCTACACTTTTCACATCTTTTTGTCTTTTGAATGTTTAGAAATCTAATCATTTTACTTAGTTTAAACCTAAATTTCCTTTGCTTTATCCTCAGGAAGCTGGAAAGGAAGACTTTGTCACAACTACCTTGCCAGAACAGCTACCATATTTTGAGGTTCTACTATTTCTGCTAAAACGTGCTATGATTTTTCATAAAAATTAATTTACCAGTGCCAAATTGAGTTTCATCGTCTCTTGCCATAATTTTAGCACAATAGATTTTACAATGCAGCATCCATAAACTTCATAATGTTGAAAAAGCTTTCAATAAATGTGGGTGTTCACTCAATAATTAAAATGTAAAATTTTTACAAAGCTGCCATAGCTGAAATGCAATATGAATGTCTCCCATATGTTTTACTAAATGAATTCTATGGCTCTATTATAATTGACCTATGTCTTTAATGTACTAGGTTCCTTAAACTGGATTTCATCTAAAACTAGATCTAGATCTAAGGTGTATTCCTAGTGGTGGAAGACTATAAGCGTCCTTTTATAAACTCTAGAGCAACAACTTTTTTTCAGTTTTTTTTTTTTTTGTGATTGATTGCTTGCCTTTGGTGTAGTTTTTTAGTTTTAATGAAATGACAAGCTTAAAATAGCCATAGAAAATCTTAACTTGATCCTGTGCAAACATTGGGAAGTAAAAGAATTACCCCAAGGGTGTTTTTTATTTATTTCAAAATAATTAGAATTGAAATTAATTTTTCAGACGTCTCAGACATTTTCATTAACAATTTAAAAAAAAAATCAAGAAAGAGTCAAGGAAAAGGTCTGCTCTGAGTGAGAGAGACAAAACAAAAGAGAGAAAAAGAATAGCAGAGACTAAAGAGCCAGCACATAATAGGGAGAGAGGAACCAAAAGATAAAGAGATACAATAGAGAGGGAGAGAGAAAGAGAATCCATGAGTGGAAGAGAGAAAGTGAGACATGAGAGAGGCAGACAGAGAAAAGGAGATGAAAGGCTTCTGTTTTTCATGCATTATGCTACATAGTGATGAAATAACGATTCATACAAGAGTATAAATAACTTATTTTGCTTCTTCAAAAAGTGAAGTTATTCCTGGACTAAAAATTAGAAGATTTAAGAAATGGTCAGTAAAATTTTTGTTTTTTTGGCCAGCATTGTGTACGCTGATTGATCAAGAAAATATTTGTTCGGCAAACATACTGTTACATGGTCTGTGTTAAATATTTTCAATTTGGAAATATTTTTCACTTTGACTATTGCCTACATAGGAGAATTTGTCAAATTTTCTGCGGTGCGAATCTTAACAAGAAATGCTAAACAAACCTCTAGAGAATTACAATTACATCTTATGATCAATACTAAAGGCAGATAAGCAGTTGGCATTCTTTTGTTGGTAGGCTATTTCGTGCATAAGATAATTTTTTTTGGCATTCAAAACCAGAAAAAGCATGATTTGATGTTATTTCGGTTTTTTGCTGCAAGAGAGTACTTTCCCTCATGTGCTTATGCCTTCCTTTATAATTCCCCCTTTTTGTTTTTGCCAGAACTTTCTCAAGAAGCATGGAAACGAAAACTCTGGATACAGTGTGGGTGACAAGGTAAATCTTTTGTATTGATTGTTCATTTGATTTGATTAAGATGGTAGCCGATATATACATGTATATATTTTCCTGCAAAAGATCATTTTGACCTCAACGAAGGGTAATAAAAATATTTGCATATTATGAAAGTGATATGGAAAATGATGCAAAAAAAAAAAAAAAAAAAGGAAAGCATATTCTTACTTGTGGTACTTGTAGTACTTACTCTTTTTTCTTTACTTCAATGCCCATTGCAGTGACTTTTTTCTCTTCCTTCCTAATTCTGAGAATTCAATATCCTTTTTTATTATGCCTCACAATGTGTTTTCTTTTCTCACAGGACTAGTCAAGGCAATATTAAGTCTTAAAATAAAAATAGGGTTCCACTTTGACAAAAGGTCCTGAGTGTTGTTTATTGAACTTAAAAATAACAAGAGCCTGGGGCCAGTTTTAGTTCTAAATAACAATTCATAAATTAGCTTTTTTCTTTGTTTTCAATCAATCAATCAATCATTCAGGCGCTGTGCTCTTTAGCATAGGTGATCATGACTTTCTAGTTCCATACATCTCCATTCCTTGTCACCTCAGTGCTTCTGTCACTTCTCCTAGTTTGACTGAGCCACTTTGTTAGTCCATCTTATCACAATGTTTTCCCTTGCTGCCATCTCCTTCCATCATTCCACTTGTCACAAGATATTCTAGTTTCTATCTTCTCATCACATGGCCCAAAAAAAAGGTTGCTTGGCTTAGCTATTGATAAAATGGTTTAAAAATGGATAATTTTCAAATTTAAATTTAGATTAGGTATTCAAAAAACATTCCCTTAAGTCTTTCCAACCCAATGCGACCCAATGCGACATAGGCGCCTCCAACCTAATGCGACCCGATGCGACATAGGCGCCTCCAACCTAATGCGACCAAATGCGTCTCTACCGCCCTATTGTCTATTCAGGCTACTAAGCAACGAAATCTCGCTGGTCACGATACTTCTGAGTTGATATTCCAAAACGAGGCTGAAGTGAACTCTTTAATGAAAAAAACCGCGTATTTTTATCATCTTTAGTTTGTGAGGCAGAATTTGTCAAAGATAGCCTACTTTCTCTTTCTTTCTAGCGGTTGATCGAGTCATTCGAGCCTGTTTATCTTGACCTGTTCTTGTTAGATTTAGCTCTGAACCCGAGAAAATGGCCTTTGAATTTCTTCAATCGCTTCGAATTGAGCACAATCTTGATGGGAATGACGAATCAGACATCGAACTCGGCGAAATGAGCGAAGGGGAGGAAGATTCGACTCCGAATTCGGCGATACCTTTGCCGAGTTTAGATCTAGATCAAGATGAGGAGTGGACTGACGAGCTTGTGGATTTTGCGGACAGGCTAGAACCGTTCACTGAATTTTCTGGTCCCGTTCACGATTTACCAGTCGACAGTGGACCTTTAGATTATTTCAAGCTGTTCTTCCCTGACTCTGTGCTGAACATGATCGTCGAGGAAACAAACCGATATGTGGAGCAGCAGCAAGAAGCAAAGGGGGCAGAGGATGTGTACTGGAAGCCAGCCACTCTCGCTGATATAAGGAAATATATCTACACTCTGATTACTTTTGGTCACCATCAAGTACCAGAGCTGAGCCTTATCTGGTCCAGTGATCCATATTGGAGAGTGCCTGCGATAGCTGATATATGGGGACGCCAGCGTTATCAGAAAATTCACCAGTATTTTCATCTGGCCGACTCCTCACACCAGCCTGGACGCAATGACGAAGGCTATGATCCCTTGTACAAGGTCCGCCCTCTGCTTGATCATATCAGGAACGTGTGCTCGTCAGTCTACAACCCCAAGCAGAACCTATTGGTAGACGAAGCGATGGTTGCCTTCACCAGACGAGTTCCCTTCAATCAAACAATATATAAAGAATAAACCAACGCCCTGAGGGTTCAAGGTGTGGTGCTTGGCAGAGGCAGAGACAGGCTATTTGCTCAATTTTCAGGTGTACACTGGCAAGACAGCGACACAGCCAGAGCATGGTCTAGGTCACCAGGTCGTTACGTCTATGATGGCCAATCACTTGGAGAAGAATCACGCGGTGCACTTTGATAACTTCTTCATCTCTGTTAAACTGGCCGAGGATCTTTTGAAGGAAAAAACTACCTGCTGTGGAACAATCTGCACTAACAGGAAAGGCTGGCCACTTCCTTCCTCAAAGCAGAAGCCAGGTGAGGTGCGGATGAGGCAGAAGGGCAGGATGGTAGCTGTGCAGTGGACTGACAAGAGGCAGGTCAACATTCTGTCGACCAACGCCGACCCAAAGATGGTGATAGTGGAGAGAAGGACGAAGGCTGGAGTGGTCCAAGTGCAAGTCCCCAAACCTGTGGTGCAGTACAATAAAGCAATGTTTGGCGTGGACTTGAATGACCAGAACAGGTCCTACTACCCTGTTGGTTGTCCCGGCACGAAGTGGTGGAGGTATCTATTCAATTACCTTGTGCAGATATCCATCATCAATGCCTTTATTCTGATGAAGCGAGCCTGACCAGATGACAGCCGCACATCTGCATCCCAGAACCACCTCGTCTTCCGCACACATCTAGTGAAAGCTCTGGTCGCTGTAACCGAGCCGGATCAGCCTGCACGGAGGGCCCCGGATGTTCCATCCCTGCAGGGATCAAGCAGCCCATACAGCCCAAGTCACTCTCTAGGCAAGATGCCCGGGCGCAAGAGGCGGTGCTTCCAGTGCGCGCAAGATGGAGTGAAGATGGCCAGTGGTCGAACCCGTGAAACTTCTGGGTGTCATCTCTGCAACGTCCACCTACATGCTGGTGAATGCTATGCTAAGTTTCATGCCAGCCTGAAGAACTGAGCCCCGTCTTCGTCGTTCCCATCAAAACCCCCCAGCCCTTTTAAGGGCTAACAAATCTTTTCAGATTTAGCATGATCCTTATGTGAATTCTTTCTCCATGAGGTTCTCTCTTACCTCTTATCTTTTTTTTTTTTTCTTCCTGGGCCAAATTCTTAAAACTTGTATTTTTCTATACATTCTCTCAAGGTCAGAAAATAATTTTTAACAGTCTAATTTCCATAAAAAACACTAACATTTATATATTTTCTGAAAGATAAAATCTTCTTCTTTCTTATTTTGTAAGTTTCGAAACAAATTAATCATAAAAGAAAAACAAAATCAACAGAAAAACCGACTCAGTTAGGACAATTTTATTTTTTTAAGCCAATTTATCCATTTAAAAATTTTTTTTCACCAGTAAAGTCTGTAGAAAGCACATAAATATATACATTTTCTGAAAGCTTATTCATTTCTCCATGTCCTAATATTTTTTTTAGTCCCCCAAAATATCATCTAACTAGAAAAAAATAGAAAAAAGCAAAAAAAAAAAATTGTCATCAGAGTGATCTCCCTTACCTTAGGTAAGAGGACTAGAGTTCTAAATATAGCTTAGGCACTGAAGCTATGCTTCCTGGGTGGGCTTTAGGTTGGAAAGACTTAAAAGACTTTGAAACACGAATAATTGTGCTAGGCTTCCCCTTCACTTTTACCAGTGTTTGCGAAAATTTTAATACTTTATTTAAACATATAACATCTTATCATAATGACATAATTTTTTTCCATGCACAGTCGAGTTGTATTTAAATTTCATAAGTTTCTTAGCATAAGATATATGGAGAAAAAATGCATACTTTACATCATTTCCTAAGTGAAAAATGGAAGTTGGTATCTAAAGTTCCTCTTTTTCCAAATTACAAAATAGAACCTTTGGTTTCTTTTAAATTTAATACTCAAAACTAGAAAGTTTTACAAATTGTTATAGGTTTATCCTAGGCCAATGGTTATCTGTACTATACATTTTTCATTGAGACTTCCAAATTTCAAGTGGGTGTCATAGTATATGTATCATAATTTTCCGTCTATTTATTCAGCGCTCATTTGTTGACTACAATTTAATGGATCTTCTGGATGCCCTGCAAACATTAAACTCAACATGCCTAGAAAACTTCCCCATCTTGGCATCATTCCTCCAGGTGAACTTGGCCAAACCAAACATTGCCAAATACAGAGAGACTGAACCATTTAAGACAAGACCAATTAATGGCAATGGCAAACAATAGAATTTAATCAATAGATGACTTTTTCCTTCCTATTTTCTGTTCTTATACCGCTATTGTATCAGAAATATAGTTCAAACTTGATTCATTCTTTCTGTTATGATTCTATTCTTTCTAGGTGAGTGCCACTAAAAAATGTTAAAATCTATAATAGGATAGCTAGAAATTTATACTTGTTGTATTTGTGTAGTTGGCCTCTAAAAAAACAAAAATGAATCAAATTCTCCTTAGCACATTTGATTGCCTTGGTCATGGAAAGTAAACAATAATGTTTGAAACCCTAAAACGGAAAAAACAAGTTTTTTAAAAAATTTAAAATTTTGTGTGCACAAAGACAGATAAAATCCAAGATTGTTTTAGAAGCTTATTTAGATTGAAATGCTTCTTGAGTCTTCTTGAATTTTTAAGTTTTCTAGTGTTTCAGATATTGTAATCTCACTAATTTTTTTGTAAAACACTTATTTGGATGGTAGATATAATGTATATCAAGGAGGCTTCTAATAAAACACAATGTACATTATACTCGGTGATATATATATGCAAACTTTGTAGTTATCATTCGTGAATTTTATTGACATTGAGAACGGAGAAAAATGAACAAGAAACAAACTTTTAAATTACCCAGGCACTTTACTTAGCTGTCCAATTTGTTGAATTGTTGGGGAGACTAAATATGATGTTTTTGATCAATGCCAAATCAATATTGAATAAAAAAAAAAAGCCATTTTGTTGTTGTTTTTCTTACGAATGACATGATGAAAGTGGATGTTTTTGAGCAGCATTGAAGATTGAAATCTCATTTTGGAGGTGAAAAGATTAACATCTTGATTGTTCTAAACTAGTGTTGACTAATAATTTTGTTCCCAAAAATAACAAGAAAAAGCCAAAAGCTGATTTGAAATTACTAAGGACGAGATTCCTTTGATTTCGCTTTGCACAGAGAAAGATTGCAGGTTTGTACAGCAACTTCTTCCCATATCTTGTTTTCTTCTACATTTTTAGGGCTGAAAATTGTTTTAAGTTATTTTCACCATGGTATCTGAAAACTAAAATTATCTCTCAATAGACAATTCTGAACTTTATATTATGCACTTTTGCACAATTCCTTTTTATAGTAGCATGATATTAAAATACATTTTTCAATTACATTTTTTGTACTTAAATATTGATCAGGGTATCGATATCAAATTGAAGTATGGACATTCTATTTCTGTGTTCTATATTTATTTCATTACCATCTCAGTTGCGCATTTGTTGGTAATATTAATCAGGAATGTTTAATTAAATTCAAATATCCACATCTTGTCTTTGTTCCTTTTTCCTTCCATGGTTGAACATTTTTTTTTCTTCTCAATTTATCTACTGAAAAAAAGAGTATTTTTTGTGAAACCATTAAATTTATTGGATCTACCTTTTGATTGTTCTCAATCACAGACTGATGTACAGTTGAGTCCAAATAATTCGAATACGGATTGCTTGAATTCTCAGATATTTTGAAGTCCATGAATTCTACAAAGTATTTCTCTCTTTAAGCTTTATTAAAAAATATTGGTACGTTCAAAGTACGCATAATAAAAAAAAGGATCTGGTTACATGTAATTGGAAGTTGTCTTGGCGTTTTTTTTTCCCTTTAATTCTGAAAGCACTAGTAATGCAGTGCTATGCTCCTTACGGTAACTTGGTAAGTGATTTTGGTGGAACACCACCTACATTACGGGCATGAATCTGCAATAACTTGAATAAGACTTAAGAGGAAGAAAGGGAAAAGGATTAGGCCAGCTGTGAACGCTTTGTAGACTGGAAGAGGAGGGGCGAGGTGGTGCCACCCACTGTGATTGAACTCAGCATGTGGTTAGCTTATGCGATGTACATGTAGCCTGCTTGCAGGGTAGAGCTCTGTGCCTACCTGTCATCACGTAGTCTAGATCGATCTAGACCTGACTTTGTTCCAGTCTTCTCGTTTGTAGGCTTTATCTTGGTTATGTTAAATGGGACAACTTGATGGGGTCACTCCCACTCCCTCTTATAGTACAACATTGGCATTGGGTCGGCCTGTTTGTAAGGTCATGGGAACCACAAAATGGATAGACAGCTGACTTCAAATTACTACGAAACGGAAGTGGAAATTCGATTTATAAAGTTTAATTTTTAAAAGTATTGATCGCTCATTTTTTTAAGTAATGTCCTTGAAATAGCCAAGTCTTCATGTAAAATCCCATACCCAATTCATTGCTTCCTTCATGGAAACAGATTTGAGTATAGTCGAGTCCAGTTATTTAAAGTCCCTGGGATAAAAAAAAGAACTTCGAATTATCAGGATACATAGATAAAAGAGTAAAAAAAAATGTGGGTGACAGATCAGTAATGTACTCGGGTGTGTAGGGATTCATACCTGGTCCCTGGGCCTAACCCCTTTCCCTTTCCTTCTCCTAGTATTATTGCAGACTTGCCTGTAACATAAGTGGTCGGACCATACCCACACCAGAATTGCTTGCCACACAAGCATAGCTTTCTTTGTTTCACAAGCTAAGAAACTGCTTTCAGATTATGAAAAAACCCCTCAAGATGGCTTCGAATTAACCGGATCCTTTCGAATTATTTGGACTCGACTGCTTATGCATGTATACTCTCACTCAGACACCCACAAGGCATTGTAGGACTCAAGTTTATTTGCATCTTTTGTCTCAGCTGCTAGACTATGGCCACAGTCTTGTCTTGCTTCCACTGAATCAACTGTATTTACTAGAATATCATTCAAATTTCACAAATTTAATCATTTTATTTTCATATTTGAATTGGAACTGGCTTGATGGTCAAAAGAAAAAGTGCTCTTTCTAGGAGCCAATCTTTTGTCCATACAGATCTTTTTCTTATTAAGTTTTCTTGATCTTTTGATATATTTACATATCCCCCCCCGTGGGTGCACCTGCGTATGTGGCAGCATTACATTGATAACCATACAGGTTATGGAATGTCTCACTCTCTGTTTTCCACCAAGTTAAACCAGCCTTTAATACTTGAAATGAAGATCTAAGGAGACTCCAATAGAGGAAAATAGTACAGCCAGAAAAAATCAAAACAACGCCGCTGAGGTTAAAGCACAGAAAGGGAATATACATAGCAAATGGCACTTGACATTATAATGATAATATCCAATAACACTACAGATTTTTATATGGACAAATCTCACCAGTATTTTGAGGCATTCCCGTTCTCCCTCAGATTATCCTCAAGGATATCAAGACAATGATTATAAAATTTTAGCTTCAAAAATTTTTCAATGTTTGCTTCATTTTAAATTTTTTTATTACACTGTATTTTATTAAAAAAAATTACATGTAAACAGAATCAATTTCACTACTATTCTTTGGCTAAGTATAGCATGTTTGTAATTTTTTTTAGTTTCTTCAGGCACTTTTTAATCATTGACATCTAGATTGAGGTTGTATATTTCACCAAGACAGAAAAATGTAAAGGGAAAAAAAGAGACAACATTGGGACAAAAAACAACATAAAAAAACAAGCATTTAAAAAAAACATTTAAATTTCTACCCGTTACATAATTTTATGGTATCAATTTATAAATTAATACATTCATGTATTTGAAATTTTTTAAATTTTTTAATTCATTTTCATAATTACCGGTATATCTTTACCAACTGAAACAATGCAAATCTCATTTTCATAAGATAAATGTCTCAGTAATGCAGTGTCTTTGTCATTTGTCACTTTTCAAAAATTAATACCAGTATTCTCTTTATGAAAATGAACTTAAGATACTGTCATCTTCAAACTGGTGTCTGCAAAGAATACTTTAAAATAAAACCCATAGCACAATATGAAAAATATGTATTCATCATTTAATTAGAAGTTTATATTTATTTATTGGATTCTGCCCAAAAAAAAATTTTTGTTTACGTTCAGGCCATATGGTATTTAGAAAATTGATTTAAACAAAATTAAAAAATGGACATCAGCCACACTCATCACCCTCTGATCTGTCATCTGGCATAGAACACTTTCCATCCATATGTACTATCTTGTACAAAACAAGATCTCCAGCTGTAGTCCAATCCTTTACTGCTATCAACAACGCAAAACTATTAAGGTATTATCATAGAGTAAAGTCATAAAAACAAGCTGTGATTTTTTGTCTTTCAGAAAGTAACATTAATTCAATTTATGTCAAGGATAACACAGGATTGCTTACTTTGAAATCTCTTTTGGTCATGTTTATAGATTTTGATTGGAAAGTATGAAATTAAACGTGATACCTGTACTTAAAGGCATTGCACTAAAGACTATTTTCTTATACGTTACTAAAATCTGTTTGCTCCTACTTGCAATCGAGATGTTGTGGAACACAATTCTTTTTATCTGTCACTTATAAAGTAGATCCTGGCTTCCTAAATCCTAGATCTAGCCTCATAACTTCACACTCTAAAACACCCCTTTCCATTCCCTTCACTGCCTCTCTACCCTGAGGAGTGCACCCCCTTCCTCTCTCTCTATCTCTTCTTCTTTACTGCCGCTATGCCTTTCACCTAGCACCAGGTCTGGAATGCGCAGGTGGTTTTTTCTCCATCTCCCTATCGCACTGGTCCTTCCCTTCTCCTCAATACACCTGTCTGTGTATATACACACACATATCTTCAATCACACAGATGCTCATGGATCTAATTTTTATTACCGCCTAGACAAGAGCCCGACGTAGTGTACATGTATACGGTAACTTTTAAAGTGGTTTTTTTCTTCTATTGAGGCCCAATACAGCCTTGCTTCATCTTGCTTAACCTGAGGTTAATACACTTGGTGGATCCAAGGTGAATTTATTGAAGCAAAGAGGGGAAAAGAACAGGACTTTGTCAATCCCTCGTTGAGCCCGAGGTCTCTTTGGGTCTGAGCTTGTTGAATTCAAGGTTTACTGAACTCATATAGATTCATCAGCTTTGCAATATCATTTTAAGTAGGATTTTCCGATAAATGGTGTAATTTCTGCAGTAATAATGGCATATGTAGCATTTAAACTGTTCCATAGATCCATCTCTGTTGATCGGGCAAGGCAATGCAACGATTATAAAAATAATGAAGCAAATGGCTGTCGCTCAAATTTCATGAATGTTCTATTTCAAAACTCAAAGAGATGTCAAGACTTTATTTGGTTTAATTCCTTATAAAAATCTACCCAGTCATGAAATGATAATATTGGTAAAATGCAAATGGTTTATCATCATCAATGAACATAATTCAATGAGTCACCTGAATTTATCATTTTATGACATTACTTTTAAAACACCATGAATTGATTTGTCAAAGGATGGACAACTCCTACACAATGTTTTTTCTCCATTTCTAAATATTAAAAAAAATCTTTGTTAAGCTTCTATTAATAGCTGGCTTGCATCCAAGTTGAAATATGGTTTGTCTAGTAGTCATTCTGTTTGTTTCTCCATTGATACCAGGATGACAACTTTTTTTTTAATCCAACATCACATTCCTTTTTTATTGCAGATGATGAAAAATCATCTGTGCATATATCATTTTCAACTAAAAAAATAGGTTGATTTTAGGACATTATCCAGATCAAAAGAACCTGAAATAAGAAGGAATACTTGAAATTATTATTCAGTACTAGGAAATCTAACTCGTCAATTGAAGAAATAAGGCAGGTTTAGTTGTATTTTACAATCCTAATGTTAAAGTTATTTTTAAATTTAACATATATATTTTTTGACTAATATTTAACATGATCTACACAATTTTGAATGTCTTTACCCAATCTAGGCATACATATTATTTTTTTTTTGTCAAATTTTTGTTTATGTTTAATCTTGACAGATTTTCTTCTTCAGTACAAAGAATTGTAATGCAAAATACAGAACAGGTGGCTCAGCTTGATTTGTTCAAGTGATTACAAATAGTCCTGTGAAGAAGATATGAAATTGCATGGAAAGGAAATCATAAAAGAATTTTTTTTTTTTAATTCTGATACCTCTTTTGGGCACATTCTCTAACAGCTGTAACAATGCTGGAACATCTACTCTTCTCATGACCTCAATTCTGTACAGAGTTGAAAAAAAAAAATTGATATTATGTCTATAATAACCTGTTTCAACATATTCAAGCTTAAAAGATTCCAATAAATATGCACAAGTATTTTTATACACTTGCAAGATTTCCCTTAAAAACAGAAACAACTCCTAGTATCCTTGCCCCCTTCCCCTTAAAAAAAATTCCTCCACCTGATATTCCTATTCAACTTCTACTTCTCTCAACTTATCTCCTCCTTCCCCTACAACTCCCTTTCCACCTGATTACAATCCCTGCCCCGGCTTATCTTCTTCAAATCCTTCTATCCTAGATATCTCTTTTCTGTTTCCCCTGCTTAGATCTTTTCTTTCTCCTACTCCTTTTCTAAGCTAAGTTCAAGGTAGCTCAATCTAAGGTCAAAGTTCAAAGCAAAAGAATCATCCCTTGAGATCTTTTGCTAGTTTTACAATGTGCCTCTTTCCCTGAACTGTAGTATGAGCAGTAGGGGAAGAGATATGCTGTGGTGGAGAGGGACACAGGAAAAGGAGGAGACAGGGCAAGAATATGAGGAAGTAGAGATGAAATATCATATGAAGGAGGAGAATGACTGTCTTATGGTGAAGAGGAAGTAGGAGGTCACAAGGGAAGGGTGGAATATAGAGGAGGGATGGTGCAAGAACAAATAAGGGTAAATCTTTCTATAGATATTGTCCTGGGAAAGGAAAGGTGTTTAGAGAAAATATAAAAAAAAATTTAACAAAAAAAAAAAAAAGAAAATGACGACAACAATCACATCAGTTTTAATTTTCTTTGTTCCTTTTGGTTCTGTGCATGCACAAATGAAACTGCTTTACCTTTAATTATTTTAACAAAGCTTTCTGGAAAATATCAATATTCACCAAACAATTTGAGAACCCATGCTCGGCTGAATACGCCTAATTTTACACAGAAACCTTTTGTCATGAAAGCTAAAAATATTTAGATGCTTTAAGCTAATTTCACAAGATCATGAGTAAGTTAATACATTTTTATATAAAATATGGTTGGTAAAAACTCACAAACTAGGATCTCTGCAAGCTCTTTTCACGAGAGCCAAAAGGTGTTTTGAAAGATCCTCTAGTAATGGCTGCTTGTGCATATTCACAAATTGTTCTCGGCAGATCTGAGTGAAATAATTCCAGACAGGAGGAAGAAAGAGAAACCATATAATGAATGTTTTAAATTTATCTTGAGAAAACTAATAAAAATGGCTTTATCAGCCTTACACTTACAATTAAGTGGAGTTCCTGCCATTTAAGGTTTAAAAACTAACATGAAATAAATATCATTTTCTTCAGTGGGCTTCAAGCTCATATCATGCATGAGCAACTTGTACCTGATGCCTCATCTGTTTTTGAAACTGATTTAACATGCATAGAAATTTGCCAAACTTTCTCGAGGTGATTTCTGTATGACACAGCTTAAGATATTGATTTAAGTAAAATAAAAATTTGTAAATGATTTACAGAGAGTTATCTCTTATGGTTTAATGTTTTCACTGAAAATACCATATTTTTACTGTTCTCCTTCAATTTTATATTAATTTATATTTTTCGCATGTTTTAAATTTCTAATTAGCATAAAAATAATGACTGATACTACATTCAACCCTATGATCCTTGATTTAGGAGATATAGTGGAGAGATAGCAATATTAATCCTTTCCTAACCATGCCCATCTCTAATACTACAGTGGATTGCACTTTTGTTTAAATTAGATGGGTTGATTTTTCTTTATTTGCTGGAACCTGAACAAACACCTCTATCTTGCTATTAAAGTAAACGAAAGTGTTTGACTTCAAGTAACCATTCAAACGTTTGTGTTGACTGTACTTTTCTTTCCTAGATCTTATCTGTCTGAAACCATCAAACGGTTGTGTTGATGTTAATTTTCCCTTGCTGCTCACCAGTCTCTTCCTTTCCTGGCAGTGCTAAAGCCTAACAAACATGACTGTAACACCCTTTCTGCTTCATGTACCTGTATATCTAAAACACATGACATTGTTGGAAACGGATGATGCCAACCGCTCGCTGTAACAGCTAACAATTAAGCTAACGTATAACTAGTCTAACTATGCTCGAATATTTGAGTACTTGACTGCTCATAGGTAATGGTAAGTCGCATAATCCTTTTTCCCACCATAGAGACTGTAAGCTTTCATCCTTACAAAGGCAGGACGTATATTGTCCAATGGCCTATGAGTATGGTGCTGGTCAGTGATTGGAGCCAGGCACCATATGGACGCAGGAAATGGCCGGGAGGGGGTGGGCATAGTATGCAAGACTCATATGTGTGAGTGTGTTTGCCCAACATTATCTTAACATCGGGTGAACATAATACATGTTCACATGCATTTATTGGTAAAGTTTAATGTTTGTGATGTGTTTCCACTTTCAATGTCAGATGGTCAGCAAATGAAAGCAATGTCTATCATGGTGGGATAACCAACTGTGTTTCTTTTTTCTTTACTTTTGTTTTGTTAACAACAAACAGGCTGACACACTAATCTACAAAGTCATCTGACTGAGCACATTCTCTTCACTCGTATCTTCACATCAAAACTGCAAGCCATAAAATTCAGGCCAGGCAAAATAATCCATACTTCTGTCCTGTGGATAAAAAAAGACAACATAAAAAAACAACAAAAAACCCGGCAATTATCTACAGTTTATAATCGTCACGTCCATGACCTGAAAGTCATGTCAAGACGTCTCGTTACTAAGGGACATACCTTAATTGATGTACAATGCATACAGTAAAGCGTCTTGATTTTCTCATACGATTGTGTTGATATGACTATTGTATTGATGTCATAAATCCCCGACTAACATCAACTTAAAGCGTACTTGATTGTTATATCTCTGTAACTGACCTCATTCATTTTTATTAACCTAATTGTTTGATTTACATAGAATATAGGCCTAATCAATATCAATGGTATTGTGCTCTAACACAGACTGCTTTGAGGTTATTTTACATGAGACGAAAAATCAATTATTTATTTTTTTCACATGCTCTAAACCTAAAGAGTTGATGAGATTGCCATTACTAAGTGTTGAGCTGTGTTGTGTTTTGATTTTATTTTTTAAGATGCAAAAAATATATTTCAAATAACGATCTTGGTAAATGATAAAATTTGTCATTTAATGTCATTGGTCATTTAAAGCTTCGACTGAAAGCTCCAAATCAGCTTAGATTAACCAAAAGGAAAACTTATAGTAAATAAAAGCAACACACATAATGCACTGAAAAATTTATGAAAAAGAATGAGCCATAAAGATATTTGTTTGCATTAGCCTTACAAACATCTGGATATTCAATGCAATATATGAAAACAGCATAAAATCTTTGTGACGTTTTATAAAATCAAATCATCAGTAGGCAACAGTTAAGAGAATAGGCTAATCAAAACTAAAAGAAACCAATTTAATCATGGTCAATCCTCGGAAATGTAGATACTGAGGATAATGGAAATAATAATGTTATAATCATCGTGTTATGAACTTTGACTAAAACAAGAAATTATACTCAATTACAACTTCAAAAGAATTACAGTGCCGAATGTCAGGAGTTCAAACATATGCAAGAGTATAGTATAAACAGAGCATCAAAGCCACTTTAAAATATGAATTTTGTGTACGTTAAATAGATTGATTGCTGCTTGGTGATATCAAAATGCCCTGTCAATTTGCAAAAGTCTCAGTGAAACACAATTAGAGTAACTTACAGTAGCTTAGTTTAAAGGAGTATAAGAGTGTGATTGAATGTTTACTTAAATTATTGTGATAAAAAAAAAGTTAAAAAATTTTAAAACAAAACTTTAAATTTTCACTGTATTAGATCTTATTTTTTTTGCATAAGTTGTCACGGTATTTTGAAAAAAATTTAGGCCTTAAAACATCCAGAATAAGATGAACCCACTCTAGCTACAGATAAAAGGTTAGAATAGCTAGGCTTTCACTTTCTCTGCCAAGTGCGTTTAGAACATGCAGAATTTTAATTTAATTTAGGGCCTACACACTTTCATAAACAAATCATGGACCCACAAAAAGGGGGTGCTGGTAATATAAACCAAGAGAGGAGGCTGGCCAAATTTTTCAGCTTAATGGTTAGAACATGACACTGTCGATATCCAATTATGAACTTCTTTATAAAAAAACACTATTTTAGTGTTTTTAGGGGAAGCTAATGAGGTAAAGACATGTAGAACATTTTTCTACAAACAAAAAAAAACAAAGGTTTTCAAGCTTCATGAGAAGCTGTACTGGACCCTTTATTTGTACGCATCATAAAATGTTTTTCGTTATTACAAAAGATTATGAAGCAAAAAAAGCAACACATTTGTACAGCTTTTAGTGTAATACCTCAAATTCTATTTTTGTAGACCCTGCTGTTGGCATTGGTGAAATTATATGTCAACAAAGTAAGAGTATTGATATCAAACAAAAGATGAAAGGCCATCAACATCAACCCCATCAAAGAGCACATAACAAATAGCTTTATACTCAAGGCTTAGTCAACAGGTACTAGATCTTTCAACCTCTTCTCGCACAATTGCAGGGAAAATACCTTCACCAACATCATTATCATTGTGACCTTCCATATCTGATTTATATTCATATAAATAAAGACCAGATAAATCTAGACCTAAAGCCAATAAATTTTCATCTCCAACATCTTGCTCTCGACCAAGCCGAGGCTCAGTACTGTGCCTACAGGATTCATCTATCTTTACACTGAGCACATTTGATCTGCAACCTCAATTTTGCATGTCTTGAACTCTACACCAATTTCACTGAAATGAAGATCACCCCCACCCCCCAAAAAACCAACTATCTTTCAACTACAGGTAGGCCTACCCTCTTTGCACAAAGTACAGTTTTGCAAAAGACCAACATTAAATGTTTTCCTCTCAAACAGAGAGCTTTTCATATTTGTAGGTGAGATCAACTCAACTCCACCTTTATCGCCTGCCGTCGCCCTTATGGACCACTATATTGTGTACCTATATTACCCATTTACTCTCACTTTCTAGGTGTCTACTTTCTTTCTTTATAACTACTGGGAATCTAGTGCAAACCTCATTTACGTTCAGAGAACACTTTAAACTTTGTTTTGGTTTTTTTAGTTTCATTTTCGGGCTAGATTTAGATCTAAAAATGCGCCTCAAAATTGACCGTTTTGTCCGCAATTTTTGGCGCCTTCAAGGCCTTGGCTAGATTTAAACTTTGAATTAGGGTGGATGATCACTTGAATCATCTTAGGGATGCTACAGAAACCGTTCATTTTGGTTATCTGCATAGTTATCCCTACAATCAGCATGAAAATAATGACCATTGCCTGTTTGAGATTGGGAGTCAGATTGTGATGTTGAGATGGTGGTGAAATGCGATGTTGATGGTGAAAAAACTGAAATGGTGGTAGAGTCAGCCTGAAGTGAAGGAGAAATCTTAGAAAATTGGTTTACTGCCATAAAACCTTGTTTTATTTAAAATTCAAGACCTCTACTTTTTTTTATTGTTTATCTCATAATTCTATCTTGTTTTGTTTGACTGTAATACTTTTTTAAATGTATAGGTCTATTCTTTGTATGGAGTTACGTCTCTTCTCTTAGGGTCAGGGCTTTACCTGAGCTGGAGTTACTTAGACGGGGTTGAGTTAAGGTGTGTTCTACACAAGTGGAAAATATATGAGGTTGGTATTGAGTGGAAGTCATAAATTTGATGTCAATAGATGAGGAGGATATTGGAAGGGTTAAGCCAATCCCAGAATAGCATATCCATATGAATTACATCACAAACCTTCAGACATTCGCATTCAATCAGGATGGCACACAAATTGTCTGAGGGATGGGTATCTTTCTTTGGTACAATCTAATGCTATTCTTCAACTTGTTCAAGCCCTGATTATGATGTCTATACCATGAATTCAATTTGAGTAAAAAATGAAAAACAAAACAAAAAAACTCACTCTGTTCATCACAGGAACATCACAAGCATGAGTCCAATAGCAGTCATGAACAGATACAAATGTTATACCTGCACTGAAAAAGAACAAAAATGAATACAATAGTACTGTAAGTCATACAGGGATGTAAATGACCTCTGAAAAAAAAATCTGAACATAACGATGCACCAATTTGGTCTGCATTTTAGAGGCATATAATTTAATACTTAAGGTTTATGAAAATAGATTCTCAGATCTAAGGACATATTCTTTTAGGCAGGTTTTTGAGAATTCTCTAAATAAGAAGTGTTTCTCTCACCAAAATTAAGAACTGAGTTACTGTTACCAACAGAACTGCTACCCTACTGGAAGAAGCACAAGAAATGGCACACAAGTTACATAGGAATGTGAGCATGAGGGCATTTCAATTTCTGACCTCATATCATGAACTATTTCATGAACAGATGGAGTTTCTTGATTTTGGGTCTAATTTTTTACTTAGTTTTTTTAGACTGAGATTTAATTCTGTAAACTGAATCTGTTCTGTGGAAAAATTGTATACAGTTCATGTCATTATTTAAACATTTATATTTGTGAATAGCTTCATAAGTGCTCACATCTAGCCTGTTTGTGGTTCCAGTTATGATGATATTCCTTACCACTGAAGGAAGACACAATTCTAGGCCCAGTGAAGATTAAGAGGCAGGCTTTAATGACAGGACTGAGAGCTGAATACTGTGCTTTGGATATCAAAGCTGCCTAATTGCCACAGATTTGTCTAATCTCTTCTCTCTTATGGTGGACAGGAAGTTTGTATCTGACTGCAAATGGGTGGCAACCCTAGAAAATGCATATTTTGCCTTAGTATCTACCACTGTTGGGCTAAGATAAAAAAAAAAAATCTTCCAAGCCAAAGCTCTACTGTGACCACCCAATGCAGGATCTAATGTGGAGAGGAGAACCAGATTTTTATTCCTAATGGGAAGCTAGATCTAGATCAGACCTAATTCTACACTCCTAATTTTGAGAGACTAGACCCAGATTATAAATGTATAATCTAAGTCTTTCAAATCTAGACCTCAGTTATCTCAATTGAAGCTTGACCTAGATTCTACAAAGAATAAATTTAAAAAAAATCTTTATCTAGATCTAAATAGTCCAGACTTATATTGAGACCTTAAAACAGTGAGAGAATGCAGAAATCTAGTATTAGTAGTAATATAAAGTACTTAACTTTGAACAGCAAGTAATATGCATGGCAATCGAAAATACAAAGAATTTCTAGTTCCGGGAGTGGCCTAGAATTCTAG
Organism: Elysia crispata; assembly: GCA_033675545.1. Taxonomy (NCBI): domain Eukaryota; kingdom Metazoa; phylum Mollusca; class Gastropoda; family Plakobranchidae; genus Elysia; species Elysia crispata. The sequence goes on along the minus strand of JAWDGP010006834.1, from coordinate 1,947,047 downwards.
AAGTAAAGACAATCAACATTATAAATAGCCACAAGTTTTAGCCACATCCTAAAAATAGAGGCAGAAGAGTTTTTAAACGGAAAAGACCTTGGGATACATAGTATGGGACTTGTGTCCATATTTGAATCTTGAATTGGTGTGGAGATACTTGTAAGTTGAAAATAATAATAAACAGGGAGTGTGAAATTGAGAAACGGAGGTGAGTAGTTGAATAATTCTTTGAGTTTGTCTATAAAACAATAAAGTAAAATAAAAAGAAAATTAAAATATTTTAAAAAATAATTGAAAAAAAAAAGATTTTATGTGAAGGTAAGAGCTGAAACCAGAGTCAGCAGAAAAGTCTGAAATCAGAGTTAATCTGAGTGATTTACATCCCTGTGTCATAAAGTATGGCAAGTTTCTTTTCAGGTTTTCAATTGAGTTTTATTGACTGCTGTGTAATTTTTGCTCAGCAATGAAACTCATTTTAAGTGAAGGAGTCAACTTTGATATAAAAACTTTAAAGATGAGAGTACCATGCCATAATTTCAAATAACAGTTCCTATGAGCATCATGAACATCATGACTTTATCCAAAGATAAATAAATTGTCTAAATTGTCCAAACTTACTGCACACAGTAAAGAGCTGTCAGCATCATATGTGTAGAGTCTAAAGAATGGATGTAGTTTGGAGGAAAAGCATTTTTCTGTTTCATTGCATTTGGCTTGCTGTGAAAAGAGATAAATTGAGAAATGAACTCTCATTGTAAAAGCAAAAATAAAAAAGGGAAAAAAATTATAATAAAACCTTTTGTTTTCAACATAACTGGAAACGTGGGAGTGTGCATAGTTATAAAAATATATGTAGTATCTAACAAGAATAAATATTAATCCTTTCTATGAAATGCTCCTACATTCAAATATGCACCTGTATTAAAATACTTCAACAGCTGCTGATATCCTCCTAGCTTTTTTAAGGAAAATCCAACTATGCTTACGTCTTTTTGCAAAGGTAAAAAGTGAACAAAACGATGTGTATAAAATCTTGATGTAATAATTATTTAGAATGTACAAAATAATGGGGAAATGCCAATTCATTTATGACTGAAGTTAAAAAATAGACAAACTGAAAAAAGTCCAAGTATGGAATAAAGAACTGAATCAAAACTACATTCATTGCCAACAACTACATCTCCAGCTTGGAGAGTTTTAGAAATAAAATATTTTTAAAACATTCTAAAAACCTTGGTAGCTAAGAAAACTCATTGAAGTAGCACATCTGCATTCATTTTTTTCATTCAGTTAAAAATTGTTTTTTGAAAATTCCAAAGACAATTTTTTTTATTTTACTTGAGGAGTTTTACATTTTGATAACTGAACAGAAGTGAATGCAATGAACCAAAGCAATGTGACCTTTTCAATGAAATAATAATAAAAAAATCTGGAAATTCTAGAGGTTTTTACATTCAATTTTATAATAAGACTAAATACCATTTTATTATGCTAAAAAGTCTTGTTTTTCAACCATACAACCATAGATCTCTTGCTCTTTATTACAAATTCATCTTATTATCCAATATTTTGCATCTACACAGAAGGAGTTCTGAAAGTCTAAAGAACATAAGGTATGATGCAGCATTATAATCTGTGTTTACAAGAGCAGAGACAATTTTTGGGAATGAGGTCTTGAAGATGTTTACACTCATAATCACAGTTGAAGATTTTCAAAAAAGTAAATTAACTCACTTGCAGCTGAGGGGCTGGAAATAATTTGAGCGCCTATACCTGGGCTTTTTTAGGTATTGAAAAAAAAAATCTAATCCATCTTAATAAAATTTTGAGACATATAATAACAACACATGCTGGTTTGAATAAAATACACAACAAAAAGATATCTTGAGAGATGATTTTTATTTAATTTTTCTAAAATACCACGCATTTTCATTTTGTTAAAAATTATATCTAGATCTAGATTTGGAACTATCCGCCTCTGAATCACTACTTTCAACAATTTCTGGATTGTAATCATCTTTTCTCACTTCTAGATCACTGTCACTTTTATTTGCTAAAATACTTAAAAAGTGTCTGTTCTTTCTGATTTATATAACTCCGTTTAGAAACAAGTTTTAGATCTAATTTCTCTTTCCCACCACTGTGTTCCAGTGGTGTCATTTTCAGTCATAAACAAAAAATGCAAAGGCTTATAGGTACAAAACTTTGCATAGGTGAGAGGAAATGGTCATACAACCCTTACGGACGTTTCCTGTGGCTTTAGCAGGCTTAGTATTGGAGCTATCGGGGGTCAAAATCCATCCTGTAGGGGAAATAGGAAATACCCCAGCAAACAAGAGGCCTATCACAGTAAAGGGAAACGCTGCAAGTGAGTTAATAAAAAAAAAAACAACACACCAAGAGCTTAATACCTCTCCCTGCAAAATGCTACATAAAATAATTGTAAAGATACTCACAATCTGTCAAATCCAAGGCTATGCTTGCCAACTCTCTTGAAATATGGCTGCATAACTGGAAAACCAAGTGGAGTTACCCAGTCTACAGGCATGAAGGAAGAAATGAGACTAGAAGCTTCTGTCAACCAGTCCTGTGGAATAGAAATTTGAAAATTGATCTTTGATTTATTGAATAATGTTTAGATTTCTCTAATTTACACATCATCTAGATCTTTTAAAACAAACCCCTGATTGAATAAGTATAGTTTATAGAAAATCAGACAAAATTCATATACATTCCTTCATCCACTGGAACAGGTAAATGTGCCACAATAAATCAGAAATTTTGCACAAACATGAGTGCAAGCTGGTTAGAGTTGATAGGCCTGCAAGATGCAGCCAAACATTTTTTTTTTTTGGCCTGCAGAGACTATTTTGTTTTGAGATGAGAAAGAATTTAAAAGAAAGAGTGAAAACAAAGTCACTTCAAATTGCAAAACAATGAAGAAATAAGAAAGAGAAAAACTAATGGTGATGAAGATGATGTTGCTATGTGCCAAAACAAAGGAAGCACAACTTAACATAGTTTAAAGGTTATTGGGTGAGTAATTGCAACAATTTAGAGTCAAATAAATAACTCATTTGATAAATAAATATTATTGTGGCATTTCATACATATGAAAATTACGTTGCAATGGGTTTTCTTTTCTTATACTACACCCAAATTTGACCTTTAAGCTACAAGAGGTGCAAAGCAACAGAACGACAATGCTCATTTTCAGCTCAAGAAGCAATTCAAGCATTGATTAAGTCATGGCTGGGATTGACCCTTGAACTGCCAAATGTAGGAGCCCTTCCTGGAGGAAGGGGGGCGGGGGTCCAGCCATGTTTCTCTGAAAAAAAAATATTTGAATTCAGCTTGCAAATAAGCCTTTTGGGTGAGTTTTAATATTTTAGCCTTTGTTTCAGGAATGATAACTGCAATCCATATAACGGCTGAAATCTATTTCATTATAAAAGGGCGAAAAGTTAGACTCAAAAGATAAGGATTTAATAAGTAGGTAATGAATCTCCTGATATTTTTCAGGAAAAAAGTCCAAGTTTGCTGTGAAAAAATGTCCTTGATTTAATACTGTGACATACTGGGTAAGAAAATACAAATCTGGGTCCATGACGGTGATGGATGAAGATTGTGAAGGGTGCCCAATTTCTGTGTTAACTGAAGGTGTTACTATAGTGAAGAAACTGTTATTTCTAGATGGACATAATTATATAGCATCTGTCAAACAGCTCTCAAGTGATACTGTAATCAGTATAGGATCAATTGAACTGGTTGTCCATGATTATCTCAACATGTAAAAGAGTTTTGTATGAGGGTACCTCGCCTTTTCACCAAATTGTCCTCCATGCAAAGAAAAACCCCTTTTCTCCATCGCCAAAGATGGCAAAGGTGACACTATCAATAAGAAAGGTCATTTGTTGTGTTTCTTGGATTGTGAACGTTAATTATGACTGACAACCTGGGAGATGGACAAACCGTCACAAGAGAATTTGCTGATAAATTTGCAGTCTGAATTGGTGAGAAAAAGGTGTTGAAAACTCTGTAAAGGAGTTCTCCTGCTGCATGAAGATACCCATGCGCACAGGGCACAAGAAGCAGTTCAGAAAGTAAAACGGTGCAGCTTTGAAATCTTGCCACACCCAGCTTATTCACCAAGATTAGCCCCCCCCAGACTTTTTTCTGTTCCCTAATCTCCAAAAAAATTACTGAAAGGATGCTATTGAAACTGTTGAAAACTGATTAGGGCCCATTCTTGGTTCTTTTATTCTCAAGGACTTATAAAGATGACAGAAGTGTGTAACCATGAGTGGTGTCTATGTAGAGAAATTTAAAAAAATGTGTGCCAAATTACAAAGCTCAATAGATCTTTATTACTTTATATACCTAGACCAAAAGTAATACTGGAAGACACATTAAAAAAATTATCTTGTTGACCTTTTCAAATAGAAACCCTTAGCTAGTTTAAATAGGCCCTTCCCTAAAACTATAACACCCCCCCCAAAAAAAAAAAAAAAAAAAAATCAAACAAAACAAAAGAAAAAAAAAAAACACCTTTGTCTGCTAGATTTGTTTTCATTCTCTCATCATTGCTACCCTACTAATTCCAATGCTCTCATTACTAAGATAATTTAAATAAATGACTAAAGCTTGATAATTTTCAACTTCAAATGATAGAGATAAAACAATTTTGAAAGCATTTATGTCTGAGACTCCTGAATTGTTATCAATTAAAAAGAATTAGTTCCTGATAAAAATTTTTATTTGCGTATTTTATCTGCTTAATACAGAGGAAAATTAGGTTAAAAATAAGATGAATCATGCACTAAGGCTTCTTAATATTCAGGCATAGTCACAGAGGTGAACAAACTTTTGCATGTTTGAAATTTAGCAATCTATTTCTTTTAACTTTGGGCATAGTTAGGACAGATTGTACTCAGAACACACCTAGTATAATTCAGCATACAGGCCTACACAACAAAAATATCTAACTGTCCTAACTCTGCCAAATAGTCAAATGATATAGCTCACTCTTATACTTACTGCAAAAGCTAGTTCACTTCAGTGACTTGGCCTGTAAGTACTTTAGGACGCCTCCATCGTGCACTGATCTGAAAAATTTTTTTTTCAGACACACTTGTGAAACTAAAAATTTAATAAAAGAGGTAAACAATGAACAAAAGTGCCATCCACCACCACACCACTATAATCTCTTTCCCACATATGCACACCTGTATGTCTTTGGCAGCAGTGAACATTTCCCTCAAGCAACTGAAGGTTGTCTGCGTCAGATACATGCTGCCTCGCCAGGACTCCTGAGCAGGAAATTCTGGAATGTCTTTGAGTTGACGGTGGATTTGCTCCCGAGCCCCAAACCGAGTCACTCCATAAACTGTTGTCATTATTGTCTGTTTGATCACCTGCTTGTCATTTGATAGCAGGGGAAAAAGAAAAAAGCATCATTGCTTTAAATTAGCACAGTAGCAGTATTGTGATAAAGGAATTGTGTAGATTGGTCTTACTGACAGTTTTGTATTCAAACGTATGCCTGTTACCAGATAATATTTTTTTCTACAGATTGTCAGAGTGACAAGGATAAGACTGATCAGATACAAAGTTATCTCATCGTAAAAAAAAAAAAAAAACCAACTTCACAGCCCAAGAGTTATAAACTGCATAAAAGTCCATAAGTCTATCTAAGAGTTTTCTATGTCGAAAGACTAAGATAAAGGCAACTTTTTTACATTATTTATTCTTTAGCCATGATACAGGCAATGAGTTGTTGAAAAGACATATATAAGAGCAATGACAGATTTAAGGAAAGTAAATTAGATAAATTTCGAGGAATGCGCATAACAAACTGCCAACAACCATCATCAAAGACCTCAGTCTCACACCAGCAGGCAAACTCAAAACCAAGAACGACCTCGACCATCTGAGATACAGTGAATCTCAAATTCAACGAGCTCGGACCCAAGGAGGCTCAACGAGGGATTCACGAAGTCCTGTTTTTTTCCCTCTTTGCCTCAATAAATTAACCTTGGATCTAACGAGTGCCACATTTACCAACCTCGGGTTAAGTGAGATGGAACAAGGCTCTATTGGGCCTCAATAGAAGAACAAGACCACGTTAAAAGTTACCGTATACACTACAATGTCGGGCTCTTTCTTTGTCTGGGCGGCAATAAAAATTAGATCCACGGGCAAAGACCGTAAAATGTACACGAGCATGTGCAATTAAACATGAGTGGGTGCGTGTGTGCACACAGACGGGTGTATCGAGGAGAAGGGAAGGGCCAGTACGACAGGGAGATGGAGAGAACAAAGCCACCATGGCACTCCAAACCTAGTGCTAGGTGCAAGGCATCGCGGCAGGAAAAAAAGAAGAGATAGCGAGAGGGGGTAGGGGGTGCATACTCCAGGGTAGAGCGACAGTCAAGGGAAGGTAAAGGGGGGTTAGTGTGTGTGCAGTTATGAGGCTAAATCTAGGATTTAGGAAGATCCGGAGAGAAAACGGGGGCATGCTTACACAAGATCAAAACAGTCATGTAGATCTGATTACATGAGAAAGAGAGAGAGAGAGAGAGAGAGAGAGAGAGAGAGAGAGAGAGAGAGAGAGAGAGAGAGAGAGAGAGAGAGAGAGAGACTAAAGACTGTGAGAAAAGTAGCGAGGCATAGAAAGGAAGTGAAGATCTAAGCAAAGAAGGAAACAAGTTTTTTTTTGTTTGTTTTTATTGAAATGAGGATGAGACTGAGACTAGTGTGTGTTTGAGAGAGAGATACATACATGTATTGCATTGAAGATAGAGACAGAGACAGAGAGAGAGAGAGAGAGAGAGAGAGAGAGAGAGAGAGAGAGAGAGAGAGAGAGAGAGAGAGAGAGAGAGAGAGAGAGAGAGAAGGGGGGAGGGAGAATAAAGGGGGTAGGAAGAGTCAGAGAAGTTGTTTAAAAAAATGAATGTTTTAAAGAAGAAATACATTAATTTAACAAAATGTGAAACAAAACTTCACTTCTTCAATACTTAGTCAGATCCGTTCATTTGCTTGAATAATATAGGGAGATAACTGATTAAAAGTTTAGCGTTGGGTAGGTTCTCTCCCTTGAAGACATTTTTTTTTTCAATTTAAAAGTTACCTTTTATTCAAAGAGACCTCGGGTTCAACAAGGAAATGCCGTCAGACTCGAGTATCTCATTATATGCAAGGTTTACTGTATATAACAGAAGACATATCACAGTAGAGGAGACCATCAGCAAGGCAGCTGAGGCGTCCAAGCCAGAGCACTAGGATGTGAACGGTGTTAAAGTATAAGAGGGCTCAAAGTCAGATACAAAATGAACAATCTTGGAGGTCTTTCAAATTTATAAAATTCATTTGGCGTCTTTGCACTCATTTTTTGTCTATTAATTTTAGTGGGTTTAAACAATATTTCAGGTGATGTACAGAGAGCTTTCAACATGAAATTCATAATGTTTTATTTGAGCAATATATCTGTTTTATGTAAGTGACAAGTGACAGAAAATTGTCCTTTGCTAGCCAACCTATTGACACTACTGCTCAAACTGTATTTTGGAGAAATGTGTTGTTTTAAAACAGTAATCAGCTTGCAAGCAGCTCTGCAAAATAAGTGTATTCAGACTATCCTAGTTTCACAGGAGAGACAGGCCAATCTATAATTTGACTTATGGGAAAGGCAAGCTGAAATAACACAATTTAAAGTCCATTTTTTGATTGTTTGGACCCAAGCATTGTCAATTTGTCATTCGAATCCAACAATTACTTGACCTTTGTGCTGATATACCGGTAATGAGAGAAAATAAAAGAGTACAATCTTTTAGAAAAAAAAGAGAGATATGGAACTGCAATATCGTTTTTTGTGGATGAAGCCTTGCAGATATATAATAATATTCAAAATACTCTACGATACAGAAAAAAAAACTTGAGAAAAAAATAGCATTAAGTTACCTTTCTTTTTATGAAACCTTTTAGGATTTGGGCAATTTCTTTCCCTTCCTCTGCATGTGCCTGCCTTGATTTTTCAACCTATATGAGTACAAAGAAAAGAAAAATTATGAGCCTTACTACGAGTGCAAGTAACAAATAACATATCTGGCTTAAACCTTTCTAAAATATCAAAGCGGAATTAATCGATAGAGAGCGTTATCGCCCGACATCACCCGCTATTGTTGTGGACGGGATCGCCCGCTATCACCCTACCAAGGGCGCTTCGTGTACACTTTTGATATACGGAATTATAACTTAATTATTTTTTACATCCACTCAAGCTTTGTTCTTTCCGTAGAAGAAGAGTTCTACTTTCGTTTACAGTTTACAGAAGTCAAATTGGTAATCAGGTTGAGAAGTTACGATTTTTTGGAAACATGGCTTTCAATTTACTGTCACAACTTGTCAATAGACCTTTAAATGATGAAGAAGAAGATGAAGGGAGCCCTGTTGATGATGTAGATGAAGAAATTGGGGAGGAGAGTGATGCTGAATGTGATGGAGAAGAGGACAATGATAGTTCTAGCGTATCTACACTCCAATGATGATGGTGTTGGTGCCCAGGGTAACGTTGGGTTCGCGTGGTCCGATCAGCTGCACAACGTTTGTAATACCAAGTGTCTTACATCATTTTAAAATGTATTCAATTTCGAATTTTTTTGTGTAAAACTCGTGTTTGTATCTTAATTTACTAAAATATTATGCATGTTTTAAGAAATACATGTCATTTAGTAATTCAGAGTTATGCCTCTTGCATCAGCATTAACCACTGCAGCTTGTGAGCTGGGCCAGTTGTGTAAGGGTTAAAATAATCTTAGGCTATATAGGCCGATTTATATTGATTTACAATTTTACTTTCGATTTGCTATCATAGACGAAGTGGTATCCCATAAGTAACCATGCCTGTTTTGATACTGAAAAAGCGAAATTTTATACCAAACGCTACTCTTGGCAGAGCAGGTGGTTTTTGTCAGTGGTACTGATACTGTAATGTGTAATTTACAGTGCAGAGCAAAGTGTTTACATGTAGTAGGCTATTAAAAAAATTAGAATATGAAAATGATAATAATGGAAAGATGATATTGCAGAAATCTAGCCTTGACTGGAATTCAATTTCATAAATTATCTGCTGGACTGATTCACATTTCAGTAGTGGCAAGCAAACTAATACTTGTAATTAGATCTAAATTTCATTTATCTTGTCTCATGCAAAAAAAAACAGGCATATTAAGCCCAAGCAAGAGAAGGTTGCGACACTAGCACAAAGTACAATAGAGAAATAAAAATATTGAATTGAACTTATGAAGGACTTGCTTGAGTTGGCTAGGTTGATCATTAGAAGACAGTTGAAACAAAATGCACCCTGTGGTTTCGCAGTAGATATCTAAAAATTCAACAATACTATGTTTCAATGTCATCATGTGCAGCATGAAAAGTGTCACAATGAAAATAGCTAAATTGCAAGATTCCAATCTATTTAAGGCCCTTTTAAATTCTCTTCATCATGTCAGTGTAAATAAATGGACAGCTTTGAATTCCCACAAGTCAGTGCACATCTAAGCACTTTTTTTTTGTACCTAGATAGCTTCAAAACGAGCACATAAATTTCTTTAATCAGTAAATAAAACAATAAGTTGATTGTTAATGTCTCATGGCTAAACTTAATTTGTTGGCATGCAGGCTTTTGACGGTGACCTTGCACCTATGCATTAGTTTGTCAGAAGATACATCATAACTGACTAAGGCCTCTAGACATAAGCAAATTAGTTAGTTAAACAAAGTTATTTTTTAAAATTGCTCTATACCTTGAAAGAACCATTTATAGATGAAAGTATGAAAGAATTTAAAATGGCAAAGTTATTTCAGCAATGTGCCAAAAATAAATGAAAAAATAAATAAATTCATATACGAAACTGCTGCGTGGCTGTTAACAACCAAATGCAAATCTGAAGGCATAGCTGCCAACTTTTGAAAAGGCAAATACAGATTTTTAACAAATAAAATTGATTGCTGCAAAACTAGTGGATGATGTAACCAGTTATCAATATTGACTTTAACACAAGCTTAATTAAATGTTTACAAGCTTACCTGTTGCTTTTAATTTATTGTAAACTTTAAGTAATTTTCTTTTATCATAACTTTAACAAATACACCATGGCTGCAAGCATGTGTTTTTACTTGCTATTAGTGAAATACTGCCTGAAACATACTTTTTAGCACTGATAATGACAGACATACTCGGAAGCCCAAATACAGACTGAATGCATATTATATGTACTGGTTAACAGCAATGTGAAAGTGTTCGACTCTCCACAAAAAGAAACAAATCAATCTCACTTAGAAAACGGACCAAAAGAAACTTATACATATTTAAGACTGGGGGCTAGGCATGGAAGACAGATAAGGGGAAATAAAGGCATAACTTAAAGCAAGCACAAAAGGCATATGTGGTATTTGAGCATAAATTAGGAAAGCCAAAACATCACAAAAAAATGATGTTAAATTCTTTAATTCATGGAGCTATCAGATTGTAAAAAGTTCACAATGCATACAAATATATTAAAATGGCAAGTCACAGTGAGAAGTATTTATGAACAGATGAGTTAGAGGCTTGTGGAGGAAGAATATCATTATTATTATTATTATAACTACTTTTTTATTTTTGCCAAGACAGCTCGGATTTTGATAGATCGAACAAAAACCACACATCCAATTGCAATGGGACACTCAAAGACTAAAGGCTGGGGTACGATCAGATGGGTGTATTGCACAAATGGAGTAAAATTAAGAAGTCTTTCTTTTAAGACAGGAATGAATGACACTCATGATATGATTACATGGCTGTTAAGTTGCTATAAAATGGTTCCCAAAACAAGACCTAATGTGGCAGCATGTATCTAGTCCAGAAGGGCTTTTTTTTTCTTTTTCTTTTTAGGAAAATTTTTCCTGAAAAAAAAAGATCACAATCATCAATGTTAACACCTTTGACAGAGTGAAGAAAGAGCAAAGTGAAGATAAAGTGTAGCTGGGATCTAAGGTGAAGAGTAAATGGTATTATGTAATTACTGAGTCAGAAAAAAAAGTATAACACAATACCAGATCAACAACATCACTGTATACATCTTTGGGAACATCAAATGGGTGCAAATTGACAGATTCTGCTCCAGCTTGATCTCTACCAATCGCTGCATAGTGCTGTAGACCATTGCAGGAGCCATCCTTTACAGGAAGAGATAAAATTTGAATTTTACAGTGCATTTTAATGTTCCAAAGGGCAAACTTCTTTCATGCCATTCACAATTTCACTATTTCAATTAAAAAGATTTCTGTATGATCAGTTTAGATATTATCAGGTTTTAAACAGATATACAAAATTTTACAGAAATTTCAGTATGTTTAAATACAAACTTAATGAAAAATTGGAACTTCAAAAAGGTCTTGAGCTGGTTTTAAATTTAATGACATGTGGTTGAGAAAAAAAAAGAAAACCTTAAGTCTGAGAATTCTTTAAGATGTTAACTATACATCTCCTCAAAATATTATAAGGACACCAAGTTTTAGCAAAATATCTAGAAAACAAAAAAAAATTTACAACTAGCCTTAATAATTTCTGGGACATAAAAAAGTGCTCCAGTAGCACAGTACAATGTTATCTTATTTACCTTAGCTATAGACACCATAATGACAACTACAACCATATTATTTATACCTGATGCACAGGAAAACAGCAAACATAATCAGCTTTATTGCCCACAAATCTTTCTATCTTAGCAATTTCCATGCAGCAGGCTAAAGTTTGCCAAGGTTCATCTGACTCCTGCCACCACTTTTTTCCCTAAGATCAAAGGTTAGGGAAACACAATTTTCTTCAAAATCTGGTTTACAGAAATCTTTAAAAAATTCGAAATGACAAAAGAAAAAAAAAATAAAATGAATCTTTAAATTGCTCAAAAGTAATACAGAAATCTAAGAAGATACAGTGGTGGCTACAAAATTAAACTTCCACAGAAGTGTGAAGAAAAATAATAAATTAGAAAGAAAAGTCTTTCATCTCATTAATGACATGTCCCTTTTGCCTACTTAAAAAAAAAAAAAAAAACTGGCAGAGGCAAAACAAAGTTGAAAGTTAAGGCCATCAGCTTACTGTTTCAAAGCTTACATTTTATCTATTTCAGGAGCTCATGCAGCTTGTAAGACACATGTTCTAAATTCACATAACCATTGCTCAATCTCAATAAATCAAATATAATTCATCTTATGGCATGAGGTCTCTGCAAAAGGTTTTGATGATGTTTTGTAGAATTCTTTGGTTGCTCTGAAAAATAAATCCTCAGCATTTCAAAACCAATATCTATACAAACTCACAGTGAGGGGTTTATCAGCAGAGTCAAGGATATCCTCCATCACAAGGTGAGCATAATCCAGTCTTTCTTTATTTGAGCTCCTGTGGCAATAATATAATGAAACTGTGACACTTCAGTTAATCTAAAAAAATTATGAAAATTCATTGCTCAGTTGGAAGCAAACCTTTATATAAAGAGACTAAAAAGAAGATGGCCAATCATCAAAAATTGACTCGACTCCCAACAATCTGTAAATGTGCATCGCAGAAATTGGTCACACTTCTGTTTGGTTGCCTTGGCCTGTTTGTTTGGTATACAATGCAGAGTCATCGTTGAGCTGTCAGGCTGATTTTCAGCCCTCTGATAAAAATTAGCTTATGGTGGCTATTGTACAATAAATACGATGATTTAAATATATCTGAATTCTCAAAGACAGGATTTATTATGTTGATTGGAATGGTTATCTTCTTTTTTCTCTGGTAAAACCTAGCTGGTTTTCAAATTAAGAAAATAATTAGCTTTAGTCTCACAGTTGAGATTGGCTGGATGCAGAAGAGCCTTACATAAAATTTAGGAATTGAGAAAATTCTAGATCCACGATGGCTGTTAAAGAGCGGCATTTTAGTTTGCCTGCAGCACCCATGAAGCAGCCTGTAACCGGATCAGGTCATGATCACAGTGGAACGGGAATTCCCCTTTCCTGGCAACTGTAGTTATTAGATCTAATTTTCACACCCTATCAATGGAGAATTTAAGCTTATAAATGAAAGAAAAGTAAAAAAAAAATCATATAATTTGTAAAATCTATATTTAAACAATACAAACATATATTTTTTTCCCTTCCTTTCCTTAATTGATTGAATTATTGAGCATTTTAAAAAGTACATAAATCTAGAATAATCTTTATCGTATGACAGGTGCTGACATTTATCAAAATTATTACAGCATTTCATATATATGTTTAATTTTACACCCACCAAAGGGCATTAGAGAAGAGTTCTCTGTTTTCAAGTTATGCAGGTTAGAGTTATATAGTTCATTTTTTACAGCCCTGGTACAGTGTTTTGATATAAAATAATAAAACTAAACAATTATAGAACAGCGTAGTTCAAGCTGTAGAGTGTCAATATGTATGAGAGAGGCCTGATCTAAACTAATAACAAAGTTAATAACATGCACTAAGAAGAAAATGAAACTTATGTAGAGTGGCACTTCTATTCTCATTGTCTTACTTTACAGGTAAGTCATACGTGTACTTTGCCTTAAGTTTTTCAATTGGCAGGGCGTGTGCTAAGAGCTCTGTCTCTCTGTAATATTCTCAAGTTTTTATAACTTCCTTCAAACCTGTGACGCATAAGTGCTTTGAGTTTATTTACTTCAGAATATTAAAAATAAATTGTAAAAATCTTTTTCATTTTTTTGTCACCGGATATGTTTGTGCAACCAAAAGTTAGTAACGAGCCGATGATAAAGTTCACACGTTTCGAGAAACTTGGATTGTTTTCTTTACTTGCTATTTAACAATATATCACCTCAAAGTTTGCAAACTTCATGGAGCTTTTGACCATAAACCACTAGTGCACACCATGGCAAAAACAACAGAACCATGGTCAGCACGACAGCAAAGACATCTTTCTGCCATTTCCAAGTTTAGCACCGACATAGCACACGTCTCTGGTTAGCCCAAGCTGCTAGTATTGACGTACAAGCTTACAAGACAGCCTTCACTTGCCTAGAGATTACCAATACAAGATTGAACGAGCAAAGACCAGAGCTTGTGTGTGACGTTTCAACAGGCCGTCCACGTCCGATTGTACCTCCTGATTTCAGATGCACAGTGTTCAACATTGTTCACAATCTCTCACATCCAGGAGTCAAAGCCACCGTCAAAATGGTCTCGGACAAATTTGTTTGGCATGGGATGCGGAAACAGGTCAGTAGATGGGTGAAAGAATGTCATAACTGTCAAAGTTCGAAAATACAAAACCACACAAAAGCTCCACTAGAACATTTCTCTGTACCAGAGAAAAGATTCTCACACATAAACATTGACATTGTTGGGCCTTTACCTTTTTCTTCTGGCTTCACATATCTCCTGACAATTATCGACCGCAACACACGCTGGCCAGAAGCTATTCCACCATGAGGCACTACAACACCCGAGTGTGTGCATGCTCTCATTACTGGCTGGATTGCTCGTTTCGGTGTCCCTGGAGATATTTCGTCAGATCGCGGGTCACAGTTCACATCATCTTTATGGAGTGAGATAGCGGCTCGCCTCGGAGTCAAGGTTCACCATACATCTGCTTATCATCCTCAGGCAAATGGGATGATCGAACGTATTCATCGAACTCTCAAGACAGCTCTAAAAGCCCGTCTCACCGGTCCAAATTGGGTAGAAGAACTACCTTGGGTACTTCTCGGGCTCAGAACCACACCAAAAGAAGACTTAGGTTATTCCTCAGCAGAGCTTGTTTACGGTGAGCCTTTGACAATCTCAAGTGAAATAGCTCCACCTAAATCTGCAAAATCTATGGATGACTTACTGCTGAATTTCAGGCTGAACATCCCGCTTTATGCACCTTGTCCAGCCTCCCATCACACTTCTGCTAGAACCTACCTGTCCCCATCTTTGTTAGCCGCAAAACATGTGTACGTCCGACGAGATGGCACTAAAGGGCCGTTACAGAGGCCTTATTCGGGTCCTTACGCAGTTCTGACTCCAGGGGACAAAACTTTCCTCATAGACATTGGCGGTCGAGCTGAACGAATCTCAGTCGATCACATCAAGCCAGCGTTTTTTGATCCATTTCAACCGGTCATATTGGCTAAACCTCCTCCACATGGTCGCCCTCCAGCCAAACAGAGTCATCCCTCACGCAGTCATCCATCAGACTCAAGCACTGGCTCTAAGCATCAGCCACAGAGCTATTCTTGTGAACTTTTAGTTAGCTGACCAGTTCTGACCAAGTAACCATGACCCAGGTCATGCAGGGGTCAGGTCAAAGTCTACCTGTGCATTGAGTGGTCTGCTAGCACTGGGCTTATTTCTCTTTATTTTTTCAACCTTTAAATATTTCAGAATACGAGCGCAACAAAAAAGAGACTGGTGTTGGCTTTTTGATAAAAGGAATATCTAAAATCGTTTTTGTTTATAAACTTGTAACTATCTTTATAAGTTATTTAGTTTTTTCACAGTGTCCCTTAGAATCCAACTTATTGTTTCTAATTTTAGACACACATGTCATCAATTTTAAATTGCAATATCATAAAAGTTTAAGGTTAGTTTTCATTCAAAGTTTTGCGAGAGTGAAAGGGAAGTGTGTAAGTTTGCACTCACCAAAAAAAATCAATGGAGTCATCTTCGGCCTTTGAGTTATACCCCATTTTAATCCATTACTATCCATTTTTAGCCATATCCTATTAGGTATACTGCACGAACTTTCAACAGTTAAAAGCAAATAAATAACAAACTGCGCACAGTCACACACAACAGTTACTTGTATCGTTACTCAG
The DNA here is from genome assembly GCA_033675545.1 of Elysia crispata. Classification (NCBI taxonomy): domain Eukaryota; kingdom Metazoa; phylum Mollusca; class Gastropoda; family Plakobranchidae; genus Elysia; species Elysia crispata. The sequence continues at coordinate 1,931,199 of JAWDGP010006834.1, read as the reverse complement.
CCACACTCAATAAATAAGATATTCATAAAACAAATCTATCTCTTTATTATTGATCGATTGTACCACCGGAGAAAAATTTAGTTATTTGAAAAATGAAGAGAAGGATTTTTTGTAAAAGACGTGCTGATAAAATGTGTATCAGTCTTTTTAAATAATTTTTTATGCCTCACACCCTGTGTTCAAGGGAAGTGATCAACTGGTGACTATCTATCTCTTCATAATGTTTACAATTGCAAAGTAAAACTTATTTCACAGATAAGTTGAGTGCATATCATCTTCGACATTAAAACTATGCATTAATAAAATGTTACTCTGTGAGTTCACACACAAACATGCTCTTGAATTATTTAGCTTCAGTTTTGGTGTTCCTAGCAGTTCACCACAAATATCTGCATACATCGTTTAAGCACTGTTCATGATAGTATAAATAAAGTTCTATGGTGGATTGTTAATAATGTTGGCTAAAATTTTAAGAGAAGTTTGGGTGAAAAATTCAGGCACTTAAAGGAATGACTACATGAATTTGTAAATTTGATAATAAAGAACAAAACCTTGGTTTGAATAATTTGAAAAAAAAAATTAAATTGGTCCTTAATTTTTTTCAATTTTCAAGATATTCTTTAATTAAGGAAAAAAAACGTTACTATAAATAGCCATCTTCCCCTAGTTTTCTTTCTTTTCTAACGCACACAATTTTAAAAGTAGAGACACCAAAATTTCAAAATAATCCAGAGAAAATCTTTTTAATTCAAGGCTTAGTATCAAAAGTACTCTGTGTGGATGCAGGTTTGATGTAGAAATGGTTAAAATGGGGCTTGTAATTTTGTTTTTCAACTTTCTGGACTGGCCTGGGTAGAACCATAGCATCCATACTGCATGACCCCGGTCAAACCCAGGTGAGCTGTCAAGACTGGGAAGATTTATGGGTATGGGTGGCTGGTGAGGGCTTTAACTGAAATAGAGCTAAGGAAGAAGAAAGTTGTCGCTGTGCAGCAGCAAGCTATGTCGCGCCCTGCTGTTCAGACTTCTTCGCGTACAGGTCGCACTATTCGACCGCCTATGCGATACCAGTGACTCTTACGGTGTCAGTCTTTGGGAGGGGGGGGGGGGGCGGGCCTATGTGGCGTTTGGACTTATTTTGGACAATGATAAAGACTAACATCCAAGGTTGTGAATAGAGCTCACCACAGAGATGTTGAGGAGACCAAGAGCTTACTTTCTCAGTTCAGACTTATATCTCTACACAGTCGGATGATACTTTAATAATTTAATAAAACCAGAAAACCCAAAGGTTCAAACTGTGTTTCTTATTAATTGGATAAATGCTACAGTGTTCAGATTCTAAGTGCTGCTCTATATTCCATATTCAGTTTGAGGCTACTAAAGTAGATCTATAAAGCACAGTGTTATTTAAAGGCAGTTTATGCATGCCGAATTATTTAAAAATATCAAATAAAATCATTGAAAAACTTTTCGCACTTGAAACTTTCACAAGGTTTTTATATTTATCTTTTAAATATTGGGAAACAATTTTTAAAATTGTTTCACTTTTGAAATATTCCTATTAAACTGAGGTGTTATGAAAATCATGACTTTTTTCAGTTCTTTCACCAGAAGTACAAAGAATCACCTGCACCATGTAAATGTATTATAATTGAGAGAAAAAAAAAATAGTGTTGTACTCAGGAAAATTTCAGCTTTAAAATGAATATGCTTGATATACTGGGTGTTAATGAGGCCAGATTTATTGTGATGCAAAAACAAGTAAAACTTCACGATATTAAATTTAACGGCAATACACCATAGCGCATGAGGACACATGGCTGTAGCCTTCCTGACAGGTGATTGATCACTGATCTGCCCACTAACTGCGGGGGTCCGAGGTAGGCCCTGGGAGCAAACTAAGCTGCTACTTTTTGGTCTATTTTAACAGCTGTGCCACTTTTAATGGGAGGTGGAGAGAAAATTAAAAGAAAAGAAAGTGTCATGATAATCATGAATCCCTGAATTTGGTTAATTCTCACAGATTGTTCTCTGTATGTCACCTATGCAGTTCAAAAGTTAGAAACTAGAAAATTAAGCCTACTGCCAGCAGCCTCCATAATAAGCTCCTCCATCTCAGACTATAGCAAATATTGCAAAATGAGAAAATAATATCAGATTGGAGATTGCATTTTGAACAGCATAAGCTGACAAGAATAGCAGATCTGCAGCTTGTAGAGCAGCCTAAGAGGTAAAATTGTGTCTCTGCAAGGCTTTGAATGGTTGAAACTCATAGAAAGATCTAAGCAATTAGGGAAACAGAAAAATGCCAGCAAGCTACAGACAACACTTACGATATAAATATACACATAAACATATATATCCGAGATAAAACATGAAGCATCACAAAAGTGCCTCAGAAAATGGTGGTCAAAAGTAATATGCTAAGGCTTCAAATTAAATAGAAAAATCCATCTAAAATCTTTATAGTCCAAATGCTGCTCCATACTATAAAGCAAAATACCATGGGTTTCACTGATATTCTTTACAGAATATCTTTTAATTAGCGCTAAAAAGTCTAAGGATACAAAGACCTTAAAATATTGTCAACAATACAGGGGAAACAAAGCTAAAAAAACCTTTTCTTTAGTCCTGTGAGGTTTATCAGATGAATCTTAAGCCAATCATAGCCAATCTCTCCAAGTGGTTTCCCCTTAGCAAAAAGAAGCATTCCTCTCACATTATCACTGCCTGAAGAAATAAGGAAAATAAAAGTTATATATAAAACGTTTCAGTCCTGAAAGATTTACTTAATTTTGATCAATAAGCTGTGAGGCATGATCTTTTTTGTATATTACATAAGAACCCTCCCTCCCCTCCCTTAACGCTCAAGTTCAACCCCTTATTGGCGACCTCCTCTTTAAAGCAATTTTCCTCTTTAAAACAGTTATATAAACTACTCTGACATAGCCTGAAGCATCACCTGTGACATACAGTTGAGTACCCTTAACTTCTTGCACAAATCAAAGGAAAACAAAAGGAAAAAAAAACGATGTCCATTGAACATTTGTACTAAAGCTAAAGGTATCATATTCACACTTGAACCTCTGTACTTCAAACCAGATAGAGCTGACGCACATCTAGTGTCAACACCCCTATCTTAAGACTAGACCTAGATCTATGAACGCAGCTGAGTGAGCAATACTTTACACACACTGAGCAATTGCAAATTGAACCTCACATAGACTTCTCTGTTTACCTCTTGGTCAAAGGTCTTTCTGTTTGTCTGTCTCTCTCTTTTTCCTTAATTTGCTATCCCTACAGGTTTCATGTTTTTATGTCTCTTTTTCTCCCTTCCTGCCATTCTTTCCCTCTAATATATATATATATATATATATATAATTTTTTTTTATACATATACCCTTCCCCTCCCAGCAAAATGCGAGTACATCAACTATTTCTAGTCTTGAGAAAGAAAAAAAAAACTTAGACATAAATATTACAAACTTTTGCAAGTCATAGCTACCCTTTCTATAATCACCTCTGTATTCTGTCTCTTCATCAATGAACCAACACAATAGCTTTAGCGATCAACTTAAGTTACGGTCTAGTCTTGATTTAAGCTTTGTTCAACTGACCCATTGTTGCCACCTTTCATTCTAAAAATAGATTTTCAATTAATACCATCTAAAATAAACTAGATGAATGTTTCTATTAGTCTAGCCTTACATTTGGCTGTTTGTAAGTTTTATTATGTACATATCTTAAATTCTCAATCATCATAAATAATGATGTTGTGTAAGCAAGTTAAAGAAAACTGCATTCCTAGCATCAAAGAAATGAAATACAAGCCAAGTCAAAACAACGCATAATTGGCTTTTTTTTTTAAATATCTAAATTAATTTTTTTTTAGTTGAATTTTTATTTGATATATTGTGTTTTTATTTCATTTATTTGAAAAATATTTCCATCACATTTATGCATCCCTTTATAAAAAAAAATTCCTCATCTAAGCAAACATGCTCTTAATTTTTTTTCTTTCCTTTTTAATTTAGAGTTCTTAAACAACAAAAAGGAGAAGCTTTTCAGCAGGGGAATTAGTTTTTTATTTGCACAGTTATTGTATAACTATATCAGATCAATATTTAAAAAAAAAAGAACAATTTTTAAACTTATCCAGTAAAAAAGTAAAAGCAAACAGACAAAATACTTGAATAGTATTAATATAATTTTAATATCAAATTATATTGCATCAAAAGAGCAGAAGAAAATTTTACCAAGATGATTAAAATGTGGTGGGAGTGGATATGTCCTGCCACGAAAATCCATGGAATGAGGGAACCAGAAAATATCATCACGAAACTGTAAAAATAAAGGATAAAACCAATAATGATTTCACTATAAAAATTTTTACTTAAAAATCATTAAAAAGGGCACTCCATTAATGATGGCATCTCTTGAAATATACGTCTGCCTTACCTTTGTCATTAACTTACAGGCATTTTTGGCACAGCTGTTTCTTCTAACACCCAGGACAGGAATTATTTAGCTTCTAGGACTACTAAGAACATGATTCATGCTTAAGAGACAATTAATATAAAACATGCTGCAACTTGGATTGGACTATTGAATCTGAGAGACTGGGTAGACTTTGAGCATTACCTTATAAAGTAGAAAATGTTTTTAAATGCTAACATTCTACTTCATGAGTCATCAAATTCTAGATTTTTAGCTGAGACAAGTCAAGTATCTTTCAAAAGATCTTTTTTGTACCAGACAAAAGGCACTAAATATTTTTTTCACTTCTCTTCACATCATGATTTGATCAATTTCTTATGTGCTGTGAAGGAAACTTTCTGTAAACTTTGTACTGTAAGTTGTGCCATTATTTTACTTTTCATTTAATTATATATTTGTGAAAGTAGGTAAACCAGCTCTGTTAAATTTTTTTTCTTCTTCTGTTTCCAGTGAGTAGCCTGCCTGGATTCATGCAGAATGAAAAATATTTTGGACACCTAACTAAGATATTGCAAGGTCTAAAAGGAAATAGGCACACAACTTTATAATTACGGGACAAAAAAGAAATAACATAACAATAATCAATTCAACATATAAATGTTTCACTTTGTAAGCTTCGTCAGTATTATAAAGTTATTATAAAGTTGTGTGCCTATTTCCTTTTAGACCTAGTTTTATACTATTTATAGACACACATGGATCCTTTATAATTACCAAGTTATCCACCAAGTGTGGTGTTTTTGTTTTCTATTTGGATTTAAGATATTGCAAGACAAATTAGTATTAAGAATTGTCCTACAGAATCATATATAAGCACACCTTATATACAACTTAAAAAAAAAATTAATATGTCCAATTTTATTTTAAAAAAAGAGAGAAAAAGAGAATGAGAGAGAGAGAGAGAGAGAGAGAGAGAGAGAGAGAGAGAGAGAGAGAGAGAGAGAGAGAGAGAGAGAGAGAGAGAAGGAAGAGATAGAGATAGAGATAACATGACGGAGAGAAAAAGGTGTAAAGGAGATTTTTAAAAAAAGTTATAACCAGAACTAAAGAGAGCAACAATGTTCGAGAGTGAAAAACAAAGTAGTAGATTAAGGGAGTGAAGAAAAAGGAAGTGACAAAAATGGGGACTAGAAAGAAAACAAAACAGTAGGTGGAAATATAAAATGAAAGAAAAAAAATGTTAAGCTAATAATTATGTGTTGCATCAACATCAAATAAGCTGAACAATTTTACCTACTTTTTTTGACCTGAGTGTGATCATTCAATGTTTTAGTTCTTGGAATGCACAGAATGCTGTCTTGAAATACATACATTGAAGGATTCTTTGATCTAGATTTCACACCAAATAGGAGAAGGTGAAACCCATAAAAGCGTGGATGCATAGGGATGCATGGGAGGGATACAGGTCTTCGTTTGCTTTCTTTGTAAAACCAATTCAGCCAGTAAGCCACTGTGTATTAAAGCATGTGGCATGTTTAACAAGGCCTAGCTAAGTTAGTGTGGCCTTGCACGGTTGTGACAGTAACAAAAAAGGGTGCATAGGGCATGGGCCGGATGGAAGCTGGGTGTGTTTAGATCTAGACCTAACTTATCCTTGGCTACCATCATCTGTGGCCGATTCCACTGTACATTCCATTGAATTTCGTTCACCCATTTTGATCTTCAAAAAGCTAGTGCGGGGGGGGGGTCTAAAACTACATGAGTGCTAGCATAAAGGCTTGAAGGCTCCCTTACAAAATATAAAAGTAAGAGAGTTGATTGGAAAGATTGCAAATTACTGATCACAGTACATGTTTTAATGTTGTTGTAGAATAAAAAGGTGGTATGAAATTGATATATGAATTTACAACCTTGTTTGCAATAGAGAGCCTGTAAAGATCAGTGCACCATAAGCCATGAGCATCCTGACGCTGCTGTTGCAGAGCTAACCTTTCCTTGTACAATTGGGCTTTTTCCTTGGGCATTAAGTCACTGTAATAAATTGAATATAAACAATGTTATCAATATTTTTACCCAATAAAATGTTAGATAAATAGAGTAGAAAAAGAAAGAAGCAAAAATGTAAGAACACTTTCTTGAACAAAATGAATTTAATTTTTTTTTATCCTAAAGACTTCCCTTTTTATCTAACAAATTATATGTGCCATTTGAAAGCTTGTAATAGCTCTTACTGTTTCTAGATAAAAGCTTTCCATTTAAGTCCTTAGAAATCATGTCTAAGATTGATGTCAAGTATACCTAGCATGATCTAGAACACATATTTTGAAATCAGGTTATTTTTTATATATTTTTAATTGTTCATTATTTAAAGCTTCATATTTTAAAATCTTTTAATTTGTAATTTTTTAAGCATTTATTGTTCATAGCCCTATGTTATGCAATTTTTGAATTTGTATATTTTTTTCCATTTGTTGCATTGAGCATGTCTAAGATTATTCTGTAATCAATATCCTTACAACTTAGTGTACAACATTTTCGGATCTAAATAAAAGTTGAAAGCACTCTATAAATATTGTTTTCTATATTATCATTATCATTATAATTATTATTATTATTATTATTATTATTATTATATTGTTTTCTATATTATCATTATCATTATAATTATTATTATTATTATTATTATTATTATTACCAACATTATTATTATAAACATCACCTTGAGACCTATACAGTGGCATCAAACATCTACGCCCCGAAATGTCAAGTTTTGTGCAAACCAACACATACTAATGAAGAAAAAATATGAATACTTTCAACAAGTCACTCACTGTTTAATAACTGGCAGAGGTGGGAATTGTGAAGCAGGAGATGCTACTTTAAGTTTGGCATCCCCCTTATTGTTAAAAACTTCAATTTGTAAATCCAGCACCTGAAAGAAATTAAGTAAGCCTAGTCACAAGAGAGGTAACAAAGTAAATAAAAAAAAACAACAAGACTCAGCAAACGTTTTTAATAATTATAGGTACCATGCAAAACTCACAGATATAAAATAAAGTAAATAATCCTCTAGGTTTAGCTTTCTATTCTTAAATTGCCAAACACATTAAAACCAAAAAAAAGCTGGCCCAACACAAAAGCAAAATAAATGATGATGCAAACTAACTTCCCTAAAATAGTGTAGACTCAAATTATTAATGTTTGCTTAGAATATCTCACCTTAATCAAAATACGTATATAAAACCCTTGGTAATATGAGGCATTTCTTTGAAAAAGTGTTAGGACTAACCCGTTTATTAACTTTCCATGCACACGCACTAAGAGTGTTTAGACTGTCCAGCACTGCTGCATAACGATTTTCTTTTACTGTCTTTAGAGGGTCCACATGACCTACACTTGGTTGCATTCGAACTAATGCATCTGAAAATGTGAAGTAATTGGTGAAATATTAAAAAAAAAAATAACTGTAGTTAGTTTTGTCATTGAAAAGCTATTAATTTTGATTGGTGAAACTTATACAATCCCATTTATTATATTTTCGAACCATTTGGAAATACAAAAAGTATAAACACTAACAACTTAAACTATGGTCAATTTCCTTTCATCCACTTCAAAATAAGTAAAACAATAACATGATCTTAGACTTAGCCTTGAAGGTGAAACAGAGAATTCAAGAATTAAAAGTATGCCTAAAGGACAACATTACTTTATGTAGTTCAACATTTTTCTTGAGTGAAATTTCTCCGTTTCAAAACCATCTAAATGAAGAAATAATCCAGAAAGTAAAAACAATCCAATGAGAAAGTAGGCTAAAATTTCCATAAACTATGAAAATAGACTCACTAGATCCCAAAAGGAGGCTGCCTGTATTTCGAGAAATCCAGGGCACTGGAGGTATCAGCATTGGAACCACACAAGGAGTGAAACTGAAAAACTCAGAGTGGTCCACAGCAAATAGTCTAGACACTACTGGATGCACCTGAGATACAAATAAAAAAAAAAAAACAATTATAAATCTAGGATTATTGTCCTTAGGAAGAAAATGCAATTCATGGTACAAGCAATTTTTGTGTGAAAAGTCCTAATCAGTCATTAAAATGATCCAAACTAGAATTGAGGTAAAGAAATTTTTCATGTCAGAAACAATCCTCATGCACAATGGGCACATCAAGGAGAAATCAACTGTGCAAAGAGAGCAGCAGCATATTTTTGCACAGAAAATAACAAAAGACCTAATAGAAAGTTCAAGAATACATGTCTTTTTACTATCCCATAAATATCTTGAGACGACTTAGACATGAAAGATATAGGTGCGTCAATACGCACTAGCCATTTCTGTCTTCTTCCTCATTCATCATAACGGGACTGATAAATCAATCAATCAGGTGCTCTGCTCTTTAGTGTAGGCAATCATGACCTACCATGCATCTCTATCCCTCGTTGCTTTCAGTGCATCTGTCTCTCATCCTTCTTTTAGCTACTTTGTCAGTCCATCCAACATCTTTTCAGCGCTGTTTTCCCATTGACAAGATGTTCTAGTTTCTCTATTCGCACCATTGCCAAAATATGTTGCCTGACGTACATGTACTTATTCTATTTATGAGGAAGACTCATACAATGACTAAAAAGACCATATGGCAAAGACCCAACTAATAATGGTCAGGACTTTGTACCTTATATCATAGACAACATGCACAAGTGATCGACCTTCAATGCAAAAATGAGCAAAGCAAGAGACAGAGAAAGGTTTACTGTGAAGCAAAAAAAAAAAAAGCTATGTCTTGGGTGCTTGATAAATACTGGTAATAGACTTTTGAGTTCATTGAGTGTAATCAAGATGCTCTTTCTTAGGTTTCCAAGCATATGAAAGCCAAGTATGCAGCTTGAAATTGTTTAAAAGCAGCCCTGAGGTTAAACTTGAAATTAATATAATATAAAAATGCATTTCATCTGGTTGAAAAAGAATCAGATTAATTATTCAAAATCATACAAAATCAGAAATAAATAAAAACTACAACCTTAAGCAAACACAATTTCAATCAAAAGTATTCAAGGGCCTTTTGCTTGAGGCAAAAGAAAAATCCAAAAATATAAAACTAAATCATATGATCATCTATATTTGAAATATTTCTCAACAATACAAATAGTATGGTACTGTAGTGTACACACTACCTGGTGTGTTTACAAGCCGTGCTGACAGTGACAGTTACTGAGTTAGACTCTTCCTACGAGAAGAACTCAAGAGATCAGCAGATTGCCGTTGTTGGTGGGATTATTGGTATCAGAGACTTCTGCCTGGAATTCCTGCCTCAGTCTATGCCTACAGTTATTAAACTAAATGGACACAAATTTGCTTTGTTACAACATGAAGAGTTTATTATTGGTCTTGCTTGTCGTGAGAATATTCCAGACGGATTTTCTATTGTTTGTACTCGTAACATTGGTGACCCCGATCAGCTCATAACATCTTTATGAACTAGATCTATCATTGAATCTCGTTTTTTAAAGTTATTGAGTATAAATCTAAGTTCTCTAGATCTACGGCAGCGATAATGAACCTCTGGTAGAATTTAGACCTAGATCTAACCTGAAAGCAATATGGCAGTGGAAAGCGTAGCACTAAAACTACCCACGTTTTGGGTGTCAAGTCCTTCTGCGTGGTTTGCCCAGGCTGAGGCTCAGTTTGCCTTAAAAAGTATTTCTCAAGACGAAACAAAGTATTACCATGTTGTTTCTTATTGGACACGACAACTGCAACAAGAGCGCTCTCAATCATAACCAACCCTCCCACTACCAACAAATACCCAGTTATTAAGTCTTTTTTGACTAGTGCATTCGGCCTCAGTGAAGAGGAGAGGGCCTCGGCTTTGCTCGGCCTGAGAGGTCTCGGCGATTCCAAACCCTCAGAGTTGATGGACAAAATGCTCTCACTCCTCGGAGAACACAAACCTTGTTTTCTGTTCAGATATGTTTTCATGCAACAGCTACCGGATCATGTCTGTATCCCCTTAGCCAGCTCGACAACATCCGACTACCGGGAACTGGCACAGGAAGCTGACCGTCTGTGTATTGCCGAAAACCTATCCCTCAACACAGCTTCATTGAGGTGTGAGAAAAAAGACGCACTACCTGAAGTCGATTCTGTCTGTTGGTATCACAGACGATGTGGTGCTGCCGCACAGAAGTGCAGTCCAACCTGCAAGGAGCATGCTAAATCCAAGAAGAAACACCAGGGAAATGCCAGGGCGGGCCACCAGTAGCTTCAGCATCTGTTGGCCCGCGCGATCCACAACTTTCATCACTGACACCAAATCCGGGCGGCGTTTCTTGGTAGACACAGGGGGCTCAAGTTTCGGTAGTTCCAGCAACCTGGTTTGACAAACGCTCAGGTGAAACAGGTCCGCCTTTACAAGCAGCTAATGGCACACATATTTCTACTTATGGGTCGCGAAACGTCCCTCTGTATTTTAATAACCGCTTGTACCAGGCTTGCCTCATTATTGCCGACGTTAAACGTCCCCTACTCGGTGCTGATTTTTGTCGCCAACATAATCTCCTTGTGGACCTTCGAGGCCAACGACTCATCGAGGCGGATACATACCTTTCTTCCCCCTGCTCTGTCAGCAAAACCCCAGTCAACGAACTTGCTCCGGTGGAAGTAGAGGAGATCAAGTTTCGTAAAATACTTCACGAGTTTCCAGACATTTTACGACCGACTTTCTCCTCGGCTGACGTCAAACATGGTGTGCGACATTTTGTTCCAACAACCGGCGCTCCAATTCATGCACGAGCCCGCCGTCTAGCACCGGACAAGCTTGCTGTTGCCAAACGCGAGTTCCTGGAGATGGAGCATATGGGTATCATCAGAAAGTCTAACAGCCCGTGGGCTTCTCCTCTCCACATTGTGCCAAAGCCGAATGGAGGATGGCGCCCGTGCGGAGACTATCGTCGCCTAAATCACGCAACACCACTGGTACCAATACTCTCGACAACGTTGTACTGGGTATTGACTATGCAGCCATGGCAAGAGCACAGACTCAAGACACGGATGTACAGGCTTTTCAAACAGCCATCACTGGCCTCACTGTAAGACCTATTCAGATCCACAACTCTGGACCAGTCTTACTATGCGATGTATCGTTAGGACATCCACGACCTATTGTCCCTCGCACTTTTCAGCGCCAAGTGTTTGAAGCAATCCACAACCTTGCACACCCAGGGCGAAAACCAACTGTGAAACTCGAGGCCAATAAATTCGTGTGGCATGTAGTCAAGAAACAGTTAAATAAGTGGGCACAAGAATGTCTCGCCTGTCAGACGTCAAAAATTCAGTCACATGTAAGTTCACCAGTCATAAAGATACCGGTACCTGCACAGAAATTCAGCCATATTCACGTTGATTTTGTTGGTCCTCTCCCACCTTAGGAGGGTTTCACCCATCTTCTCACCATCATCGATCGTACTACACGTTGGCCAGAGCTGATTCCAATGGTCCAAACATCTACAACAGATTGTGCTATAGCGCTTATTCGACATTGGATTGCACGTTTTGGTGTTCCATTGGACATGACGTCAGACAGGGGACCTCAGTTCACCTCAGCCCTTTGGAATGAGGTAGCAAATAAGCTTGGGATCCAAGTCCATAGAACAACTGCGTATCACCCACAATCAAATGGCCTGGTAGAGCGTTTCCACAGAACATTGAAAGCAGCGCTTAAAGCTCGCCTTCAAGGCCCACGTTGGACAGACGAGCTCCCTTGGGTACTCTTGGGCCTCAGAACCGTGCCTAAGGAGGACCTTGACACTTCATCTGCGGAACTTGTCTACGGAGAACCATTGACTGTGCCAGGAGAGTTTGTCAATCCAAACTCGAGACTCCACTCTTCTAACAACCTCTTCCACTCCCTTGCTGAGAGGTTTGCCCCCATTCCCACATCACATCATGGCCTGTCAACTCCATCGATCCCACCCTCCCTGAAAAACACTCGCTTCGTTTTTGTTCGTAGAGACTGCCATCGCGGACCCCTCCAGCGTCCATACGACGGCCCTTACCGGGTCATCACTCCAGGCCCAAAAACATTTCGTGTGATGATCGGACGGAGAGAGGAGGTGATCTCTATAGATCGTCTAAAGCCGGCCCATGTTGATCTGATCCAGCCAGCATTAGTCGCACAGCCTCGTTGTCGTGGAAGACCTCATATCACACAAAACCAAGAACTTTTTACTGACAGATATGCACCATTGCAATCTAAGCAAGAAACGACACGTTCAAGGCGGCATGTTCGCCTCCCTCTGCGTTTCCAGTAGCATTCGAAGATGTCAGCACTGGGGGGGAGCTGTGTAGTGTACACACTACCTGGTGTGTTTACAAGCCGTGCTGACAGTGATAGTTACTGAGTTAGACTCTTCCTACGAGAAGAACTCAAGAGATCAGCAGATTGCCGTTGTTGGCGGGATTATTGGTATCAGAGACTTCTGCCTGGAATTCCTGCCTCAGTCTATGCCTACAGTTATTAAACTAAATGGACACAAATTTGCTTTGTTACAACATGAAGAGTTTATTATTGGTCTTGCTTGTCGTGAGGATATTCCAGACGGATTTTCTATTGTTTGTACTCGTAACAGTACTACAATATAACATATTAAACTAAAGGCAAAAATGCTTACCTTCAATTCAGCATTCGAGTAACCAAATTTATCAGGCATTACCATGGTGCTGAAGGCGGGAACTAATCGTCTAGAAATTTAAAGAAAAGAAATAATTTTTATTTCCCTAATATTCATAGTTACCCATAGGTCATAAAACTTGAAAAAAAAATCTGGACAGCTAGTCTTAAAATGTAATAGAAAAGAAATCAATTTCATGAAGTAAAAACATGATCAAAACCATAACAAAAATGCTTCAGTAGCTACATTTTTGGCTACATAATTAAAAAAAATTGTAAAAGAAGCTTTCTCTGTACAGATATACACACATAAAAAAAGCTAAAAAAATAGTTTTAAGCCAGCCATATCACAGTTATCTTTCTAAATTCATTAGAGCTCAGTTAAAACAAAATGAGCACCATCCTCTTATTTTATTAGATTTTCATTTCAGTGGCATTGGACAGTCCTCTGACCTTCTTACAGATAAAACTTTTTAATTTAGAACTTTTGGAAACGATGAATTTTTTTTCTTCGCACTTTAAGTTATTTCAGTTTTGAAATCGTAAAAATTATGCTGATTTTTTTTAGAGGGCAAAGGGCTCTGAAAGGTACAAACAATTTCTCCCTTGTTATGACTGCACAGACACTTTTGAAGGCAAGAGATTAACTAGCTTTAACTAATTTTTAGAGGTTTTCTAAGGATTATAGTCATATAAATGCATCTGAAAGTAATTACAGAGCATCTAATATAAATTTTAAATCTAGAGATATAGATCAGATTTGAGGAAGGTTTTTTAGAGCTGATAGATCTAGTGACATTGAATCAGGCAACGTAAGAGGCACATTATTATGATAGATAGTTCAAATATTATTAGGGACTGATGAGGCTTGCCACTTAAAATCTGTTTGAAAAGACGTTACCAAAGATTTTCCTCACCACACACCAGCACAGATTTAAAAACTCTTCCCAATAATCGTTATATATAGGCTAGACCTAGGTCTTAATCTAGTCATTTTTTTGGGATGTTGGTAATGGCAATCAGACAGCCGAAAATTTTCTAGCTTTCTGTTGATACTCTGAAATAATCCACCAAGTTGTTCAGAAGAGATAACTTACATTTTTCAAAAGCTGAACAAAAGATTAATGGGTGTCTTATTCATCTAATTTTTTTAAACTTTCAATTTGGTTTGTCTTATAAGAATCATTTTTTTTAAATCCAATACATAAAAACACAATGAAACTCACATTTGATGATTTTAGAAAGGTTTATTCAATTTACTTCACTATGAATTGCAACTCGTTAATGAATGTATGGATTTGTAAGATCAATCTAAAATTGGCTTGGCATATTGACTTTCAATCATGGGAAAAAAATGCAAGAAGCATGCGATAAAAATTAAATTTTCCTCAATTATCCTCAAGCTTTATATACCAGGCAATACCATTTACAAATAAGTATTGCTATATATAGATAGCTGTTGTGGGTGAAGGGAAGAGAGCCATGTACTGACAATGTAACATATGGAGGTTAGGACAGGGCAAAAACACTCTTGAAAGTCCATTGCGGATTATTTGTTGCCCGATGAAATTGAGTGGGACCAGTGGGATATCTTGTGCAATTAATATTGTGACATCTGTGCAAGATAAAAGGTCTAACTGTACTTGTAAACTATGCAGATCTGATTGGAGGAAAACTTTTGTTCTGTGTAAATTCCCTGAGCATCATTTTGAGCCCATATAGAAGTAGGCTAAATTGGACTGTTGTGTTAATATGCATATGCCTTGTAAGTGCTGCAGAGAGGTCTAGATCTAGAGATATTGACAGTTCTGTCAGGCTGCAATTTGAAATTTTGAATAATTATTTTGATTGAGATCTCAATTTCCTAATTAGGAACAAAATAATAATGCTGAAAGGGATTAATCTAGAGCAGCAGTTCACTAAACTTCAACTTAACAAAGAACATTGAATTTAAAGGACCTTTTTACCTATTATCTTTTTTTTTTTTAGACATCTTTGTCATCAAGTCTAAAAACCCTTGGGATA
The DNA here is from genome assembly GCA_033675545.1 of Elysia crispata. Taxonomy (NCBI): domain Eukaryota; kingdom Metazoa; phylum Mollusca; class Gastropoda; family Plakobranchidae; genus Elysia; species Elysia crispata. Next base: position 1,916,068 of record JAWDGP010006834.1, on the reverse strand, counting down.
ATAAATGTTTGTATCAAATGTCATTTAAGGCAAGCTCCCATATAAAAAAGATGTTAAATTATTTCAAAACTTATAAAATCATTAGGTTTCTAGCCATGAGCTTATTTCATACTCACTTTGGGGATCTTTTCTTGAAAGTAGTTGCATTCACCTTCAGGTCGTATAGAATCATATCTAAAAGAAATTTTCCGATCTGGAAATGAAAGATAAATTTCATACTTAAAGATATAAGCAAGGCATTTAGTCTCTATATAATTGTTCATACAGTTTTAAACTCTGATTATTTGTTAAGAATCAAAACTAGGTGTATAGTTGAACAACTTTAACTACATAATCATAAAACAAAAATTACCTCTATGGTAATGTGGCTAGGCCATCGTTTCAAAGACATATCCTGTGAAAATAAATAAAAGCCACCTATAAATAGAAAATGGAGGTTCCATTACACAAACCAAGAGCACAAAAGAAAAAGAATAATTGAAAATGCTGCACCTTTCAAAAAATTTTGTGAAGCTTGTAACATCTGTGAAAAAACATTTTATATAATAATCCCATACTTTCACTGTCACTCAGCCTTAAGTGTAATGTAAGGTAGCTTTGTAAAAAAAAAATTCAAAGAACTATTCTCCTTCTATCATGAAATATATTTGCAAATTAAAAAAAAAAAAATTACAAAATACAATCATATATTTGACTTTTCCAGTTTCAGTTAATGGTCAGGTTGTTATCAAAAGAATGTAACTTTAACAAATGCCATACAAGCACTGACCAAGTTCATGGTGTCATAGCTCTGACTCATTGCCCGCCTCCACATGAGCCTGTGGCTGTCCAGTTTTTTGTTTTTGTCTAAGTATGCCTTCATAAAATGCTCATAAACAGTCATAACCTACAGAAAATAGAGTTTTTGAAAATGTAAATACCTGTAAGTAAACAATAACAATTCTGCATAATTGTTGATTAAATGAGAAGTTTTTCAAACACAATCCAGCAACCCATCACAAGCAGTGATCTCAAGGTTAACTGTTCTATAAAATATAAATATTAGAGTATTCTATTTTCATAAAACTAATTATACTAGGGTTAAAAAAAGGATATTAGGAATTGAAAAAGCTAAACACTGACTATTTCTTATTGCGGCATTCATCATAAGGTTACAAAAATTTCTCAACCTTTTGTGGAGGTTGGTCCCTGTCAGATATTAACAGAATCCACCCCGCGCACGAGATATTTCATACAGCTGTATCTGTTCTCAGGGCCTGCGACCAAGTTATCTCGGACCCAGAGCTTCTAAATCCTGGCCCAAGTACGAGAGTACTCGTATTTGATGTCACTGTTATATTTAAACCTGTGCTCATTTATTTCCTGAGAGAACGACTAGTGGGATGTCACATGGTCAAACCAATGGAACAGAGCCAAGGCCCTTGACTGAGCATGCTGTGTATGTGTGGCGTATGTGTAAATAACACAGTAAAACACTTGACTGTAATTCATTTGATTTCCTCAAAAATTATTATTACCAAGTATTTTTTATTAAATTTTTATATACTGTACAAAGAAACTATCATTTCAGGGTGTTTAGTCAAAATTTCATGAAGATTGATGAAGAAATATAAAAATTAGAGGCGATCATATGCAACACACACAAACACAACAACACAGCCCAGGATTGCCGGTCTGGCTAGTCAGGCAGTCTCAGCACAGCTGGGTCATGAGCGGATCATGACCTCACCTGGCCGGGGTGGATTCTGTTCATATAAATACTGATTTATATGATGCTTCATTACAAAATCAGCATTATACAAAGACATAGCTCTATTTGCCCATTTTCTTATTTTAAATGGAACTTTTACTTCTCAGAGGCCAGATTTAGTTTGAGTCAGAACAGGACCAATTGTCCTTTCTCTTTATTTTTCATCGCAAGGCCTTGATGAAACTATACAGGATTGATCTATTTCATTCAGAGATATGATAAACACATATATTTATTATTATTCTAATGGCAATTAAATTTTTACTCTCCTACAAATTATTCTCTGATCTGATGATATCAAATTTGAGCCAACTATAAATGCATGACATTTCATAGCCTTAACTCTTTTCATTTCTTAAACTCCCTTCTTAGGATAGCTGATTTCAACCAAACCTTTTTGTCCATGCCTCCTGCCAGACGCAAAGCAGTGTTGAACTTCCTATTGACAGCCCATCCCAAGTCACTTTTAATCATGGACAGTGTAGGGCTGTATCCATCAGACAAGGTTAGAAGTTCTCTGAGACACTAGAAAGATTAAAAAAGTGAAGTATAGTCTTGAAAAAAATCTATCTCAATCCTAAACACATTTTGTGGAGCAATTGGATAATCTGATGATTTTCATGGAAGAGAAAGCTTACAAGAAACTGATATTAAACGAAGTCATTATCACAATACACTATAATAACCATACAAACATGCCTGGCAAAACACATAAAAAAAACCCCAAAAGATGAAAGAAATTTTCATTTCATTCACAACAGCCAGATACAAGCAAAACTTACCTTAAAAATTATATTCACATACTCCTCTCTGGGAAAAAGCTTGAGAAATGGATATAGCGTCATGTTTATATTATCTGAAGAGATAAAAAAGAGTTAAAAAAACAGAACAAAAGCAAGGTTTGCTTTAAAAAAAAAGAAAAAAAAAGGCTTGATGAATACTTTAACAGAGCACAGAACGTGACAAATCTATGCTATTAAACTTCTGGCTGCCTTTGTAAAATAAAGGCAAAAATTATCAATTAGAAAGTCGAACCCTTTCGCAGATTTAAATAAACACCCAGGGTACCAAAATTTCTCACATTATCAAAATATTTAATTAGTTGCAGATTGCCATTAGGGTCCATTGAAACAAAAATGACATATATGAATCTCTTTTAGACAGAGGTATATGGGTTTACTCTTTGCTGCCACGTTTAACCAATCAAATATACCCTGTTTGTTGAGAGTGGACTATAAATAAAGAAAATTTTTTCTTTAGACCATCAATACTGGTTCAAGCAAAGGAAAAAGTTACAGACATGATTTGTCACAGACCAATGCTGTCTTAAATGAGAGAAAGAAATGTAAACGTTTCTTTCAATCCAGACAAATGCCAATAATCACCCATGAGTTTTCCATAATTATTTCAGGACGAGCATTCACTAACTTCATTTATGACACATCTCCATGGTCATAACAGTAGTTACCAAAGTAACATTTTACTCAAATAAAGTTTGCGGCAAAAATTATTCAAAAGCACAGAGACTGCTGTGAAGAATACAAATTGTAGGAAAACAAGCAAAAAAAAAAAGAAGCAAAAAAGTCTATAACTAAAAATTTAGGCTAACTAAAAGAAACAATTTGTAGTGAACATTTTAAAATATTTCAAAATCATAGATCCAATGCAAGAGAAAACACACTCTGTTTTGGTCAAAGGTTGCTTAAACTTTCTATATGCTTTTTTGTCCCAAATAGACTTACCTCAAGTGCTTTCAAATGCAAAAACCAAAATAGCTTATAAAATATATACAAATTTAATGACGATAATTTTTTTTATTTTTAAACTACCAGACTGAATAAACTTTTTATCTTTATTTGTCTGAACTTCAATACATTAGCATTATTAGCCAAAAAGAAACTAAAATGCTATTTCCACATTAATCCTACAATGTCAACTCACCCAGCACAAATATCGAGTATAATCGGCTATTACTTCAGTTGCATAAGAAAACAGAATACTCGATTTTAACTTTGGACGTCTATTTTATTTATAAACCAACATTTCGTAGTCCAAATCAAGTTTAAAGGGAAAGGAAACCACTCTTCTTTTGCATAATTGCTAGGATTCATGTTGTTTGGCTATTGAAAAAAGTCAGATCTAAACTAGATCTAGATCTGGCTTTGAATGAGTAAAAAAATTAATGAATGTATTCTCCAACCTTTCTTCTTTATTGTCTGAATGTTGTATTTAAAAAGTTTGAACAAGTATATTTTATTTCCTTTTCTTTTTTCATTAAAACTATGTGTATCAGTATTGTTACAAAGAGGGGAATTTTTTTTTTTTTCTAATTAGACTTGTCACTAGAGATTTCAGAGAAAAAAGAACTAATCATTCCTTCATTACTAAGCTTACAAACAATGCAGCTAAAATAGATAGACACTAACACAGTAAATTTTGAGTTTTTATGTCTATCACTTTTTGAAATACGATCTTTTAACTCATTGTGTGCCAATCGACGATGTATCGTCGATATAGCGAGCCGCAGCTGTGCCAATCGACGATGTATCGTCGATATAGAGAGCCGCAGCTGTGCCAATCGACGATGTATCGTCGATATAAGAACCAATGTTTGTTTCACCATTGGTAGCTTGGTCATGAAACTTTTTAAGTTTCCTATGAGAGATAAATATATAATAAGTCATAATTACACAAAAATAAGCCAAACTGTAACCCAATTTCCAATGCATCCTCTAAAGACAATATGCACAGAAAAATGGCCTGGCACAACCGTGGAAAACGCTCTGGCACACAATGAGTTAAAAAAAAGGCCAGTGGTCAGAGAATTTTTTTTAAAAATAGAAGCCACTGCTGAGTGAGTCAAATATAAAAGAAAAGTTAAAAGATGGACTCACCTTGTGCATTTTTCTCCAACAAAGCAGTCTTTTGATCAAAGGATTTAAGAAGCACTTTCCTCCATTCTGTCAACAAATCATCCCTTCGTTCTCTCTGAGAACAAACAATGCAAAAAAAAAAAAAATGAAAAAATGGAGTTTTCATGCAAAAAAGAAAAGCACAAAAAAAGGAAGCAAAGAATTACAAATGCTAGTAAGTTTGATATGTATATGCCCTTTAGGAAGTATAATCAAAACTAATAGTGATATTTAAAAAAAGGTTATTACACTTACAGCCAATGGTTTCAGCGTTTCCCTGAGTTCAGAAGCAGCTATAGATTTCACCTTCACTTCACCTTTGACCTCCATTTCCAGCTGCATTTTTGCTCTTTGCATCATTTCTTGATGACTAAAATCTACTGCATATTGATTGTACTCAACAGCCTGAAACAAATGAGAGGGGAAGATCAAAACCAAAAAAGAAACATGATTCAATATGTTCTTAACTTTAAAGAACTTCTTAAACCATACCGAACACAGAGATAAAAATAATAAAAATAATAATAATGGAAAGTTTCCCACATTATTGGAAATATGTATCATTTGCATTTCTTTGCGAGTGTTAGAACTCTTTAGAATTGTAATATTATATCTTGCACTAATTTCTAATGAAAAAAAAAAATTATAATCCAAGCACACAAAAATGACAAATTAAAATGAAAAGATTCATAGGATGTGAAAAATATAAACAATCCCATAAGAGCATTTTTATTTCTTCAATATTAGTGAAAATTACACTTTTCAAATATATTTATTGAAAAAGACCTTGGGTTGAAAGGACATACCTGATTGTTACTTGTGTTGAGTTCAAGCAAAAGTTTGTTGTCATAAACAGTGTTGATTTTCATTGGGTTCGGTATAAAATCTGGTTGTACCAATTTTATTGCCTAGCATGGATAAATGAATATGTATTATAGTACTCGTATAGACATTAAAAGAAAAAAAAGACAATCTGTTATATATATATGTAATTCAATAACGCTGAAATGCTGAAAAATGTAAGTTCTTAATTCTCTTTCATTGTCAGCTTCTAGTGTATTTAGGTGCCTTTAATTTCTTACTAAGTAACCTAGATTTTCTTTTTTAAAAATTTTGATTGTGCTCCCCTTTAATTCAATCAACATCTAAATCTTTGAATCCATGTCATGAATAAGCCTAAACATTCTATGTCAGGTTGCCCTGCTACTAAAAGAAGAATTGGGGTTTTGTTTAATAAAAAAATGAGAAAACAAATGGATTTCGAGCAAAGTTTAAATTAAATTTAGTCTCGTGTCAAGCTAAGCACTGCCCTAAGTTTTTGCTATCGCATGAATCAATAGCATTTGCACCAGGGAACCTTAAGAGCTGAAGCTGCTTTCAATGCTTAGAGGTGAGCAAACTCAAGTCCAAAAGCGAAAAAAGAAAAGAGAAAAGATTATACTATGAAAACACGCATATTTTAGGAAAAAAGATATTCTACCTGAAAATACCTATAAAAGCGTTCTAAATGCTTCTAATTGATGAACATTGTCTAGGCAATATTATCAGAGGCCAATCAACCCAAAAAGTACGCAACTTTTTTAGAAGTCATTAATTCCATTAAAATTATTGCAGATTTAGGCCTAGGGTACAGACAAATTTTTTAGTACAAGACCTGCCTTTCACCTAGCATAAAAAATGTAGAGCAGAATAATTCTATGTTCTTCTATCGTTTCTACACATATAGGAGATTTATGCTAACTTCAGGTGAATAGCGTGCCTTCAAGCTTGTATCTACAATTCAGAGCAGAATTTTTCTGTGGGATTTTTTAGGAAATACATGGATTATGAATCAAGTTCGAAGTCAATAACAACAAAATTCTGTACTATGTAAAAAGGGAATGGAATTTTGCCCAAGCACTTTTCTAAGATTGGGCCATCACATAAACCATTAGCATCTGCACTGAGAGATCTTAATTTTTCAAAACTTTTAAAGCTACTCACAAGGCTCAGAGGTGAGCAAATTAATTCAAAAAGAAAAAAAAAAGATTATACTTACAAAACAAACAGATTTATGGGGAAACAAAGATATTTTACAATGCTCATGTCTACTTCCTATTGTTCTTGCCTTAGCCTCTTCCTTGAGATACTTTCACTCTAATCAGCACAATCTCATCACCCTACTAACTTCAACTCCATCTTATTTATTGCACATATCTCTCTCCTCCACATCTATACTTTTTTTCTTATCTTTGCTCCGTTCTATTCTTTTTCTTTGCCCAAATCTGTTTCTTACTTTCTTTCTTACTCATATATTTTGAGACAGCCAAAAATAAATTATACACAAATTGATTTAAAGCAATCAAAATCTCATGAACTAAAAAACCAAGAATCATTATCTCTTTTATCTCCTCCATCTACACATTAAACATTGAATAAGTATCAGCAGGAACTGCATAATCAAAATATATGAAATACTTGTAATAGAGACTAGCTAGAAGTTATGCTTACATAATTATGAGTTCAATTCGTAACATAAAAGGACATTAGCTCCTCAGCTTACATTCCGAATGAAAAAGACTGAATTTTGTTTCCTTTTTATGAACTAAGATTTAAAGATTACGCTCTATCTTTTTCTTAACTTACTGGATTAACTAAACATTTAATGTAAAAAAAATGGTTGAACCTTGAGAACATAATCCCACTCATCCACTTGAAAGAAACATTTCCGTGCTACATCTCCTAGGTCTAGATTCTGGAGAAGAAAAGCATAAAGTTTATAACAATGACTGCACCAGATTCAAAGGTAAAATGCTTGGCCTAGGAAAAATAGAGAGGAATATGTAAGAAAAGAGACTGAGAGAAAGAGAAGGAGAGCAAGAAAGCCGTGAGAGAGAGAGAGAGAGAGAGAGAGAGAGGGGGGGGGATAGAAAGAGAGGGAAGGAGGGGGAGAGAGAGAGAGAGAGAGAGAGAGAGAGAGAGAGAGAGAGAGAGAGAGAGAGAGAGAGAGAGAGAGAGAGAGAGAAGGAGAGAGAGAGAGAGAGAGAGAGAGAGAGAGAGAGAGAGAGAGAGAGAGAGAGAGAGAGAGAGAGAGAGATAGGAAGAGAGGGAAGGAGGGGGAGAGAGAGAGAGAGAGAGAGCCAGCGAGAAAGAAACAGACAGAGAGATATAAGGATAAAGAAAGGGATATGCGCAGTTGGTTTATTTCTAAGAGAAAAGGTACAAAATATGGCAGCATTCTGTGATTTTAATCAGTGATTTTTAATTAAAACTAATGCTCAGATGAGGCCACTGTAAAAGTAATGCTCAGATGAAGTCACTATGAAAAGCAATTTTGTTTTTTAAAGCCATCTCTGTACTTTCCATTTAGAGTTAAATGAAAACATTAGAGCCAAAATTTGGATTATTTTCTCATATGATAGCAAGGTACAACAATTATTGCTCCTCAGGAGTTAAAAATAAACATCTAAAGACATTAGACGCATAATAATTTACCGATTTGTTTATGTCTGAGATAAGATTCCTACACAGCTCAACATTAACTTCTGACATGCGTCCCATGCATTCAAGACAAGCAGCATAAGTTTGAAGAGATGGTTCCAATTCTTGTTGTCGAAGTAACAAAAACAGAGATTTTATAGTTTGAAGATCCACCTGAAAAATTTGTATAAAAAAATATCATTTTCATGTTCTGAATGAGAATATAAGAGAATAATAATTTTTAGCTGTCCAAAAAACTGCACTATCTCGAACACATCTCTGATGCTTAAATTAGCTCTTTTCTGGAGCTACATAAACTTTATCCATATTATATTTGACATTGTAATGATCAATAAGATCAATATATCCTTACAAAATTTACACTGAACTCAACACTAATTACGCAAATTCTTTCTTTTAATTCTGAATTTTTCAAGACAGTCACCTTCTTTGCCAATGCATGAATGAGCACATTAAACAAATGCACTGATGTCACTTTGGACTGTGTCGCATGGTACTGCAAGTTTCTAACAGCCAGAAGTTCCTGGAATTAGAAGAAATTTAGAAAGCAAACCTTGCCATTTAAAAATGATCTGTCAAGAGTTCATCTTTTAAGTCGAACCTGCTTCCGACCTTATTGATGATACTTGTCATTTTCAAATGAAAAGACTTTTGGCTACCTGAATGCTTCCCTATTAATGCCAAGAGATGAATGAGAGTGTTAATTGTATTCCTTACTGATTTATTAAAAACTTTAGGAGATCTAGAGCCCCTGTGGTGAGAAGAACTAATTGCAATTTAGGCATGTCTGTCGGTACCATTTTACAAGATTGGTACTTGAGGTTACTGACACACGGTGAACCTGATTCCTTCACATGTGGTTGCTACAAAGACAGAAGAGCAAATAAAAGAACTAGACAGCAATGATGATATCACATAGCTCTACTCTTCCCCCTTACTTGCTCACACTTCCAACCCACCCTTTTCCCTCAATACAGAGTCCTGACAAACACTTAGCATGACTACTGCTCCTGAATGATGTGGATTGCAGCTAGCAGTGATTTTTGATATAAAGTAACCTCATCAGCTAATTTTTATAAATGATAGCATTAGACCAAACCAAACTTGTAACAGGATAATCACAGCCTCTTGTTAATGTGAAGCCGAGTAAGAAAGGGAGGAGTTTACTGAGGCATGAGTGGAGAGCATGGTGTGTGTGTGTGTGTGTATGGTATCAGGCCTCTGCCTTTGTTTTGGTAATTTTTGATATGATGTCACAATGTGTCCAATGGCAGGAAAGCATTGCCTGACCTTCAGATTGATGAATGAGTTTTTAACTTGATGTCTCCTAAGTTGTTTGAGAAAATAAAAAAGCCGGCTTTCTCCTCTACTGTCTCACTGTATCATCCCTCCTCACTTTATGTACTTGGTTATAATGGAACTGCCCATACTTAGTTGTATCTGTATACATGTAGTTACACGGTTTCTTTGACAAAAGGACTACGCACTGCAGCTGACTCTTGAGGCTTTAATTTTGGTAGAAGACTGAACTAAAATCTAAATTCTAATCAATTACAATCTTTTTCTTCTTAGTTCTCATCCCCGGACACACACTTAATTGACTATCTGTTTTACTTTCATTACAAATCCATTCTTTCATCAAAGGAATTAGTAATATAATAAACTGAAATTATTGCATCCATTCAATCTCTTTTTCAAAACTTATTTTTCTCCAATAAGTCTATGTCTTTAACTCGCCCTTTCCTAAACTCATTAGAACCATGAAAAATACATTTTAAAAAAGTGTCAATCTGGAATAAATAAATGTTACTTATAATTTGTTTTGACAATAAAAGTCTATCTAGATGATATGTTGTAAACTACAATACGCACAATACAAACACAGGTAATCTTCTCTGCCATGTACCCAGTCCAGAAACTAACTGGCTGTGGTAACTGCTTAAGCAGGAGTAGGCTTAATTTAGAAAGAGGAGCCTTACCCTGCAGGCTGAAAAGTAAGAATTGTGCAACTCAAGTTTTAAGTAAAACTCAGCAGTGGTTAGAAGTTAACTTCAGGTGTAATTGATTAAAAAAAAAACAACCTTGCCCTTTTTAGGATTCAAACCCATGATTTATGATTGCATTCTCCCAGCCTTTATCACTCAGAGAAAGCATTAGATTGAAGCAAATGAGTCAAAGTCTTCAAATAATTTTCTTTTTTCCCTTCAACAGAATAAGATCTTCAGAACCTATGTTATTTTATTGATGGCTTACCTAAAGTAAGTTGAAAACTTCAGGGCCACAAAACTCAGGGTATGTGTACATTTTATCCTTTGCAAGGATAAGTTTTTAATTGTAAAGAACTAGTAGGTTTATACTCACTCATAAATGCAAAATTATTTACTATTTGTTTTAAAGTATTCATACATGCGCTCAAATTTGTTACAATTCGAAGCTTATCCTAGCAAAGGATATAATGTGCGCATACCTTAAATTTTATAGCCCTGGCGGTGGCTAGGGAACCTTCAGTAAAAAAAATGCAAATACTAAGATTTTTCTCAGAAGGTAATTTGCAGAAAATATGTAAATAGAAACAGTTTTCTATGGCCTTGGTAACTTTTCAAAAAGTTCTAACTTCTCTAAAATATGTCTGAGAACTTTGTTTAACCTCCCTAAATCTGTATATTCAGAAAATTTTTTATAATTTTACAAGCCTTAAAACATGTACTTGATATGGAATATTTTATATCTATAACAAATTAGTCTAATTATAAATGTTTTTACATTGGCATCTATAAATTAATGTGGATTAACTTTAGCTGGAGTAAGTAAAAGGTAAGACACTTTTCTTCCCTACTTCATCCTTTTTTATACAACAAAATATTTTAAAAAGGTTCACCACAAAGTTCATTAGAAAGTATTGAAACTTTCATAACTTAGATATTGGAAGATCAGTAACAAGGAATATGTGGCAAGATTTAATTATCTCAAGTCTGACTTACATGATTAGTAAAACAACACGCCTCCACAAAAGATCTGTCAAGCATTTCTCTCATTTCTTTGGTAATGCACGAGTTCCCTTGATCTTCTACAGTAAGGATGGCAGACTTTCTCTTTTTTGATTTCCTGGTGGACTGTTTAAATCCATGCTCTTTGCTGTCCTGAATTGTATCATCTAGGGCATCTATTGGATCATGTACAAAAACATTTGGCGCACTTTTCAGCATTAAAGGACTTTCAGGCTCCATTACTTTTGGAAAAAAGAGAGCGTCATCTCTTTGATTTTGATTTGATGACTCCATGAGATAATGATGTGAATGTCTTTGGAATTTTTCTTTATGAAGAGGTGATTTTATTGTTTTCAATGAAGACCTTGCACCTGATGCAATATTTAAAGTATTTAAAGAAATCACAGTGTTGGCGGAAGATTGGGAATGCTCATTAAGATTCCCTTCTGAATGGGTTTCAAAATCCCAGTCCTGCACAGGATTTGTCACAGCAAGTTCAGAGCAAAAGCTCTTAAAAGCAGAGTGAAAAACCAAGTTATTTCCAGTTTCATGAAAATAACTAATTGGATTAGACGAGCGGGTGGGGAAGAGCTCAGAGTACGTTATAGGTTTGTAATTAGTCAGGTAAAGCTGCTCTTGTGAAGATTTTCTTTTAAGTGATGTAAAATTGCCCTTTCCTTTTAAACTTTCAAATCTATCCTCATCAGCATTGATGTGGGTTGTATGTGGTTCAACTGCAAAGTATCTAGCTTGAGGTGTCGCTTGAAATGGATTAGTCTTCCCAGAACAATCTAGACTAAGCTTAGCTTCAACAGCTTGGGCAACATAGTAGCTTCTGTGTTCCTCTCCATTCCAAGGCTGCTCTGTCAAATCTATCGATGTCAAGGATCCATCAACTAAAGAGTGTCTGTTTTGGTAGTCATGAAGGCCTTGGTGGTCAAAGGCATGACATGACACGACCTCTCTTTGAGCATTCAGAAGAGACTTGTTTCTTACCACTTGTATGGCTCGTTTTGTAAGCACTGTATCCAGATGAGAAGGAGAAATAAAACAATATATACTATTACACAGACTGACCGACCATGGGCAAACTTGAGAGAAAAAACAGAAATTTAAGGAGCAAACAAAATTCTTGTGATTTAAACCTAAAATTAGTAGATACAGGATTTGCCTTTAAGATTAACCTAAAAGAAAAATAATGCGATAAAAATTAATTAAAGTTGTCTCTGAAATAAATGCAAACTTGTAAGTTGTATTCATTACAACAGAAAGAAAGGAATCATTTTTTTTCCAACAAAGTGAATTCCAACTGTTAGCGTGACAACCATTATGACAAGTTTGTGGGAAGCTTCATCTCGCTTATTTTTAAGTCCTTGTTAGAAAATTGCTGATGATTTGAGCTGATTCTGTATGCTGTTCGCAAGCAGTTTCAACTTAAGATAATTACATCACAAGCCTGGTACAGAAATTAATCATAAAATCTGCTTTTGTGCAAGCTTCCAAACTACTAGTTTTTACATTTTCAATAATCATTCTCGTGAAACACACAACATTAGAATAAGATACAGACTTTTTACAAGATCATGCTGGAGATTATCCATTTCCTTTTGCTGTTGGGCTTTGCTCTTTCTTTTTCTTTTCTTCCACTTCAATAAGGACTTCGTCATGTATGGTTTTGTTGATGTGGAATATAGCTGAACAGTTGATCCTAAATTTCATTTAAAAAAAAAATAAGAGTTTCAAATTAATTAGCTTCTTAATTTTTTTTTTTTAAATAAAAATATTGATATGGAATGGATTCCTAGACACAGTGGGTCTCACTGTGCATGTTTTACAGCTTCTTTGAATTATGAATACAAACTAACAGCCTTTTTATTTACCAAAAAAAAATACCTGACTTATCTAGAGTACAGGTTTACAGAGTAAAGATGACTTAGAAGAAAATTTAGTAAAAGAATGATAAAGAGATAGTGTCAGTTCGCCATTAGTGACATCTTGTCAATTGCCTAGATTAATGGGTAGTGGATAATAGCCAGCTCTGAGAAAGGAGAGTGAGGAAAAACTTCCCTCTGCTAGCCTGTGGGAGGTCCTTGGGCAAGACCGAGTACTCACACAGCCTCCCTATAAGGGTTATGATGAAGTCATGGAAAGCAGCTGAACGGATACTATTTCCAGGTTGATATACATAGATCTATATTATTTGAGACAAACTTGACTGTAACCATTCTATGTAAAGTCATGTAATTTACTGAATCTTGATCTGCTAATACCAGTGTCAAATGTGGTTCTTAAAAATTGAGGAAAAACTATGGGTTAAAACTATAAAATTTTCTTGACAATTCATTGTAGTTTGTTGCCATAGACCTGTTGTTGAATGAGCCATTGTTAAGAAAGACCAATCATGGAGCTCCTCACTAACCCCATGACTCAAAGGTAGAACAGGTAGATCTAGGCCATTCATAGCTTCATGAACAACGCACATTGACACAAAGTTTCAACTGGGTGTCCCAAACTTTAGGGTGTATAAATCTAGATCTTACACCAAATCCTTTCATAAAATTATTTTTATATTGTATAAAAGAAAAAAAAAATTCACTTAATACCTTGATTAACCATCTCGCCTTTAGTGGATAAAAAGACTGAGCTGTTTTCCAAACAATGGTGTTTTTCCCCCTTGAAAGAAAAAAATCAGCACCCAAAAGCTTTAAAAAAAAAAACAACCAAACAAATCTTTAAACAAATTCTCAACCGAAAGAGGTTATCCGGTATTTTTTTTTCTAGCTTTTACTCACATTTTGAACAAAATGAACACCCGACAATATAAATTGTAATCCCAAAGGCGCCCCAACCCAAAAAAAAATGCAACACACAAATCACAGGTTTTGTCTTGAATTTATTTATAAACACACGACTAGTCTCTATTTAAAATCAGAAATAGGTTAACACACAATATTGTGTGACTTTTTTTTTCTTTTTTAAGACGATTTATAATACATTATGTAATTATAAAAGAAGCTGTTTGGACCTGTGATTGGCTTCAGTGGAGAGATGAACTAACGAAGCATTATTCTGATACTTTTTGCAATCACATCATATTATCACTATTTTAGGCTGTGCACTACATTGTACAGTCGAGTCCCCTTATTTCGAAGTCATTCGGATTAAAAAAGGACTTTGAATTATCAGAACTCATAGAGAAAGAGTTAAAAAAAATGTGGATTACAGATCAGAAACGTCATACGTCATGCAAACACGGTGGATCCATCTAATAAACGTGCAGTTGTCGTCTCATTTACATGTGGTGAGGTACCAAACACAGTGACCAGCATTAATGTCACGTGACTAGACATACCTTGATGATGCACTTTTATTTCAATCTACGTCATCCCGAGGACATTGAAGAAAAGGCTAAGATTAAAAGAAGACGTTTTAACCGAAGGCAATATTAAGTCCACTAATTTTTTTCAGCTACAGGCTACCTTTTGAGAATTTTATCGATCCATTGATGATGTGTGTAAAAATGAAGAGAAATGTATATTTTATGAACTGAAACTTTCTTCTGCAACTGAAAAAAGTTTGGATCAACATAAATAATAAAAAACATGAAACAAATTTTCAGAAACCTTTATCATTAAACTTTAAGGCTGAAAATATAGCCTGTACACTGGTAGACACTGAGTTGTTGAAAGAAAGATGGGATCTTTTTACTGCAATCGTAAAATCCTCTCATGAACTTTTTCTAACATGAGGTAGTTGTCATGCCAGAAACCGCCTTGAGATAACCCCTGTGGTGCCAACTGATATACTGGTTGCTGTAAGTAAGGCCTACAGGTACCTTCCATCATTGTGATGTCAGGTCACAAGGGTCAAATACTCAAATGATGAGATGTTAAGTACACAAAGAAACAGTTACAGGGTAGAAAGAAAACAAAGAGTGAGAGGACATGAAAACAAAAAAGGGAAGGAAGACAGAACAGAGGCAAATTATGTATATTAAATTTAATGGAGAGTAATTTGCGTACAATAATCTTTTTCCATTGACCTTATGATCCCCAGAGCGCAAAAGCAATCTATAGTATTAGTTCAACAGAGATGGGGATCACCAGTTGAGATTCGGATCTCCTACTCCAAGAGCACTGCTGAATGAACTAGCTGACGTCCCTTTGAGTATGTGTGTACACCAGCCTTGTAACAGTCCAAATTTTGCACAGCGTACCACATTGTCTGACCACCCAGGCTTCCCAAGGCGAAGCACACTGTGCTACCACTGCAGCATAGCATCAGAGAATTTAAATCTAGTGCCTCAGGTAGGACGCTGATCAGATGACTCTGTTACCACATTGTGTCTTCTACCCCGTGATCCCAGAAGGGTAACACTTTGTGTCTTCTACCCTTCACACAATCTGATGAAGCCACAATAAAGGCAAAACGTTTATGTTAAATCTGTACTTGTGTTCTTTCTTTTTTTAGTTCCGTAATTATAAAGTTGTGTGCCTGTCTCTTTTTAGACCTTGTCTTCTACCCTGTGATCCCAGAAGCGAAACATGCTGTATCAGCTACCAATTGTGCCTAGCGGCGTAACTGTGTCTACCTTCAGCCTTATAAATTATAGCCCTGTTTCATTTGAGTCAATTTGTGACAGTTTGTCATGTCTTTGAAATTTCCACTAAACTCAACTAACATTTTAATCACCACTGTAAAATTGTCTTTCTCTCATGACATACAATTTGCAGTAACATAGCCTCTCTCTATAGGTATAATTATAGGCCTTACAAGTCTTCCCAAAAGTTTTATAAATAAGTAACACCAACCCACCTGTACAGCCAAGCAGATTGTCTAGCATTAAGGAACATCTAGATCTTTGGGAACAAAGTGAATTCGCAAAATTTTCATTTCGACTTCGGGGTAAATCCTGCAAGCACATAAAAATACTGGCCCG
>JAWDGP010006834.1:1797500-1890000 GCA_033675545.1 Elysia crispata | reverse complement strand
TCTGTTATCGGTTTCTGTTGTAGATTCTTAGAAAAAAAAATTAATTTCCTACTATATCACAAACTTTATTTTTTCGAAAAAATAAACTGCTTTTTGAAACTACAGTACTTAACTTCAGATGCATAGGAGTGCGAATCATCTACGAAAATCGCCTACACCTGTATTAATATACCTGGCAATTTATACAGAAAGTGTTTCCATATATACCAATCACACAAAGTGTGATTTCCAAAGTAAAGAAACAAAAACTTATCAAATCCAGTAAACTTTAAAAAGGACTTAAACGCCTTGCATAATTATTTTCTAAAGAATTTCGAGCAAAACTTACGCCTGGTTAATATGAATTAAACTTGACATGAGGAGTTAGCGGCAAAAGTGCCGCCAACGAAGAAACCTCTTACCCATCAAAACTTGTTTGTAAACACGTGCTTTGCGGGAATTCGTTAAACGGTGACTCCACTGTTTTCAGCTATTTCAGCCAGTAACTTTAGAGCTTTTGTTCTTTTGTTGCCACATATTGAGAGTTTAGTCAGAAGGTCGTAGACGGGCATCACCACAGCTTTGCAGCCGGTATCTTCTAGCTCTTTGGTCAGATTCAGTATTTCTCTCTTTTGTAGATGCGGGCCTCTTTCATTTCATTCTGTTTTCGTTTGAAATTGTTAGCTCCACCATTATCAGTTGTTGTTTCTTTGATTATACTGGAGTAACTGTTCCATTCTGGGAGGTCTGTTGAAACATACCAGTCGTCAGAACCGTCTAGTAGGTATTTTCTCTGGTTTGTTGTCCTCACCGACCTTTCGTATCATGACTTAGCGCCTCCCTCTGTTGTGAATATCAGTGCATTGGTTTCAGGGAGGGAAGACCCTCCTTTAGCTGTGCTTATGATTGCGGCAAGTTCCTGCCTCCATGTGTATCGCCTCAATGAGAGGGCGATTTTGCAAGAGCTCAAGACGTGCTCTGTGGTCTGTCTGCCTTGACATAGCGGACAAGTGAGGTCCTCTTTCTTTCCCCACCGTATTCGATTTGTGTTCGAGGGCAGGAGATCGTACACTGATCTGATGAAGAAGCTGATGCAGGGCATTATCCCAATCAGTCTATTGTCCCTGTTGCGGTTGCTGGTCTGCTTTCTGAACCTTTTTGATATCTACATTGATACGTATCTCATTGATGACCATGTCTCTTTTCTGTTTCATTCTGCACTTGACCATCACTTTGTTGTAGATGACCCCAGACCTTTGCGGTCAGTTTAGTTTGCCCAGGCACTTCTTTAATCTTAAGGCACTCTTTGGCTTTGTCTATTGCTTCGACAACTTTCCATTTCCTACCCGTCTTTATGGTTGGTTTTACTGTCTTTATAACAATGTCCTCGGAATCCTCTGACATAAAGAGTAGTTTGGCTTTGCCACATTTATATTCTTCCAAGATGGATTTAAGTGGGAGTTTGAGCTTTGCTTTAGAGCAGTACATTGCCACATCTGTGAGACCCGAAGATACCATTAATCACTCCCTGGTGAACTTATTGATCTTAGCTTCTATTGCCTCTACTGTAGTTGAGCAGATTGCATAGACCAGGAGTGGCCAGAGGACCTTCGGAATTAGCATGAACTGTAGGCACCCTACTTTGAATTAATCCTGAAGGCCACATCTATTGATGGCAAGAAGGCCTTCGGTAACAAATTCTACTGTTTCTAGCCCTCTTTTGGTATCTGTCATGGATGAATCGCACTATCTCCCAAGGCTCTGAACTGGTTCTTGACTGACCGTTGGTATCTGATGATTGGCCACTGCGAATGTCGTCGCCGTATCTATCTTACATAAATACATGTAGTAGTAATAGTATTAGTAGTACTAGTAGATTAGATCTAAAAGATGAAGATCATTGGTTTGGTTATAAGTAAGGTTTTTAAAGAGCTAGAGTTGCTTTGAAACAGTTAGGTTAGGCTTTTAAGTGAAAATGACCTCTGTGTGATTCAAATAATCGACTTATACTTTGCGTCGGCACCTCAAAGAGAGCATTGCTTATACATGTACCAATACGCCATTACGCTCCCTAAAAAGAACAGTTATGAAGAATTTAATTACTAAGCCTCCCTTTGAGACTCAGTAGTGGCAGCAGGAACTTAAAGTTATGAATTGGTCCGTCGTTACTGTTGCCATTCGTTAGAATAACATTCAACATTTTTTAGTCTTTTTCATGGTGAAGCGACTCTGGAACTGAAGCGTCTTCTTGGAGGCTTCAAATTGAGTTCAAATCTCGTTAATTTAAAATTCTTTTCAGAACTATTCTTGTTTGCACTTTATAATGAGATAAGTATGCGCAATCATTCGCTAAATTTGGACATAATAGTATATGAATAGTCTTATCGAACAAAAAAAGCAAAAAGTGCAAGCACAAACTGAGACTTTTAATTGTCTTATGCATAGATTTGAAGCTATCAACATAACAACGTTATGGGTTTGTTTCATATGTACATAAAGGTCATGGGCGATCTTAGCTCTTGACACAACATTACCACACTTCCTAGCTTAAGGCACGCCGCTATGTAGTAAATCGTACGAACAAATGAGTATAAGATTACTATTTCAAAGAAACTGAGCGCAATATTTTGTTACAGAATGCTTACTATCATAGCTTTTCTGCTAGAAAAATTACTTGGTGCGGTTTTTTTTTAATGTGCAAGCATCGTCGATTATTCGTATAGCCTCTAATATATTACATGTAAACAAAAAATCGGATAAATCCATTCTGCACACGTTACATACACACACACAATCTCAGCAGTTAGAGTGGTCGACGCGCTTGAAATTCGTGACATTCACGCCATAATCCGTTAGGGTTTGGTAGATGGTATCAATGTTGGCCGGCCTCACACCTTTCTGGCGTGTTAAGATCCAAGCAAGCTCTGGTGATACACGTAAGAGAATATTGCATATGTCGAATTGTATTCATTTGCCATTGGGTATGGTTTTAAGTATGTGATTATGGTGGTGATATTATTGGTGAAGATAATAATGGTAATTTTGATGAAAGTGCAAGTAAATTAGAGCCGGGATCCATAGTTTTGACAAATCTAAGCTTGGGAATCGGGCAGTTTACTTTTATAACATTTGTAATTTTTTAATTCCTCTAACAAATTTTTTTTTGCTTTCTGTAATCAGTGAAAGTATTGACATGATTTCAAGTGCTTACCTATTTTGAAAATGCTCTGCTTAGAGCATGAATAAACAACGCTATAGTTATCGTAGTCAGTATCCATAATAAGATAATTAGCTCTTCCGCCATCCGTATCTGCAGAAAAGAAATCACACACAAGAAACTCATTAAATTTTATTATTATTAGATTTCATTTCAGCCAAAGAGATCAAAACCTTATGGAAGCAAGTGGTAGGTTTAAATTTACATCGAAGTGTGAATGATACAAATGAATGAAACCGAAAAAGTAGACTTTTATTCAGATTTTCACTCTACTAATTATCATAGCAGAAAAAATTCTAACTGAAATTTTCAGTCTGCATAAATTATTTTAGATCAAATACATTTCGTTTAATTTCGTAAATTTTTTTTACTGGAAGTATAAATTTGTTGCCTCAGCGATCTGTTTTTGTTTAGTTTACAATTTGCTGATTTAGTCATCTATTTTGGTTTAGTGTTCAAATTTGTTGGTTTAGCCATCTGTTTGGTTTAGAGTACAGGCAACTCACAAGACTAATTCACGCTGTAAGAACTTCTTAATGTAACTAACTAATTATTGTATTAATTGTTTTATTTGGCCGCAGTAATGACTTATTGTATCCCTAATTGTACGTATTTGTTGGACCAGCGAGGCTGACCAGTTGAAAACACTTTTTCTCCATCGTTCTCTATTTCTTCTGGGACTTCATACAACTGTGAACCTGTCAATCTCTTTTTCTGCCTCTTTGCACAGTGCAATGTAGGATTATCTTTGCAAGTTCTGTTGATCTCGTAAGGTGTCCATTCTATTTAAACTTTTTTTCCCACTGATTGAAGACTTTCAAAGGCCCACTTACTTGCCAGTTTCTCTTCCTCAATTTCTTATTTGTAACATGATGTTTGTTGCACATACCCAGAAGCTTCCCAAGGCTTAGATCTGGAGCAATTATTGTCAAAGTTGTAGGATATACTAATAAAAGCCTTAAAATAATGATTGTATTATTGCCAGATGCTTATATAAAAAAAAAACCTAAAGAAAGATTTTTCATAGTTCATAAACTTAGCATTCATTTTAAAAAAATAACATTCAAAATACAAACAACTATACGAGTTTCGCGTTGAAATCTTTATACCGACTTATGAAAAACAAAACATTTTACCTGGTTGTCCACCGAATCGTACGTTGAGACCGCCAGGTTTTGCGGGATCCACGATGAAAGCCTCTCCCTCAATACGGATCGGTGAACGGTAGAAGGACCTACCAAAACTGTGCGAGCAGACAATGATCATAACATTAAATCAACTGCCTGTTTCATTGCCTCAACTCTTGACTTCGTATTATGACTGTCCGCCTGGATATCTATCTATCTATCTATCCGTCAAAGCAAACCACAATCACGCTACTGGATAAATAAAAACACCACCCAAGCCGCCAAAGCAAACCACAATCACGCTACTGGAGAAATAAAAACACCACCCAAGCCGCCAAAGCAAACCACAATCACGCTACTGGAGAAATAAAAACACCACCCAAGCCGCCAAAGCAAACCACAATCACGCTACTGGAGAAATAAAAACACCACTCAATGGCCGCCAAAGCAAACCACAATCACGCTACTGGAGAAATAAAAACACCACCCAATGAAAAAAGAGACGAAACAAAAGAAAAACACAACAAGAGAACAAGAAAGAGAAACATCATCTGGTTCAACCCCCCATTCAGTGTAAATGTCGCCACCAACATCGGGAAATTGTTTTTCGGACTCCTACACGTGCCTCCCAACAAATAACAAGCTGCACAAAATATTAAATAAAAACGCCGCAAAGCTAAGCTATAGCTGCATGCAGAATATGAAACAAATAATTTCTAGCCACAACAAACTGTCCTTGAATCTACAAAAATAAAAGAAAAACAAGGAAAAACTTGCAACTGCAGGGATAAAAAATCCTGCCCACTCAAAGGCCAGTGCCTTCAAAAGGCAACTGTCGAACAGAAACGTTCGCAAAAACAGGACACTTACATAGGAATAACAGAAAATGAGTTCAAAACCAGATACAATCAGCATGCATCGAGCTTTAGACTTAACCACAAAAAATCAGCCACAACTTTAAGTGAATTTATATGGAAACTTAAGGAATCAAAAACCGAATACCACTTATCATGGGATGTAATCGAAAGAGCGCAGTCATACTCAGCAGCAACAAACAGTTGCAACCTTTGCATAGCAGAGAAATATTTCATTCTAAAAACAAAACCAAGCCTCAACAAAAGAAGGGAAATATTTTCATCGTGCCCCCACAGAAAGAAACATTTACTACAAAACTACCAGTGGCCCAGAAACGAAAAAAACAACAACACAAGGTCGGAACGGCAACCGAACACACCTCAGTCATACCCGAAGAGAGCGGAGGACAGGCGACACCTTTGTCCTCCGCTTGAAACACAAGTGTAGTATGAAGAGAATTTTAGGTAAGATCTTCTATATCTATGAAATGCTCCCACAGTTCAGCACTCTTATCAATTATTCCAACTTATCTTCAAACTATCTATCTATCTATCTATCTATTCAAACTAATAGTTTAATAGCGACATGGCGTTAAAGAGTTTCGTCCTGCCATAGCATTCGTCAGAACTTAACGCGCGGCTCAAGCTTTTCATTATGAGTTGGACTTTCTTATGGTTATAATGGGAAAACATCTTTTTCTAGTGGTTTAAAATAGTCTTTTTATGAGTATTATCTAACTATTTCTTTACCAACCTATCTATTTCTTCAATCTTTATCTATTTTTCTGTATATCTATCTATCTATAGTTTAAAACAGCAAGTTTATAATGAAGTGTGCATGAATGCATGAATAAAATGTATGGATGCCTGAATCTGTATCTTTCATCTTTAGATTTATTCATCGATCTATGTCTTTGGCCATCTATTCAAACAGTTAATATAAAATCTCTCCTTTCAGGCATAGCCGTTCGTCTGATTTTTATTGACCAAAAAGCTCCTTTTTTCCCATGGGGTCTAATTCTAATTGTGAATTTGTTTTAGTAGCAATCGGCCTCGTGCCTTTTGTAATACAATCTTAAATTATATTTGTTTGAATAATGAGCTGAAGATGAGAAAGGCGTCATGCTTTCTTTATTAATTTTACTATCCGCAAACCTAATAACTGCATAATGAGCGCCAAAATAAAAACATCTGCATTGGAGAGAGATGAGACAAAAATAATGGCTCTCCGAAACAAATTAAAAATCTTTATACCAGCTGTTTATAATTTAAACCAAAACTCTAGGGTTGGAAAATAAATTGTGATGAGGGAAAAGAGGGAAAAGGAAGTGATCTACTTTCTCTTAACTTTTGCTGACAGTATGCTTACAGACGGACGTCTGAATAGCCGCTGTTGATAACCTTGATCCTCCCATTAGGTTTGATTGAATAAAGGGCCCTTACACAGGTGGAGCCCCACTGAAATGGCGCGTCGAAGTTCTCATAGCTAAACCACAAGCCCAGGTACTGAAAAGAAAAGTTTAATAGATTATGGAAGAAGAAGGCACTTTGTAAAATGGGACCAAGGGGGCAATTAATGAATATAGATTAAACCATTAATAACAAGTTTATAATGAAGTAAATTAAAAGCAGCTCATATCTTTCGAGAAAACCTTGCAGTTTAAAATTATAAAAAAAGCAATATCATTCCTCAATAGGGAAAAAATGTGAGAAATCAAAATATCGAATCTTCTGATGTGTTTCCCAACCTACCCTGTTCAGATCGAAGTTTGTCTTGGTGGTGATCTTGGGACATTGACCTACAAACAATTCTATAAACCCAGATGCCGAGGCTGCAAGGCACGCAGTGATCAAAAGATGGAGAGCATTCATGGCAAGGCGATTGTAGATGGTTCTCAGTACTTTATCAGGAAATAGTGAGATTGGAGAAAATAAATTAAAAAAAAAGAAAATAGACATAGTGTACGAAAATCCAATTTGTTGGTATTAAAATCTTTGCATACTTAATTTAAATATGTTTAACAGAGAAAGTCAATCTAGCATTTTAATTCCGAAAAAAAAATATGGATGCGAAATTTCACATTAACTTGTAAAAATGCACAATTTACGATTGCCCCTCTTTATTACTTATATTCGGGAAATAACTTTGCATCTCTGTCATATTTCTTTACCCCCTTTTTCCTGTTATAACCGGAATAATCTCTATGATCTTTTATCTTCTCCTATGTGTCAAGACTGTCTCTCCTTTGTAATGCCATATATTCGGAGTGACATTCCTCTTAAATTGAAAAGAATCGTTACACAACAGTAAAATATATGCAATACCCCCCAAAAAAATAAAGAAGTTTATTTTTATACTTTGTATTATCTGTATTTAAAGCAAACAAGAAAAGGTGGTTATATTGTAATAAGATTTTAAAAAATCTTATTGAAGTAATGTGAAAAACTTCAATATTATCAGACACAAACAAACAAGAAACCTACACGACTCAAAGAATACAAGTTGAAAACAAAATCTGGATCGGTATTTTATGATTTGAAGACTCAAATTGAAATCTATTATTAAAAAAAATGAGAGGCTATATACAGCCAGAAAAAAATGTGCACTATTAATTTAGAGGGTACAGTATAAATTTTGACATAGCACTAACTGCCTGAAGGAGATCTCAAAATGCGTTCACGATAATATAGCTTTCTGTTCTCGATATTAACAACTCCATCTGAAGAGAGTAACAGCAGAAGCTCGAAAAGAGTAGGCTAATTTCTCGAGTCCTGGAGAAAAGAACTGTTTGTGGACCGTGTCCCATTTTAAAACCACGTATTTCTCCAGATTACAAATTCAGCGTGGACTCCCACAAGGAGTAAGTTCCAAGGTTGCAAGCAATGATCCGACAATGAGGAAAACAGAAAACTAGGAACTGCTTTTCAGATAATTATAGTATCGAAATTATCTTGAAACCACATGAAAAGAACTACGGTTACATTATGATAAAACAAATATAGAAACTAAAATGAAATATAGTATTTGATCCAAATGTTAAGTTCTCAAACCACATAATTTTTTAAGAACTTAATTGAAAGGTAGCATTACTAAATATTTAAATTCCTCATTCATTTTAATCTTTCGGTCAAACACACTTGCAGGCAACAATATTTTGCCAATGCACTAAATTTATTATTGTGAATAATATTTCTTCTAAGGTGTATTACTCTGTCAGCTCGAAAATAGCTTAAAATGACGTCAGCAGCTAGGCTTCGGTTAAAGTCATTTAACATAATCTACCTTTTGCTTAACTTGAAGGCATATTCAAGTATACAACTGGTTAAGACAAACCTATGAACAAAAGCTAAGAATAGATCTAGAACTCTTTATGAATGTAAGTTTAAAAAAAATGACCTACATTGTAAAATTTTTGGTATTAGTTATTCTTTTAAACGCTCGTTACCGGTATCATGTTTGTACAAATAACTTGAATTTCCGTGACGTATTGCACTAACTCCTAGAGATGAACGATTCTAGAATAGATTGGAACTGTATAGAACTTTACAATGTTATCGTTCTGTTTATCCAGTGTTTTGACCCAAATTAATAGATTTAAAAATTTGAGCTCTTCGTAAAATTTCAAAATGTTGAGTCTTTACAATCTGTCTGAAAGTTTACAACTGCTTACATTTTATACTCATTTTAAAGAATGAGCGTTTTGCGGTTTTATTTCTCGCATCTATACAATGATTTCTTGTGTATGAATTTTATCTTGTACTCGTTTAGTAAATTTTTTAACGAACTATTTTTGTGTAAAACGTTTCTTGGAGTTCTACTCTCGAATGTATGCAGAAAATAAAATAAGAACTTGCATTTGAGCGAAAAAAAATCAAGTAAATATAATTATAGTACAACTTTTGAATGCAAATCTTAAAATTGTCTTTTTCATATAGCAGTCTGAGTCACTTCGCCATCATTAGATTTGGAATTTTTATATTCAACTTGGATAACCTCTTTATCCATTCCTAAACTGAAAATTATTTTAAGTGGTGTTGTTTACAGGCCTTATGATGGCTACATTGCTAATGTGATGGCACTGCGTTAAGGACATTGATATTTGTACCCTTTTGTGGCAGAAAAAGCTGTCTGTTAGTTGAATTTTGTTCAACTGAATTAACAACCTGCTTTTGAATTCTTAAAAAGGAATTTACCCCTTTGTATGATACATGAGCTTCACTTTTGAAGATGTACAAATATTTGTTAGGTTGAATTTTGAGTGGACCAGTACCGCATCATAACATAAGACAAAATTTTGGAAGAGTACGTGAGACCATGAGTTTCGTGATGAAGACCTAGAATATTTTTTTCTGTGCATTTGAGAAAGGAATCACTGTACAGATATCTGTGTTTATATGCAATTTCACAACATATACATACAGTGAAACATTGTCAAAATCAAAGCACATGGCTAAACCAAAATTGTATTTTTTTTCTCCTCTTAAGCTTTTCTTGCTGAAACCGAAATAATTATGTTTACACCAAAACTATTATTGCTGTTCCTGGAATTTCGGTTTATCAAGATACCATGGCGCGGAAATAATGCTTAAAAAGATAAAAGAAATGGTAAAGGCTAAATTTCTTTGTTTCATATTTAAGATCACGAGACTAATCGTTTAACTTTTTTTCCCCTTTATAAGTGTATGCTACGTTTTGTAAAATGAAAAAAAATATGAGATTTTAATTCATCTTATTCTTGAAAATAATATTATAAAGAATAATAATTTAATCAGAATTTTGTGCATGAATGTAACTGTCTGTTACAAATAAATGAATCCTAAAACTGCACAGAGATCATTGTAATAACAAATGGATTAAATACACAGCATTCCTCTCTTAATATTATTAGACATTTTGTTTTTCATTTTGTTCATGATTTTTAGTTAAATAAATGTTAATCTACTCAGCTTCGCATTTTCTAGCGCTTCTAATTTCGTACAATGCAAGACTGCATATATTTAGACCATATGAACTACAATACCACTGAAGTAATCAATAACACCCAATACTAGTAGTGTGTCAGTTTTCAGTTACATCAGTTACAAGAGATAAGACAATGCTCCCTGAAACTCATTTAATTGTTTACTTTGCTTTTTTGAATGTTTAAGTAAGACAATAACTTATCCAGACTTGTTTTATTATTGTTAACTTAAAAAATATGGCTTTTCCGTTACTTTATCAGATTATCCTTAAATTATTAATGAATGTAAGTAAATCATATTGCTTCAAAAATGTTTACTTTTATTTGTGTACACACACACACGTGTCATAATGATGGCACTAAACTTATTTGACGGATTACACGAAAAATTATAAGGAAAAGAATTCCATATTTGTCGTTTTTCTTAGCTGATTAAAAGTGACGCATAAGTTATACTATGACGCGCTTTGTCACAAAACCTTCATTTATTTGGATCTAAAAACAAGACAAATCAAAGGTTTGAATAAAAACCTATTAACAAAGGCACGATAATTTTTGTTTCCGCAGTAAAAGCAGTAGAACTAAATATACTACTACTACTTCTACTACTACTACTAGTAGTAGCAGTAGCAGTAGTAGTAGTAGTAGTAGTAGTAGTAGTAGTAGTAGTAGTAGTAGTAGTAGTAGTAGTAGTAGTAGCATTTACGTAGTAGTTGTAGCAGTGATGGTAGTACTAAAATGTTGTCTTGGCAATTAGTACTCTAATTATTCACCACAAAGCCTAATTATCTATAAGATAATAGTTATCACCCAAATCAAACTTAGAATTTAAATTTACCGTACCAGATTAGTATTCAGACACCACTGTTGATAAGGCGTCTACACTATAACATTCAACTTTTAGACCGAACAATCAAGGAATTCCAAAGTTGATATGTGAATTAACCTGTACCTGTAAACCTGTTCAGCAGAACTGAGATCATGGGGGTTCGGATGGTTTGTATAGTGGAGGTATGCAATTTCCCAACCGTAGGCAGTTTTCTGTGTGTGTCTCGAATCTCTTATCCACAGCGTAGTTGAAAATGGCGTCTTTCTGCCTCACTCGCGTTACATCGCCTCCTCCGTGCATAACAATTTTTACTATACCGCTAGCATTATCTTAAACCATTATCTCTATTACCATGGCTCTTGAATATCATAATCGTAGTTATCATTGTCGTTATTTAAAAATCAAAACAAGAAGCGCACTATCAATAAGATAAGAATAACTTCAAAGACCAAACATTAATGATAAAAGTAGTGAACATAACCTGGTTGGCACAAATAACTTCAGAAAATGATATTAACGGCACACGATTTGCTGGGTCACGTTTGCAGAACGGTCAATTTAACCCAAAGACAGCCCTTGAGGGAAAAGCCCAGTTTACATTCTTATAGAAAAAAAATCCCATGAGATTCTCAAACTGGTGGCAATACAGCTCAAAATGATTTCAGATTCACGAAAGCACTCTCACAGCTAAAAGGCTCCCCTCTTATGAGGAGCGAGTTGTAAAAATGCTGTGTAACACGTAATTTGTCTGGGCTTGATTATGAGAGTAGGTCTTGTTCCAAAAGTATTTCTTTGTCACTGGACTAGATTTAGCATCAAATGATTGGTTTCCGCAAATTTCTTTGTATTCTTCCGCGGGAGTTAACATCACCGACACAAAACGAGTCGCCGATCTTGATTTTGGTCTTTAATATGACTGGCAGCTTTGATTTTCTCATAATTTGCTTCATTGCTTTCTCTTTGTCATTCTTCTTCTTCTTCTTCTTCTTCTTCTTCTTCTTCTTCTTCTTCTTCTTCTTCTTCTTCTTCTTCTTCTTCTTCTTCTTCTTCTTCTTCTTCTTCTTCATCATCATCATCATCATCATCTTCTTCTTCTTCTTCTTCTTCTTCTTCTTCTTCTTCTTCTTCTTCTTCTTCTTCTTCTTCTTCTTCTTCTTCTTCTTCTTCTTATCCTCCTCCTCCTCCTCTTCCTCCTGATTATAATTATTATTACTATTAATTATTATTATTATTATTATTATTATTATTATTATTATTATTATTATTATTATTATTATTATTATTATTATTATTATTATTATTATTATTATTATTATTATTATTATTATTATTATTATTATTATTATTATTATTATTATTATTATTATTATTTCATTATTTATTTCTTTTTGGTGTGCTGCTTTCTATCAACATCTATGCAAATTCCATTTTTTTTATACAAGGCATTAGTTTTAGAACCACTGTGGCCTTAAGAATTCGATTCAGACCTAGTACTTTATGGACGAGTGGCTTTCTGTACCTGAGAACAATTTCGGTGGCTTGAACGATAACAGCGCGCCTCGGTCAAAAGAGTCCTGACTGTATTCACCGCTGAATCAGGATGATGACAAAATCTCCCAAACTAGCCACGTGAGAGGCAGATGTGGGTCAAGAATCTCAAGCTTGTCGAACCAAGCCTACAGACTGTTGTACACATATTAAACTTGTTCATTGCTGTTATTTTACAATACCGTTTGTGCGGAGAAGTCCTCACTGTCATTCCGAACTAGGTACCCATTAATTCCGCCCATATCACTCCGAACTCTTGTCTACACTGTAGGGTAAACCCGATAGGTTTACAACAAGCCTACTTTTTAAAATACCAGTTTCTTCGGTTGGCTGGCTCTGAGCCTTGGCGGGCTTTGTCTATAATTTCTGATTCTGAGTCAGAGGAAAGAAGTCGTAACTATGAGTACTCCACTTTCTAGCTTTTGCATGGTTCATTCAAATTTCAATTATGAAAAACACATCGTGTGTTTGTGGACAAAAAAACAAAACAAAAAAAAGCCAGTTTATAATGTAGGGTTCAATTTCAGAAAATATTGATAATTTTTTGCCATCTACATATTGATTTAAAAAAAAAATGATGAAATAAAAAACGATCTGTTTGGTCCAAAAATAACTTTGAAGAGAACACAGTATACCCTTTTAACTATTTCGAAAGAACTTCGGCCATGCCCACATTTCAACAGAGAGAGAGAGAGAGAGAGAGAGAGAGAGAGAGAGAGAGAGAGAGAGAGAGACAGACAGACAGACAGACAGACAGACAACAGACAGACAGAGACAGGGAGAGAGTGTGTGTGTGTGTGTGAGAGAGAGACTGAGAGAGAAACAGACAGATAGACAAACATACAGACAGAGAGGGACACACAGAGAGAGGCAGACAGACAGAGAGAGAATGAGAGAGAGAAAGAGAGAGAGACGGACAGACAGACAGAGAGAGAATGAGAGAGAGAAAGAGAGAGAGACGGACAGACAGACAGACAGACAGAGAATGAGAAAGAGACAGGTAGACAGACAGACAGACAGAGAGAATAAGAAAGAGAGAGAGAGAGAGAGAGAGAGAGAGAGAGAGAGAGAGAGAGAGAGAGAGAGAGAGAGAGAGAGAGAGAGAGAGAGAGATGGGGTAGTGTTTTGCAATGTAAGTAAAATAAAAATTATAATTATTTCTCTAGATAATGATTAAAAAACGTTCCTCGCAAATATTTATAAAATTTTGATATGAATTATAGCTGATTATGAATAAGCTAACAGATTTGGACTCCGCCTAATATTTAAACAAAAATTCAGAAACAAATTTAATTTTACTGCGCCCATCAATCACAGACACTGCTAGCCACGCCTCGGCTATCAAATAACTGCGCCAAAATATCAAGCATGTTGGATTCGTCGGGCGGCGTGACGGTGACCCCATGGAGTGACGAAAAACTATTGTGACCGACTGCCATAAGATTTTTTAATGACTAAGATTAATTCATATAAACCATACAATTTATTTGATATATGACAATGCTACTTAAATTATATTTGTGCCTTTCATTTATGTTATTTTTGAATAAGTTGTGAAAAAAAAAAATTTCGTATTATCTAAATAACCAAAATTTTTTTTCATGACTATTTAGAAATTATTTAAAAAGACGAAGCAACTAGTATATCTATTGTTATTATTATTATTATTAATATTATTATTATTATTATTATTATTATTATTATTATTATTATTATTTATTATTATTATTATTATTATTATTATTATTATTATTATTATTATTATTATTATCATTATTATTATTATTATTATTATTATTATTATTATTATTATTATTATTATTATTATTATTATTATTATTATTATTATTATTATTATTATTATTATTATTATTATTATTATTATTATTATTACTTTTACCTACATAATCATATACAATACATGTATATGTTTCATTCTCAACTCTTTGCTTTTACTTTTAAGCCTTTTAAGCTTTTGCACCTAATTATAAAAACTATACTTATTTTATTGTTTCTTAATAAACCTGTCCTATACACATCTTGTGCCATTCTTTCATCAGGGAAGGAATAATGTTTTGAATATAAAATCACATGCAAAGTGCTGCGCAGAATCTAATACATTTAATGTTATTGATGATAAATAAACTGGGGGCATTACCTTTCAACCTTATCATATTGGACAGAAGTTTGTAGTGCCGAAACAGTCCTAATATTCTCATTTTATCAACCAGACATTACCTAAACATTTAATTTGGTCTGAGAGTGTCTGAACCAAAAATTAACGGTAATTGACGGTAATTTTTCATGTTTTTTTTTACGAAAAAATGCTGGTGTGAGAAAGTGGGTGATATCGTAAATTGGTTCTTGTGGTAAAAGAAATAGATGAAGATGTTGATGCTGCGAAGAAAAATCATAGAAAATAGCTTTTATTGGTTTGTCGCAGTCATACGTAGACAATCTTTTGCATCAGCGTTTTAGTGGAGTATTTTCCTAAATACATGTATTCACAGCAAAGTTAGGTTAGAATAGAAAGTAAAAAAGAATTTTTTTATTTTATTTTTTAGTTTAAGACTGCCTTCAAGTACACATCGCCCTCAGAGAGCAAGATTTTTATATATCCTTGCGCTGTTTTACATGCTCAAGAGGAATGAACAGTGCTAAACCTATGGTTTTTGACGTGTACTAAGATCATCTCAGCAAGTCTTCCAGAGTATAAGCTAAATTGCCGAAGGTTTTAATGATCTATCGGTATTATTTTAACCGTAGTAGAGTTATCCTCGGAGACCACTTTGTTCAGCCTATCAGCTCACTCAACAACAATGAAATAATAGTCCTAGCTGTGCCAAAGAGTGATAAAATACAATCGTTCATTTATCCCAGCGACTAGGCCTAAGCCCATAATATTATCTTTTTTTTTTATCTCCGAGGGGGAAAAAGCAAAACAACTTCTGTCCATGCTGAATATTTAACAGCCGAGACTGGTGGTAAAGTTTGCAATCAGTTTCTTTTCTAGTCTTATGAGCTTTTCTTTGATCCCTTTAAGTATAAAACCCTGTGCTTCAAGTACATGTACATGTGATGTAATTAAAAAAATAAAAGGTATGTGAATTAAGAAGCATCTTTACATCGACTTTTGCTTATATCGACATAGAAATTTTGGACCCTTATATGTCGAAATATCAGGAGTGGACTGTACAAAGGCTGATAGCCCCAGTTGCGCGTCGGTCCTATTTGGTTTATTGTTATTGTACTAGAAAGTTGCCCAAATAGGTGAAGAAAAAAACGCCTTGTTCTGTGACGCTTATCTGAAAACGTTGATGACTGAAGCCAAGCAATACAGACGGCAATACAAGGATGGCAGTCCCGTCTGCTTGGACCAGTCAATGAACCCGAAGTCATTCAACGGTACAATGCCATCGCAACAAAATGAAAAAAAAAAGTTTTTTTACTCTCTTAAAGATATTTCTTAAAGTCATGAGGCAACCAACCTGGCACCATGTTCTCAAATTTCAGAGCTTCAAGTCGAGGTTTCAGACTCCGAGTGGATGCGATGGTTCGAATTTTCCTTAAAAATCTCATGGCATTGGTTAGGCTTACGTCTCCCATACACCCTTAAATGCATCGAAGGAGATGGGGGAGGCCATGATTAAGTTGAATGAAAGGTAACTAGCACCTTTTTCGCCTTCCAGGGAATTCAATAGTGAGCAGGCATCTTCTCTGGCAATTGAGGTGACAATATTAATTTTTTTTTTGCGCAGGCTGTTTATAAGTTTACAATCATTATCTCTGAACTTGAGGGCGGAATCACACGCCCACAGTCCTAATTTAGGTAATAACAGTAATGTAGCAACCAGCAAAGATTATGGAAGTTATGATTATAATGATTTGGAAATAGTTAACCCAAACGGTATTGCTTGAAGTGAACATGCATGACTTCCAAAGTCTCAAAGAAAATTTCTGACATATTTGTAGAGTTGGACGATTGCAAACATACTACAAATATGGATGATTTTAAGTACAACACTTTATTGGCAACAACCAAGTCAAGGTGAGTGTAATCAGTACTCTGAATATCAAGTACACGCATTATCACATAAAAGAATCATCTTGAAAGGGGGTGGTGTAAAAAATTATTTTGGTTCTGAGACATTCTTTGATTAAGTAATTGAGATAAATCATTATATCACATGATTGCGTTAAAACGTTTTTGGCTAAAACCACATACAAAAAAAATGATACAAAACACGCCATATGATTTCTACTCACAAAATTTTACAGTTATTTTCTATCTTTAATGTGACAATTTCATATTTTTAGGCACCGAGAGATACTGGCAGTGAATTTTAGGTATAAAGGGAAAAAGGATTAACATAAGCATGTTCATGAAAAATGAAATCAATTCTTTTTCATTCATATTACGTTTTGCCTATTTTTTTTTTCAAGAAACTTACACGAAGGCAGCAGATTTACGTCAACCCAGTTTATGCATGATTAAAGGGTATTCGATCCACCTAGCAAAGGTCCGTAGAAACGAATCTCTTGATTGCACAGCGATCGAGCTTTATGCTACTTATAAAGTAGCTATCCAAACCACAATTTGTAACCAGATTGCATTATACGTGCAAGAATGTACCCATCATATATTTCTTGTTAATAATGATGATGAGGATGATAATAATAATTATAATAACAACAACAACAACAACAACAACAACAACAACAACAACAACAACAACAACAACAATAATAATAATAATAATAATAATAATAATAATAATAATAATAATAATAATAATTTAAAACATTATTATTCCTACGTTGATACAGGTGATAAGGATAAATAAACAACAATAAGTCTTGCTACTCCTCGTCCTCCCACTATTCCAGCAGCACTGCTCCTCTTCCACTTACTACATGTACTTCTTCTCTTACTACTGCTACTGCTACTGCTACTGCTACTGCTACTGCTACTGCTACTGCTACTACTACTACTACTACTACTACTACTACTACTACTACTACTACTACTACTACTACTACTACTACTACTACTACTACTACTACTACTACTACTACTACTATTACTACTACTACTACTAATACTACTACTAATCCCGCTACCGCTGTTACTACCATCTTTACAATCTAGATTTGCTACTTCTGCTGCTACCTCTAAAGCTATTAGTGTTTGTTAGAAAATAAAAAGAGCGAAAGAATGGATTATGTGAAAAAGTACAGTTTTTTAGAAGCCATCACATGTCTTCCTTTTAGATATGCTTGAAGAGATTTAGTTTTGGATTTGCACTTCTTCTGTTGATGACCTGAGTTGTGTCGTTTTTTGTTTTGGTTATGTTTTGAAGATTCATCGATTGTACTTAATATTCGTACAGCAATTAGAAAGCAGTTTAAACATTCATGTCGCAATTATGTCACCTAGCCAGTAGTACAAAACTAGTATATATAAAAATATTCTCCTTATCAGTATCACCCAAAAGGCATATAGGTCTAGTGGAATGCTTTATTGGCTATATGACAAAATGACTCAAGAAAATAATGAACATTGGACAACTCTGCTTGCAGCAGTAACACTCTAAAAGCTGTTGAAGATAAAATATCAAGCATTACTACTTCCTTACAAGGGCTTAAGAAGTTTATTGTTGTAGGTTTGCAACAACACTGAAGAGCTAATTTACCAGAACATTATATACAGTAGTTATGAAATTAATCATATTGATAAAAAGCACTTACATGTAGTTATGACAATGATCACATCATTAACACATGAACCGTTATGACCACACTCATTAACTCAATCAAAGTTTCTTTCCGATTTTTGTGTTCCTCGTTGTGAATTTTTTTGATAAACATTAGTGCCACGATGAAAAAATTGCTGACGCATCCATTCATGGTTTTCATGATACTGCTTTTTATCAGCCTGTTGTTACCTCCATCTGCCTACGTCGAGCTCCTTGTTTTTTGCGAACCACTGGGCTCAGGAAAAGCAGCAAAGAACTCACATAGAGACCAAAGCCAACATAGTGGAATGAGATGTTGAAGCTGCCGCTTAGATCCGTTATATTACCTGCACCGACACAGTAAAATCAATCATCATTATTAATTTTTTTTTCGAAATGATCTTTAATTGGCTCCAAAGGAACTATCACACACACACACACACACACACACAAACATGGCATTATCAACTTACTGTTTTCTTCAACCCCATTCTCATTTTCTATTCCAACCTATTAGTCAGGAAACAAAAAAAAATTCTGAAACTCGCCATCCTCTTTACATTACAATACCCATTGAATTAAAAGCTCCTTAGAAAACATTACAAGTTTTTTTTTTCTAGATTTCCTTACCAAGGAAAGGGTGGTGTGCAGCTAGCGATATCGTCCCAACTAAGGCATTGAACCCGACGATCTTTCCCGCGCTCTGCACATCCACAAACTCAACTGCCATAACAGGTATGAGCGAGATGCGGGAGCCTCCCAGAAGCCCTTGTGTCACAGAGATCACCACCAAGGCAGGAAAAGACGTCAGGTAACGAATCAGGTGACATGCTGTGCCGACAACTATCTGTTATGGTAGGAGGACAAAGAGATGGAAGTTGAGGCATTTGCATTCGAAACCAAAATGCAAATACATGTATTGAAAGAGAGGTAGAGATAGATAGATAGATAGATAGATAGAGAGAGAGAGAGAGAGAGAGAGAGAGAGAGAGAGAGAGAGAGAGAGAGAGAGAGAGAGAGAGAGAGAGAGAAAGAGAGGGAGGGAGGGAGTGAGGATATACAGGAGCAGGGAGTTAGAATAAAAGCAATCTGTATGCCTATAAAGACACTTACACTTCAGCCATTCAAATAGATAGATGTACAGATAGCACGCAAATAAGTTGATAGCTCAATAGGTCAGTATATAGAAAAATAGAAAATAGATAAATATATGAAAAAATCTATCACTTAGGTGAAAATAAATTCAAAGATTTTGAAAGACATTTGCTTAAGTTCCTAATCATTATGATATTCCTGAAGGTGCGATAACAATATTGATTATTGTTATAGCTTATTAACAATAGGCAAAATAAACAAACAAAAAGCAAACAAAAACTCCACATAATAAATGCCACAAAGGTAAGGAATCCACAGTTTATGGCTTTAAAATTATCTTTAATTATCTTTAAAAAAAGCACAACTTTTGATCAACACAATTTTTTTTAATAGTACGGTTTCAACTAGATAGATATATTAAATAGATGATAGATACTTAATCTCGTATGCGAAGTTGGGATGTATAAAAAAAAATGGACGAATGAAGAGTTTGAGAGAGAGAGAGAGAGAAAGAGAGAGAGAGAGAGAGAGAGAGAGAGAGAGAGAGAGAGAGAGAGAGAGAGAGAGAGAGCAGTAGATAAGAAGAAATGGACAGAGAGAGGGAGATGACCGAAGATTGACAGAGATCCGTGTAAAGAGTTTACACTGAGAGATAAGGAAAGAGGTAATTCATCAGTCAGAGAGATGGGGATAAAAAGTTAGGAAACAGTTAGATAGGCAAATGTATATAAAAAAGAGCGAGAAAAAGGCAGAAATAGAGATAGATACAGAAAGAAAGAAATAGAAATACATAGATAGAGGGAGAGAGCTGAGAAAAGAGGAAAAGATTAGAAACAGACCTATAGGTTCAGTC
Organism: Elysia crispata; assembly: GCA_033675545.1. Classification (NCBI taxonomy): domain Eukaryota; kingdom Metazoa; phylum Mollusca; class Gastropoda; family Plakobranchidae; genus Elysia; species Elysia crispata. Next base: position 1,869,802 of record JAWDGP010006834.1, on the reverse strand, counting down.
CAGAGTTGCTAGGATTGAATAATTAAAATTTAGACACGTTGACTTAACCTGCGCGAGAGCTACGTATTGTGAAGGTGAGATTCTGTTGGTGTCCAGTACAATACCCTGTAGAGGCATTCCCACAAAGTTTACCGCTGCGGAAAGTGGGGGAGTGAAAATTTAGGGAGAAAAACTGTTACATCAATGCTGGTTTTAAACAAATGAAGAACAAGACGAGCTAAATATAGTTTATTTACTCTTAAATCACTTCAACTGGTTCATCAAAATTAATGGTTTTAACTCGCAGCACATAACTACCAATAAAAGCAAGATTGATCTAAGTCGCTGATTGCGACTTTTTGTATTGATAAAGATGAACGATAAATTGTTAAGAATAAGTAAACATACGTTTAAAAGGAAGTGACACTATGACTATGACACTATGATATAAAAAACTCCCCTCAGAAATCGATTAGCTAGCAATCAATCCCGGAAGGGGAACAAGTTTATCTCAAGAGCACCTCCCCCTTTTTTTTTAGTTTTTCGTCCACAAAATACACACACACATACATTTTCTCATGATATTGTCCTTTTCAGCATTTTCGCTCATTGCACTGTATTTTTTATTGCATTAAAAGATATAAATACTGCATCTCAATTTCTCGTGTCTTTCTCATATTTATGTGCGTATTATTTCAACTCTTGTTTTGACAATTATTTACTCGGTGGGATGAGATGAAGGGATGTGGAGGGAAGAAGGGAGGGTATGAAACGTTTGAATTAAAAAAGCAATGTAAGTACACCTGTGTCTGATCTTGCAATTCGTATTGAGAACTTAAAGATAACCAAAGCGGAGAGATACAAGAAATTTTTTATATTGCTGAAGCAGGATGATTTTGTAGCATCAAAGAGAATAAGGTAGCTATGATCAAATCCCTTTAAAGTGAAGTAAAAAATGTGAGAAAAAAAAAGTTTAAAAATAATACAAATATAACATTTATTTCAGCTAGATAATAATAATCAAGAAAAAAAGTATGCGATTATAGGGATGACCAAATGTTGGCTTGATTCGTTAGTGTTCAAATTTCTCTCAGTCCTAGGATATTAGTGTCTATGGTGAGGCTGTAAAAAAAAAAGAAATAAAATCTCAACAATATGAGACTAAAATAAGAGTAGAAGAATACTTAACATTTACACGAAATAATACTTGGTTTCTGCCATTAGTGTTTTTGAAAATGAAACGTTGCACTATTGTAGAGCATGTAACATTCTAAACACTATTTTCCATAATTTTACAATCTCTCTTTTTATTTCACTCTGTCTGATATTTTCAGCGCCTTGCTTATATCTTTTCAATTCAAAAACAATCATTTACAAGGTATTATTTCATATGAATCATGTTATCGAAAAACAAACAAACAACAACAAGAAAAAAAAAAAAGCAAGCAAATCAAAAACGAAATTATAAACGCGCTGCCTTGATATCTGATATAGGGAATAATGCCTCACCTCCAGCAATAGTAAGTAAGAGGGTACCGCTTTTCTTGTCCAGCCCTTGAGATAAGGCCAGAGTGGGAATATAGGCTAACGTGTACATCATCAAGGCGCCGTGTACCGTAGAAAGCAGAATCAAGTGAAACATCCAGTTACTTAGAAGATTGGTGTCCAACAAACCACAAAACGAACGGCCGCATCTGTATTTACCGCTGCGAACATTATCTTTCTTGTCCTCGCTAATAACTTTTCGATTGGACTCTAAAGGTTTACCTTCATTGTCCGCAGCTGCCCCTATTTCTACCAACTTCATGTTGCATATCGCATCTTCATCGCCGTCACCTAAAGGAAGGGGTCGTGTCATTTGGAGCCTCTCGTATTTCCCACCGTCAGTATCCTCGAGAGTAGAACTATTGGCTAGATGCTCCGAGCCTCCCATGCCTGTAGACGTATCCGAAGGCCGACAATAGGTCTCTGAGGTATTACAGGAACCGACCTTTTTGTTTATTACTGAAACGTCAGAGGGTGTCTGTGCTGTGCATTCCATCATACCTGCTCGGCCGATGCTACTCACGCTTTGTGATGTGGCCATCGACGTGCTTCGGCTGATGAACAATACTTCTTCCTCTGGCGATTCCACCAGGGTGGCGCGACGAGACGTCAGAGCTTCATCAGAATTAGAGATTACCCTGCAAATGAACAAAATGAGTTGTTCATTTATCTGGAACATTTAATATAGTCCATTAATGTATTGGTTAAAAATATTAGTTATTGTAATTGCACAAAGAAAATAATAAAAGTTTGAGCTATGTTTGCAGTTTATTTCAATGATGTGATCCCTCTATACTAACGTAGCTTAAAATAAGGCTCAACGAAATAGTATGCAACGAAAGCCAACGTTTCTAATCGTAGTATGCAAAAGCTAGACTATAAGCCCATAATCAATGTAAATAGCATCGGTAGCTCGAGTAGTATCACAAACGGTCTTTGAATAAGCCACCGCTTTAAATTAAATCCGTAGACGAACATAATAATAATTTATTCTCCATGCTCCCCAAAATAAAAGAAAATATCCCCAATACCTATTCATTTCCCCATCTTCGCTTAAAGAAAAGGAAGAAAGAGGAAGGAAAGCATTATGGTTCAGTGCGCTTGTATTGTTTCAACATTTGGAATAGTTGCTAAGAATTCATAGGACATGCTATATTTCAACTTAGAGTTACATCTCGGGTGGTATTTAAGAGGGATCGTGGATAAAAGCATAAATCCTACAAGGCTGCATACTTGATTTCACTGTCCTTGCGAGGGGAGAATAAGATCCTGACACTGCATTACAAAACGGGACCCATTCATAGCTAATGGCCCACTCTACCACGTCACAATACATGTATAATTTATATACCCCCGATAAGCGGTCACCGGACGCAAAAGAAGAGCAGCCGCGACACCGTGCATCTCCAGCGCACCTAAGACTAGGTAAGCTCCACTCAATCCATAGTAGTCGGTAAGGAGGCGAATCATCTGCGTGGATACCAGCATGGAGCAGGCAATACCGCACGAGCAAAGGGCTGTGGCAAAGGATCGATGTCGAACAAAGTAGTGCTCTACAAGCCCCAAAGCTGGAACCCACATGGAGCCAAGACAGATGCCTGGAGAGAAAAACAATAGAACGAAAGCGTGAGTTATCAGTTTTTTCCAAGTGAAAATTTAAATTCATATCAATTTATGGAAAATGCTTGGTTTAACTTGAAGGATTCTTCAGCCAACAATTACTCTTACGAATACGCATTTTTTTCATAAATAAAAATTTCATAATCACAGGCACAGCGAATTGGAAATCTCCCTTTTTTCTCTATTGGATTAGCATATTTTGTCACAAAAACTCCTAAACGTTTACAATACTGGTACCTTTAATAACATGCATGAGATGGAAAAAGATGATGTTTGGACTGAAGGCGAGAATAACTGTGACGACAGCGTTCAAAATGGCGGATGCCACGATTACAACTCTCTCGTTTGTTCTAGGCACGGCTACACTTGAGGCCAATACAGCTGGGGGAAAGAGGAGCATAGCAGCAGGAAAATAAAAAAAAAAGGACTACAGTGTAGGTCTGAAAAGAATGGTAATTTAAAAATTATTACAACTAATCTGTCGATGTTTTGTATCAAATTAATTCCTGAACACGATACAAATTCATCCTGGTCGATCATATTAACCATCATATCAAGTCATATTTCCCTTTTGTTTAAATATTTTCAAACAAAATGTTATTGCGCTGATTCTTTTTATGTGAACCTAAGCGCCTGTAGGTAAAATTCAGTTTCTTTATCGATGAAATCGCTCCTGTGAAAGAATAAAAAATGTTTTTATCAACTATAATTATGATCGTAGGAAGATCCCTATATTTTCTCTAGTTATTTTTATGCCTATATCTTTACTTTTTAATTGTGGCCGTTACAAAATGCTTTTCTTTTCTTTTTAACTTTTTCATTATAAGTAATTTCAATTCAATAGAATTAAAAATCTTAATCCAGAATGTTTCGATTTCAAGTGATTTTAAGTCAAAAGCTTTCAAATACTATAAATAAAGATTAAATCCCGACAAAAACTGCACCCCGAAGCAGAAGATTGTTAGGATTCCTTTATCTGCAAAAAAAATTAGCCACTCCTGAACAATAGTAAATAAAGGAAGAGAGTAACGTGTAAACTGATGTAAGGAGTTTAGTTTTGCTGTGGTTGACACATTGTTCAAAAATCAACCCAAACTATGTCAGAATTTCTGATAGCGACAAGCTAGATTTTAGATTAAAATTTTTGTTTTTACTTCCATGAACGAATTATATATCAGCCTGAAGGGGACCAGATGATTTATCATATTGCAGGAAAAAGGTTAGAAGTAAAAGAAGGACAAGAGTAAGGCTGAAAAAAAATCAAGAAATTCTTTTGCTCTAAGTGTGGGATAGGTACCTTTGGTGATAAAACAATGATAATAGTATTTCATAGTTAACAGTTTTATTAATCGATTTATTCCTCCGTTAATTCCCCTCATTACTTCTTTAGGTCCACCCGTTCTCGTCATTAAGTCTTGAGGTAAAGGTATAAAGTTGTACTGAATGATCCCCAGCAACCATGAGTCAACGTGTGCAAGAATGGGAGCGGAAACGCTTGGGAAATCCCTGACGTCACAACTGAATGAATCAGCTCAGTTACTCATTAGATACGTCAGTAGGAGGATCGTACCCACCTGAAGACAATGCCAGAATCGGTCCCAAGTCCCTATCCTTCCACATGAGTCACCAATGATGCCCGCAATTAAATTGTGCATCATATACTAATTTTAGAGTGGAGTCCAACACGTAGTAGGCCCTCCGTAAATTACATAAAAAGGGGTATCTCTCAAACTCTACGTTCGACCATCTAACGAACGACCGTCAGTTTGACCAACATCCAGAGGCAGTCGGTGCTGGGGGTATGTCCAGATATGTAATGTAGCATACTTAATGATCTAGATCTGGCAGCATCTTTTTATTTAGATAATTCATTGCAGATATCAATAGGATGCTAAACCAAACTCTGGAGGAGATCATCCGACAATTATGCGAACTATGGGCTTTAATTTATTTGATTAAGAGTCTATAAGAATATTCCCTTAAAGTTTGATTTGTTAGTAAAACAGTCGATGAAGTTCTGACTTTGAGGTTATGCATTTTATATTGTTTTGCTCATCATCGTGGCTTGAGGTGCCCTGGAAACTGATATTAGATCGAGAGGTAGAATGAGACCGAGTTTCACTCTTAAACCGGTAAAGCGCTGTATTTTGTATATAGAATACAGGCATTAGATAGATAGATAGATAGATAGATAGAGAGAAAGAAAGAGAGAGAGAGAGAGAGAGAGAGAGAGAGAGAGAGAGAGAGAGAGAGAGAGAGAGAGAGAGAGAGAGAGAGAGAGAGAGAGAGAGAGAGAGAGAGAGAAACAAGTAAGAGACGGAAAAATAGTATGTTATTTAATTTTTTATCTTGGGTTTAAGATTGTTGTTCTTGTACATGTATTTTTTTCCTTATAACTAAGTGTTTTTATCTGATTCTATAGAAACATCTAATGATTTTTCAGCACATAACCAGCTCTTTCGATACGTTATTTGGTTTCTAGGCTACGCTCGCCAGTGTGCCGGAACTAATTTTCAGTCTGGCAAGCTGGTAAATAAATAGGCTCCCCCAGCCCGACACCCGCCGCCTCCGTTGCTTAGTTGTTTTTTTTTACCACACTAGTAAAAACGTATAGCCTACTTGGTCGCTATACGGCACAAAGTAGATATATATTTTTTTTCTGTTGGTTCCACAAAGAAGTATTTCCTTATGATCTAAGGGACGCTGCCGACTAATACAAGACCTCCTTGTTGTAAGTTTTAAACCTTTTGATTTTAAGTTTGTATTTGTATTATTGATTTTAATTGCGGAGGATTCTGTCCCTAAGGTTTCCGATATGAGTGATTTCGGAGACCAGAACAATCTTCCTGGCGGAGGAGAAATAGATACGAGGGTGCATACTATTCTCCCTCGACTCCCTCTATTTAATGGCGAGACAAAAGACGCGGCAATCGACTTATGGAAGTATGAAGTCGAATGCCTGCGTGCAGAAGGTAAGAGGGAGGCTGATGTTAGGCTAGCCATCCGGCGGAGCCTTAAGGGGCAAGCGTCTCGCACATAAATGACTTTGGGTGTGGAAGCATCGGTGGATGACATCTTCTTGAAGAACCAGTCAGTTTTTGGTCCTACGGAGACTGCCCAGGACATTCTGAGCAGATTTTACAGCCTCCAGCAGGACCAGACTGAAGACGCTGGCGCTTATGCTTCTCGCCTCGAGGATGCTATCCTCCAGGCGGTGCAGCTAGGCCGCGTGCGGAGGGAGGACGTCGATGCCATGCTATGCGAGGCGTTTGAAGAAGGACTGTGTCGCGAGACGAAATCAGTTACCTCCTATCTTTTCACGCCCAGGAAAGAGTTTTCCAAACTCCTTGTGGGGGTGAAAAGGAAAGAGAGGGAGTTGGTTGACAAAGTTGGAACTGTGGCCTCGGTACAAGATTCAGAGGTGGATGCACTAAAGGCGCTAGTGTTAGAATTACGCCCAGAGTTGCGTACCCTGAAGAATGAAAGGTCGCAACAGTCTTTCGCACACTCTACTTCCGTGCCGCAGCAGCACCAGACAACCCGCTCGTTCCGTGACCTGAGCCTGTGTGCTGGCGCTGCAATATGCCTGGCCATGTGAGATCTGGGTGCCGCATGCCGTTAAACGGCAACGCGTTTGTGGGTCGAGGCAGACCACAGGCGCAGTGAATTCCTGCCTCATGGGGGGTAAGACAAACGTGGATGTGATAGTTAACGGTAGGGTGGTGAGGGCATTGCTCGACACTGGAGCCACAGTGTCAGTTATCAGCCGAGCAACAGTGGATAAACTCGGATTGCCCATCCGCTCTGTCAGAGACTTCATCCATGTTGAGTGCGCGAATGGGCAAGCTCTGCCATACCTAGGCTACGTGACCATGTCAATCAACCTCCCTCACAACCCACATCAACATGTTTAGCCTCAGTGGTTCCCGACCAAGACGGCCCGGGAGCAGTCCCACTATTTTTGGGGACAAACATACTTCCTTCCTTCTTGAAAGCTTCTAGTAGCTTGCCGGAATCTTTGCAATTAGTGGCTAATTGCCTAAAGGCTAGAGATTCTCAATCGACAGCAACAGGAGACTCCCTTGCATTCATAAGAATTGTTGGCCAAGAAAAATTATTTTTACAGGCCAACACATCTGTTGATATTCCAGTGCAGCTAGACAGGGCATTGTCCTATCACAAAACACATGCCCTTATCGAGCCCTGCCTGGACTCTGTTCTTCCTGAGGGCGTGGATGTGTATAATAATGGAGACATAGATATTCATGAAATAGTGTTGAGCAATTGTTTCACCAATACTGTTCAAATTAAGAATGCAGCAGTTGTGGCTCAGCTCACTCCAGTAGTGGTCACGGACAGTATATGTCAAATGGAGAACATGAATGACCCTGTCCCTAGTTTAGACTTGAGCTCCACTGCATTTTTGAGCCATGATCAGGAACAGTTAAATAACTTAGTGAAAGAATTTGTTGATGTTATGGCGCGCAGTGAGTTTGATTTAGGTCATTACAAAGGAGTAGTGCACACCATAGAGCTTGAGGACCCAAAGCCGTTTAAGCAGCGCTACAGGCGTATTCCACCACACATGTTTGAGGAGGTGCGCGATCACCTTCGTCAGCTTGAGGCGTGTGGAGTGATTCGTCCGTCTAAATCTCAATACAGCTCTCCGGTTGTGTGCTGTCGTAAGAAGGATGGGAAGCTCCGTCTGTGTGTTGACTATGGGCCTCTAAACTCAAGAACGCGTAATGACAATTATTGCCTTCCCCGTGTGGATGAAATATTGGACTCCCTCAGAGGTGCCAAATATTATAGCCGCCTCAACCATCAAATTTCGATAAGGGAAGACCATAAGCCTTACACAGCCTTTACCGTGGGTCCTCTTGGATTTTGGGAGCACAATAGGCTCGCCTTTGGGCTTTGCAACAGCCCAGGTACATTCCAGAGAGTGATGGAAGATTGCTTTTCCGATTTAAATCTCCATATTATGTACATCTATATAGATGTACCGTAAGGTTGAAGGTGAAAAGCCTCAGCTTGTACTACCTACCAAATATATCCCTACAGTATGTAATGCACATCGTGATGATATGGGTCATCAAGGATACGAAAAGACCCTGGGCCTTATAAGGTCGCGCTTCTTCTGGCCAGGAATGTCGAAAGGTGGGTTCACCACTGTGGTCGCTGTTTCAGATTTAAGGGAAAACCAGACAGAGCGCCGCTGGTGGGAATTCAAACATCAGAACCACTAGAGCTAGTATGTACCGATTTTCTCAAAGTCGATTCGGCTCAAAATGGCACGCAGTATATCCTGGTCATCACAGATCATTTTACTAGATTCGCCATGGCAAAACCCACCCGTAACATGTCAGCAAAGACAACAGCCGAAGCCCTCTTGACCTTTGTCAGAAACTTCGACATCCCAAAACGGTTACATGCTGATCAAGGAGCTGACTTTGAGTCCAAGGTGGTTCGTGCGCTCTGTCACTTGTTAGGTGTAGTGAAGTCCAGGACTACACCATTTCATCCAATGAGAAATGGGAGCTGAGAGCGGATGAACCAAATGCTCATCAGTATGCTCGGCACCCTTCCTGAGCATAAGAAAAAGGATTGGACATCCTACATTGGCATGTTGGTTCTCGCATATAACAGTACTAAGTGCGATTCTACAGGACTCTCGCCCTACTTTCTCATGTTTTGGAGAGAACCGGGGCTCCCTCTTGATAACATGTTTCCTCCTTGTTCAGAGCCTAGAGTTGATTATTTCACAAATGTAAAGAAAGACAGAATGGGCATGGGCTAAGGCCTCGAAGAATGGTTCTAAAGCAAAGGAAAGTCAGAAAAATTATGACAAACGTATGAGAGGAGCAACCCTGATTCTCGGCGACAAAGTCTTGGTTCGAAACTGTTCTTTTGAGGATCCTCATAAGCTCCAGGATAAATGGAGTGATGACATTTTTGTTGTAAAAGAGCAACCAGATTCAAGGACGCCAGTCTTTGTCGTCGAGCCTGTGAATGGAGGGAGAAAGCGAACTCTCCATAGGAATCCTGTGTAAAGTGTGAGAGAAGACCGTCCTGACGTAAGCCCTGACAATGTGGCAACACGGAAGGCGCTTCCCTCAGCTAAGAGAAACAGCACCCCAGGGTCCATCTCGGGAATGCCCTAGCAAGTGTTACACGAGGACGAGGTCAGAGGCACCACATCCGAGTTAGAACTGGAAGATGATGGTGAAAGTGACCTCGATGAAAGTGAGTTCGTTCAGATCTTCTCTGAGCCCGAGGTTCAGAGGCCAGATTCCCGACCACGCGCTCTCTCACGTGATATAGCTGCTCAGTCTGACGAATCGGACGATACAGTTGTTGATCTTGTTCCACTAGATACACTTTTGCCGGTCACACCGCGGCCTGGGTCACCTCCACCTGTCCCGGTTCCCCGCTGGTCGGTAAGACAAAAACAACCCCCTGTATGGCACACTTCTGGGGAATTTCCGATGTCTTTAAATGACAAGAGTCTATTTGCTTTTGACGGTTTAGTAACAACAAAAGTAAGAAGAACTATGTTCTCTCGTACATGTAACTTTTAATTTGTAACAAAATTAACAAGGCTTGAAAGAAGCAGAAGTTATACATCAAGTTGATGTCTTGCGTCGTGAGTTCGTCGTAGTCTCTGAGAGAGAGATGTGTTATTGTCAAAAAAGGAAGTAGGCCTAGACTATTCTACTGTCTGAAGAGTCAGTCAAGAGAAGTGGCTACTGTCACTACATAACCCCCCTCCCAGCGGAATACAGTTCATGTGTCGGAGCGATCCAGCATGCCGTCAGCAGAACCTTGAGGGGACACGTGAAATTCTGCCAGCGCGCGTAGTCTTTATGGGTCCATCTTTTGGTGGGGAAACTGCAGGTGGTGTAACGGGGGTGGGTTTAGGATTGTCTGTCAAAATTGATTTAGGGGAGATGAGCACTTCCTTGTTCTCCTCGATGGTCAAGGGGGTCACGTAAGCTGTCTTAAGGCGATCAATAGATACAGTCTCTGGTCGCCCTCTGATTTCCAGGGTGAAGTATTTGTCACTTTTGGTGACGACGCGAAATGGGCCGTCATAGGGGCGTTGGAGGGGGTGTTTGTGCGAGTCTTTCCTTACATAAACATACTTTGCCGTAGCCAAAGTAGAGGGCACATAAGAGGTTTGATTTCCGTGGAATTTTGGGGCAGGTGGTTGGATGGAGTGCATTGTTTGTTGAAGATTTCTCAAAAACGTTACGTCAGGTGTGGTTGTACTAGTGTCACATGGTTGGAGAAACTCGCCCGGTATACGTAGAGTTATGCCGTACACAAGTTCAGCAGGTGAGCAATCAGGATCAACTCTCCAAGATGAGCGGATGCCTAATAGAACCACCGGAAGCTGATCGAACCAATCTGGGCCAGTAGTACGGGCTTTGAGGGCTACTTTGAGTTGTCGGTGGAGGCGTTCGACCATCCAATTGGCCTGTGGATGGTAAGCGGTGGTTGTATTGGTGTCTATGCTCAACAGTTCGTTTAGCTCACTCCAGAGGTTGGAGGTAAATTGTCTGCCACGGTCGGAAACGATGTCTTCTGGTACACCAAATCTTGCAACCCAGTGGTGGAGAAGAGCCGAAGCGCATGTAGAAGCATGGGCGTCAGGAAGAGGAATAGCCTCGGGCCATCTCGTGAAACGGTCGATGATGGTAAAAAGGTAGGTCATTCCATGACTTTCTGGTAGGGGCCCCACAAGATCCACATGAAGACTGCGAAACCTATCAGAAGGGGGCTGGCGCTCAACGAGTGGGGAACGTGTATGACGGTGGACCTTAGAGGCCTGGCAATCAAAGCATTCCTTGCACCACCTGCGAATGTCACGCTTCATTCCATTCCATACGAAGCGTTGTGCTATCGCCTTTTGTGTTGGTTTGACGCCAGTGTGCGACAGGCTGTGGATCTTGTTGAAGATGGAATGGGTCCAGGAGGTCGGTAATACCGGCCTGGGTTTTCCCATGGATATGTCGCAGAGGAGCGTTGATGGGCCAATGTCAATGTCTTTCAGTACTAGACCCGTCGTGGCAGTATGGTAGGAGGCCATTTCATCTGAAGCTTCTTGGGCATGTGCCAATTTTTCAAAATTGATACCTTCTTTATGCTGATCATCCTTTTCAACACTGTTTATTCTTGACAGTGCGTCGGCAACCACATTGAACTTTCCTTTGATGTGACGAATATCAGAGGTAAATTCTGAGATGAAAGACAGATGTCTTGTTTGTCGTGGAGAACGATCACTGTGACTGCTCAAGACCGTTGTAAGGGGTTTATGGTCTGTGAAAATGGTGAAGGGGCGGCCCTCTAAAAAATGTCTAAAGTGTTTGACAGCAGCGTAAGACGCCAAAAGTTCTCTATCAAAAGCACTATATTTCTGTTCTGCCTCAGACAATTTCCTGGAGAAAAAGGCAAGGGGAACCCAAAGACGGCCGTGTCGCTGTTCGAGTTGGCCGCCAATCGCTGTATTCGACGATTCGACAGTAAGGCTAGTAACAGCATCTGACCGTGGATGGTGTAAGAGCACTGCCTTACTGAGCATTTCTTTGGTCTTGTCAAAAGATTCTTGGCACTCTTTGGACCAGTCAATCTTTTGTCCTTTGCCGCTTGCTTGGGCATGAAGGGGTGCGAGAGTAGCAGCAATGCCATGGAGAAAACGGTGGTAATAGTTCACCATTCCCAGGAATCTCTGTAGACTGGTGCGATCGGTAGGTGGTTTGCTTTCTTGCAGGGCAGATATCCGGTCAGGGAGTGGGGTGATTCCTGTGGAGCTGACATGGTGGCCTAGGAAATCAAGTTCTTTCGTGCCAAAAACACATTTGGTCTTGTTTATGACCAAGCCATTTGCAGACAAGAGTTTGAAAAGTTGCTGAAGGTGTTGAATGTGTTCCTTGGCAGAGTGACTTGCGACCAGTATGTCATCAAGGTATACAAACGCGAAAGAAACGTCGCGCAGTACTCCATCCATCAGGCGTTGGAAAGATTGGGCAGCGTTCTTTAACCCAAAAGGCATACGGAGAAATTCCCAGAGTCCAAAGGGTGTCACCACAGCTGTCTTCGGTATAGAAGAGGTAGCCATGGGGATCTGATGATAGCCTCTAATCAAGTCGATCTTAGAGAAGATAGAGCAACCGGCAAGGTGGTTAGTAAAATCTTGAATATGCGGTAATGGGTAGCGGTCGTCCTCAGTCGATGCGTTGAGACACCTGTAGTCGCCACAAGGTCGCCATGTCCCATCAGATTTGGGGACAACGTGGAGGGGTGAAGACCAGGGTGATTTAGAGCGGCGAGCAATGCCCATTTCTTCCATCTTTAAGAACTCTGCTTTAGCAGCAGACAGTTTGTCTTTATCGAGCCGTCTAGCATGGGCATGTGTGGGCGGGCCGTGGGTGACGATGTGGTGCTCTACACCATGCTTGTTGAGGGGATTGTTGAAATGTGGTGTAAGGAGCTCGTGTAACTCTTGAAGGAGATCTGCATACTCGTTTGGAGGGTGTGTACATAACCCCGCGAGTGTAGGAGAAGACTGACTTTCTTTGAGTAGGAAAGAGACATTGTCAAGTGAGAGAAGACGCTTGCCCCGAAGGTCAATTGCCAGGCCATTGGCAATGAAGAAAACTGCGCCAAGTATAGGTCTAGTAACATCGGCGAGGTAGAACTGGTGTGTGTATTGTCTCTTGGAATCTAACACTAAAGAAAGTGTGCGCTTTCCCCATGTGCGGATGGACGTTCCATTAGCGGCGGAGAGAGTGTTGGAAGGTTGAAGCGTGCGCTGATCTTGTGCAGAGGCGGAGTATACAGATACCTCAGCCCCTGTGTCGACGAGGTATGATAGGCCAGATTTCCTGTCCTCTACTGACAGCGTGTTAGATTGAAGAGAGCCAGCTGCTGCCACGCTTAGCGGCTGGCTTTGTCGTTTCCCGACAGCAGAGAGGCGAACTTACACCCTGGTTGGCATTTTCTTGCTCCTGGGCCGAACCGTGTATGATAAAAACATACTGGTGCAGGTGAGGGTGCGGCGCTGGACCCAGTGCGGCGTGAGTTAAGGGGCCTGTTACGCTGGATAGACTCGACGCAATCAGGGGTGGTTTCGTTTGTCGTTTGGGTGATGTGCTGTATACCCGAAGACCGTGCCTCCCAAACCCGATCAGCAGCTTCCGCTAGTTTGTCCAAGTCCGAAAATTCCTGCCCTGAGATAATAGTACGGACATCGGCAGGAAGATTCGACAGGAACAGTGCCCTTTTCAGCGTCTGTGGATCATCGTTTAGGGCGTTGATCTTACGCAACAAAGCTGTTGGCTTTCTACCCCCTAACCCATTAAGGTTTAAGAGTTCGTAATCCCGCTGCGTTTGGGATTTGCCGAACGCCTTGATCAAGGCACACTTCAAACTGTATTTGTCCTTTTGAGGTGGGTTAACTAAAACATCGTGTACCTCCTCAGCTGTTTTGAAGTCGAGGGCACTGACCACATAATCATACTTAGTGGTATCTTGCGTAATGTTTTTAATGCTAAACTGCGCTTCTATTCTGGCGAACCAGATTTCTGGCGATGTCGCCCAGAACTCGGGTAGTTTAACTGAAACTGCTGCAATCTCTCCGGTTTGTAATGTTTGTAACTGGGTCGCGAGAGCTGCAAGTAGAGATTGCGTTGGCTCAACGGGCTGGTGAGACATGGTGTTGGTTTGATCTTGTTATTGTTAATGCAAAGGCAGATTTAGCGAAGGTAGATTAGGTCAAGATAGCGACCTAGATTGTAGTTCTATTAAACTCAAGTCGAAGGCCGAAGTGGATCTAGATCTATGCCTGGTTAGTAGCGAGTTCAGTATTGGGGTCACCAATTTAGTAACAAACAAAAGTAAGAAGAACTATGTTCTCTCGTACATGTAACTTTTAATTTGTAACAAAATTAACAAGGCTTGAAAGAAGCAGAAGTTATACATCAAGTTGATGTCTTGCGTCGTGAGTTCGTCGTAGTCTCTGAGAGAGAGATGTGTTATTGTCAAAAAAGGAAGTAGGCCTAGACTATTCTACTGTCTGAAGAGTCAGTCAAGAGAAGTGGCTACTGTCACTACAACGGCGTAGATAAATCTATTGTCACGACAGCCATAGTGTCGCTTCTTGTAGGTTGGCCATGAGTTTTTTTTTCCTTTGTCCATTTTCCTGGCATTATGTACAGGTCGGGGACGACCTTCCAAAAGTGGGGGGTGTATGTGGGATAGGTACCTTTGGTTTATTGATAAAACAATGATAATAGTATTTCATAGTTAATAGTTTTATTAATCGATTTATTCTTCCGTGAATTCCTCTTATTACTTCTTTAAATCCACCCGTTCTCGTCATTACGTCTTGAGGTAAAGGTATAAAGTTGTACTGAATGATCCCCAGTAATCATGAATCAACGTGTGCAAGAGTGGGAGCGGAAACGCTTGGGAAATTCCTGACGTCAAAACTGAATGAATCAGCTCAGTTACTCATTAGATACGTCAGTAGGAGGATCGTACCCACCTGAAGACAATGCCAGAATTGGTCCCAAGTCTATCCTTCCATATGAGTCACAACTGACGCCCGCAATTAAATTGTGCATCATATACTAATTTTATTAGAGTGGAGTCCAACACGTAGTAGGCCCTCCGTAAATTACATAAAAAGGGGTATCTCTCAAACTCACCTTACATTCGACCATCTAACGAACGACCGTCAGTTTGACCAACATTCAGAGGCAGTCGGTGCTGGGGGTATGTCCAAATATGTAATGTAGCATACTTAGCGATCTAGATCTGGCAGCATCTTTTATTTTAGATAATTCATTGCAGATATCAATAGTATGCTAAACCAAGCTCTGGAGGAGATCATCCGACAATTATGCGAACTATGGGCTTTAATTTATTTGATTAAAAGTCTATAAGAATATTCCCTTAAAGTTTGATTTGTTAGTAAAACAGCCGATGAAGTTTTGACTTTGAGGTTATGCATTTTATATTGTTTTGCTCATCCTCGTGGCTTGAGGTGCCCTGGAAACTGATATTAGATCGAGGGGTAGAATGAGACCAAGTTACACTCTTAAACCAGTAAAGCGCTGTATTTTGTATATAGAATACAGGCATTAGATAGATAGATAGATAGATAGAGAGAGAGAGAGAGAGAGAGAGAGAGAGAGAGAGAGAGAGAGAGAGAGAGAGAGAGAGAGAGAGAGAGAGAGAGAGAGAGAGAGAGTGAGAGAAAGAAACAAGCAAGAGACGGAAAAATAGTATGTTTACTAGCCTACTTACCAATTTAAGTCCGTCTGTTTATCAGTGTATAATTCCATACATTAATGGAAAAACGAGTCCTGTTGTGTTATATCAATATTATCCATTATGTTCCTTGTAGTAGTTGTTCCACTGAATTGTATTGCATTTCTAAACATCACGAAGATATATATGTACAACTATGTTGCATCTGATTTCATTATCCTGTGAATATGTTAAGATACATGGCTTATGTCTGTGTTTAATGTTCATTTCAGGAGCCTTTCTGTGCCTTCTTGAGCATTTGCCTTTAATGAATGAATTAATAAAGCTATAGACACTGCCTTATGCCTGCATTCCATGAGAAATGAGAACATAGAAAGAGTGAAAGAACAGGTAATCATTCGAAATAAGAACCCTAAGCTCTGTCGTTGAGCATTGAAAGACACCGGGCCATCCCCGCCCCTCCCACAAAAGTTTTCATAAGTAAAAACAGTGAATCAACATCCCTCACAATAAATGACAATCAAACCAGAAACAGCAAGTCTATGAACGGGGAAAAAAATAAAATAAAAGAGAAAAAGAAACTGGCCCACCGTAAAATGAGACTGTTAAGAATCTGAAGATGGGTATTTTTGATGGAAAAGGATAAAAAAAAGTGAAAAAAAAAAACGATGAGAATAAATTGGAAAAATGGCAAATGAAAATCAATGAAATTCACCGAAATATTATTTTGATCAGAACAAAATATATACAGTATATCAATCTGGTAGGAGCAGTATACACATTTTACGGGAGAAAATACCCCAGCTTAAAATATACTAATGCGAAACAACAAAAACAAGAAAAACAACAAGAACAAGAGCAACAAGAACAAAAACAACAATAACAACAACAACAACAACAACAACAACAACAACAACAACAACAACAACAACAACAACAACAAAGAAGCAGACAGTCACTCTTCTTTGAAAAAGAAAGTGGAGAAACATAGATTTAATATAATTCTCGGAAAGGTACAGAGTATTTCGGAGAATATGAATGAGTCGAAACACACAGTTTTGATAATTCAGATTAGAAAAAAAAAATAAAATAAACATCCTGTAAAGGGCATTTCGCATTAGACCCATATATTGATCACAACGTGATAAGTAAAAACTGATTAAGAGGGAAGACGTCCCAACTTTAATGTCAAATGTAAAAATGAATACTTGCAAACCCCTCATCCCATTGTTCCTCCTCCAACCCCTCCAAAATATATTTCAATTGTAAATTTATCAAAACTGTTTTTTTGTGTCTGAACAACAGGAAAGCATAATAATTTGCTAAACCTCAAAACCATGCAAAAAGAAATGGTACCATCAACTTACAACCAATTCCAAAACAGAGGTTGTTGATTGTGAAAACCAGAGTGGTGGTGGCCACTGTGGCTTCGTACTTCTCTATCAAGTCTGGCAACACCACGGCAAGGGTGTGGTCGTAGGTAGCCATCAGGAACGTGATGAAGAAAGTAGCTGCAAGCAAGGACAGGTCGAAAATCAATTATGACGCTGTTTTATTTAAAACAAATCATTATCCTCTTTGTCCGTTTAACTATTCTAGGCCTTAACCAAAAATTCATTTCGCGATTCACTGTGTAGGATTTGAGCAAGCTGTTTTCTCAGAATAGTTGAGATTTGGGAACATTAAGGATTCTTAGTGTATGTAAAGATTAAGAAAAGAGCACCACTTTAGAGAACTGTCAACTTTCCAAGTTTTAAAATTAACGATTGACATAATTTCGGACATGAAAGACTTTGAGGCAATACATTACAAATGCCGCTTAAAAAAATTACTTTCGGAATTTTAGAGTAAGCTATCTGCGACTGATGCACAACCAAGGTGCAGTGAATATTTTCAAATCAGAAATTTTTCTCTCCTCGTCCTCCTTCTTTGCTGTTGTTGTTGTTCTTTTTCTTCTTCTCCTTCTTGATCTTGTTCTTGCTCTTGATCTTGTTATTGTTCTTGTTATTCTTTTTGTTCCTCTTCTCCTTCTTAAATAATAATCTTCTTCTTCTTCTTCTTCTTCTTCTTCTTCTTCTTCTTCTTCTTCTTCTTCTTCTTCTTCTTCTTCTTCTTCTTCTTCTTCTTGTTTTTCTTCTTCATCTTCTTCGTGAAGGGTATGATCACAAACAGTTATGAACTTTAACAAAACTTGACAAGGTGACCTCTTTGTCAACTTTTTGGACTTTGTGTTATTAGTTCACAACTGAAAACCTATCTTTCTTTGAGATGAACATCAAAACGACAATGCTTTTCATACCAATAAAATTATTTCACGCCAAACAGCTTTATTCTAATCCTTTGCTTATCTTTAGAAAGTCAAACAGACATATAACCGTAATAATTCAGACTTTCTTGTTTATAAAAATATACCACGGCATCAGAATTGGATTTGATGCAAAAAAAAGTTCCAAAGGATGCTGAGTGCATAATCCCCATAACTGGATCAAGATTGTGCCATTAGAATGCAAAAAATCAGAAATCAGCCTTCTATGTAATTATTGGGATGCTCTATGACACACATGAAATGCTAACTAAGATGAAAAAATGAAAACTGGTGCAAGTGTAAAAATATGATAAGCAAGTAATTAAATCAGATTGTGGGTGCAGGTCTATAATAGTTTCGAAATGTGGTACTTACATGCACAGACAACCCATGCGAATCCAGTATCAATGGGCATAACATTCCTGCTCCTCACATGGACAATATTGCCATTGTCACCACTGGAGACCCCAGAAAAAGCTTGCATTCTCGTCTTTTCCTTAGCCATTTCCGAAGTTGCGCCTCATTTGACCTGATAAGAGATCCACAGCACAAAAATTTTGAAAAAGTTAAAAAAAAAAAATTCAATGGGAAAATGCGTAACGACAGGTGATAACAAGGATCCACGGAACGTAACGTAAATTAAGGAAAATAATGTAACTACGGTTTCAATCGGCTAATCAGCAGGTGGGAAAAAAATTAATCTTTCATCAATCACAGCCATTTAGAAATTTTAAAGGAATGAACCTCCATGTTAGTAGGCCAAGGGATACAGCAGGAATTTTATATTTATTCGTAAAGTAATACTCATATCATACAAGAGCATACCTTATACTTGTTTATCACTACAAATTAAAAATTTCTAAAATAATCACTTAAATGGTCAATGAATCTTTGAAACCGTGCTGGTCATAATTAGGACCTAAAACTCTCATTAAATCATTCAAATTCATCCACATTACCTTTTTACCATTAAAAAAAAAAATATCTTCGCAATGTTATGTAAAACAAGATTAGAAACACTTTACTAAGTAATTGACTACTGCTGAGTACCACCGATACCTAAACTTAAAGCGCTACATAAACAATTTTATTTTGAGAACTATACTGTATTAAAAATATTTTTCTTGTTATTTAGAACACAATTTAAAAAAAATGAGGATATAAGCATAGTTGAATCACTGGAGCACTAATGAGATGGGTAATAAATCTCTCTCTCTCTCTCTCTCTCTCTCTCTCTCTCTCTCTCTCTCTCTCTCTCTCTCTCTCTAATTGAATAAGCATCTCTCACCTTGTTTCACTGTTGTGAAAGTATACCAAGGTACGCTCGTGACACGCTTTAGGAATCGTGTAGCTCAGTATTGATCGCCAGCTGGAAATTCTCCCTTGCTATAATAACTACATATTATCGTATTCCTCATCTTGTTGGTGTGGCTTCTGGTTCAGAGGAAACATGCATCTGGGCTTTTAACTCTAATGGAACAAAATTTTTTGGATTGCAAAATATTATCCTTACGAAAATTTTATTTTAAAAAGAAAAAGACTTAATTCGAGAATCTAAAGTGAGTGCAAAGATGAAAAATTCGCTCAGCTCATATTTTTGGTGTTCTTCACCTCCTTACCAACTGGCCTATGTTAGCTTGTGTTTTACGACTAAAGACTAAAACATTTTCCTATCATGCAACGTGCCTTCTTTGATCTGATGTCAATTACTGCTACAGTGAAAAGAACATGCTAATCAGATTGAATTTGATACGCATAAATGATAAATAATCAAAATTTTATAATTTCCGGTTGATCAAATGATTGATTGTGTTCGACCACGCGATTTCAAATCTTTTTAGATCCAATGAATAAGCAACCATTATGCAGTGCACGTCATAAATGGGTTCCAAAGTGCAGGTACTGACAATGACGTTGCTCGGATGCTTACCATTAGGATAGCCTACAAATTCCAAAATTAGAAAACTAATAATGAAATTGATTACAGCTTCCGGTCGAGCAAATAATCTCTCTATCACAAAACTTTGAAATTTCGACACTCAATCATGAGACAAACTTCATCTTAGATTTTAAAAGAGCTCGAGTTATAATTTCTCCTAAAACATATTCACACAAATAAAAAAGTATCAATAAAACACTAACATCGATACACTCCAAACAGTAACCTAATACCTAAACTAGATCTAATCCAACGTGTTGACTAATATCCCAGTGTATAAAATTTTTCTCGAGCATTATTACATGAGCTAGCTATAAAGCGTTGTGATTATGAAAACCCCAAATTTTATGTAAATCTAATTTAATAATGTTCCTATAGAACTACACCCTATTTAATCTTGAGTCAGGCATCATCTGAATATTAACAAAATGGAGATCTTTAGCGTGGCAGCAAATACAATTTTTTTTTCTTCCTATCATGACAGCTGTAAAGTAGAAAGAAACGAGACCAAAGCTTTGTACTTGAATCAGAAATAGATCTAGGCCCTACGTTCTTTGGCCCATATTCTGCTGCAAAGAGTTTTTTGATACAAGATCTATGTGCTCCAGAGATTCTTGAGTATGCTAACGTAATCCTATACTAGGTCTGCATATTAATTAATGAATATTATGTGCCTAATGTTAGGTCTAGTCTACCTGGAGCCCTCAAATATTCAACATAAAGGAAAAAGCACAAAGCTTTGGTTTCTCTGTTCTCATCTTCATAGGCCTGCACTAATTACATTATGTCCTAAATAGGTATATAACACATACATGAATGCGGTGAAGAAAATCAAACATACCGGTTCATTTAATATCAAAAGAACAAATTCACAGTATATACCTTCTAAGAATGAAATAAAAAAAAGGATCAAGTAAAACTTAATAGTATCGGCAAGATAATTATTATTTAAATAAGAGGAAACTTTAAAGAAAGACAAAGGAGGAAAGTGAAAAGTCAGAGGCGAGAGAGAGTGAGAGAGAGAGAGAGAGAGAGAGAGAGAGAGAGAGAGAGAGAGAGAGAGAGAGAGAGAGAGAGAGAGAGAGAGAGAGAGAGAGAGAGAGAGAGAGGTGGGGGGGGGGGAAGGGGGTATAAAAAGACAAAAAGGCGTACGAGGACAAATGAAAAAGGGAATGAAAAAACGTAAGTAAACACAATTTGCAAAAGTTACTATTCACTTGATGCAAATAAGTATGTTTCCAAGACATAATTTGCAGCTTCCAACACCATTCCATAAAATGCTCTGACGTAACAAACCTTAGCAGGGCCTGTCAATATCATCATCATCCTCATCATCATTATTATTATTATTATTATTATTATTATTATTATTATTATTATTATTATTATTATTATTATTATTATTATTACCATCATCATCATCATCATTGTAGTAGTAGTAGTAGTAGTAGTAGTAGTAGTAGTAGTAGTAGTAGTAGTAGTAGTAGTAGTAGTAGTAGTAGTAGTAGTAGTAGTAGTAGTAGTAGTAGTAGTAGTAGTAGTAGTAGTAGTAGTAGTAGTAGTAGTAGTAGTAGTAGTAGTAGTAAACCCTTTTTTCAATCCGAAACCTTTGTTTTATAGGCCTAGATGATTTTCATTGTCTGCATTTTCCTAAATATTTAAAGGTTGAAATGTAAGGTAACAATAATTCATTATGGTTCATAATTACAACCAATAAATTATGGTCGTATACCAGCATTGTTCTTATTTTTTCCTGATTTAAATGATTTAGAGAAACAGTTATAAATTGGTTTATGTCTTTAAAAAAAAGCAGAAACCAAAATAAAGATTATTCATTAAAGACATGTAGTTTTTCAGCATACAAAATGTATTTTTCTCTTGCATTAAAAACAATCTATGCGCCACATTTATTTGGTGGGAAATCAAGTTGTAAAATAGTTTGCGTTCGATGAAGTTGGATTTTACTTACTACAATAATTTTTTTAAGTACTCTATATCAATATACTAAGCAACCCCATTTTTGGTTGCTATCATCATGTACTCAGTAACTTCATAATCACGAGACGTCACATTTTGTTAAATTCAACTATACAGTGTAGTCTATGAATTCTCAGTTACATTGTATCGCCGACGGAATCACTCGCATAAACTCTTTTCAGAATTCATGTTCGATCCAGATCACGGGATTTGTCCAGCAAAGGTTACTGGGTGTGTGTTTGGGTAATGAAAAAATTCGGAATAATCATTTATTTTAATACAAATCTGAATTCTCAGATCAGATGAATAGGTAAGGGGATTTTGCATTGAAACGTGATATTTGCTTTGCAAGAGCAACAAGCAATAGTATCTGTTTTAAGAATCTTATATATATTGATATCAAAATAGCTGAAGCTACCATTAAAGACCAAGAGCTGCTATTATGTGTTATACAAAATGTGGAACTAAAAAAAAATACATGCGGGACGTCTTTGGATTGCTTCTATGTTCGGCAGATTTCATGACTTTTGATTTGGAAGCATAATTCTTTCCCAAAATTACGTTGTAAATCTAGGCATATCTCACAGTATCTGTTCCATAAAAGAATGATTTTAGAAATACGATTTTGGGTTCCTATTAATAATGCCACGAATAATGTTTGATTTTTTTTTATAGCGTTATTATGTTTAGAATCAATTTTTGGTCGTAAGACTTTAGCGATAGCCTAACCTTAAAATTGATAAAACCCATAAGTATCTGAAAAACAAAATTCGTAAGATATTGGTCCTTTCTCTTAAAATGATCTTAGAAACTTGAGGTCACTTTAACTATGTTGTGATTCTTTCATTGAAATAATACTTCTTTGAAAACATTTCGCGAAAGACATAAGAGCAGGAAATTAATTAGATAAATGATGGTGTAATTTTGTTTACGTTAAACAATATATCTAGACATAAAAGTTTAAGTATGATAACACAATATCGGTCCACTATAACCACCGTCTCAAAATGCATCATTATCAGTAAAGTTATCGTTGCAGTTTTTGCTTTCAGACGAGCCCACTCTAAGTGGTATAAATTAAACATCGTCTGAAGGAACTTCTAAGGACACTTACTGAGTCTCCACATGCACGATAACAATCGTTACCCCATCCCGCAAATGTGCGTAAAGCACTCACAAAGAAAGACATGAAAAGTACCAAAAAAGTATAAAAAAAAAATTTCGTCGTGCATACCATGAGTTACAAATACAAATGTATCTCATACTGTAGTAACTTTCGGCAAAAGGAAGGTCTAAATGTTTAGATAAACTAACTCAATTACTCAGACATATTTGGTGAAAATACATGGAATCTGTGAACATTCATCATGAAACTACTTACAAAACATTGGATGCATAACCATCTTTTTTGTAGCATTATGAACCGTGCTTTATCATTTTCATCTCTACCATAATAGTTTCACCAGGCCTATACCATGTTCATTATAATTATACTTGGAGGCGTTGCCAAACGTTTTCTCTTTTTCACCTAATATCTTACACTTAAGGCATTGGCTCATCCATAATCATGACAATACGTACGAAATTCCGCAACTGCCTTGAAAAAAAAGCTGACGCCATCACACTTCTATGGGGTGGGATCTCGCGCACACATACTCACTCAAGCCGTTGAAATAAAAGGGTAGGGATATTCTTCCATCACTTCCACACGGTCTCGTCCATCTAGCAAAAGACATAGCCTATAATTAGTTTTTTATCAAGACTTCTTTGGCAATAAGATGTATACACAAAGGGAAAATCTTTCTCTAATAACAAAAGCTATTGCTGCAAAAGTTTAAAATCATGCCCATGAAAACGTTTTGGTACATTGCAAGTTATACGTTGATTATCGTTTAGTCATAACATAATCACTTAATAACTTTAAAAATTCTAACCCTACCAAAATCAAAATCTAAAAAAGATAAATTTAAAGAAAGACACATCGAAAGATTAAGAAAGAAATAAAAGGACAATCCGTCCAGCTACAAGAATACAGAAATATTTGAAGGACTGAGCCCACCCCTCACCCCCTAAAAAAGGGGGAAAATATAGGAACTTGAATCTCATAAGTAGAGTTAGTGTGATTGACAAGAAATAAAATTGATCCAACCTCTTTACGGTTGGGTCAATTACAATCGAAATACAAATACGAATAAAGACATAATGGAATATGAAATGAGAAGCTATTAAGTATGTTCCTAACTTGAACAGAACAGTATTTTTTTTTCTTATGGAACTTAATCTTTCCCAAAGCGTCAAATCAGTCCGACCTAAGACGATGATCTAATCACATAAGAAGCTGCCAGCAAAGCTCGAACCCGAGATGATAAAACTTAGTAAATTTGAAAGCTACTGCTTTATCCACAAATCAATCCACTCCACAATCTCTTCAAGTTGGCAGTCGATCCCGCTGCATATTATGTTCCAAACTTGAACAAACCTTTCTTCCCAGATAATATTGATATAAATTAACCTTTCCATAGCGTCAAATCAGTCCGCATTAGCGATCACGCAGCATACGTATAGTATTGTTGGCTAATTATGTAGAATCAAGCCTACTTACAAATGTTTTTGAAAGTTCATGTATGTTTAAATATATGCACAGCTATGAATTCTCGAAAGGCAGTGCACCTTTATCCTCTTTTTGCGGGAATCGCAAATTTTCTTATATGCGTTTAAAAAAGATCTTAAAATAGATTTGGTCAATTTCCCTATTTTAAATGGTTTTTGAAGTGATAGAAAAGAGATGAAAGGATGAAAGGAGAAGAAAAAGAAGAGGAAGAAACAGAGAGAGAAAGAGAGAGAGAGAGAGAGAGAGAGAGAGAGAGAGAGAGAGAGAGAGAGAGAGAGAGAGAGAGAGAGAGAGAGAGAGAGAGAGAGAGAAACAAAAGTAATAGAAAGAAATAGAGGAGAACTCAACAGATTTTTTTTTTTAAATCATTACTCTTTTTTGACACCTTGGAAAGGGCAAGTATCTCTATATTATTTGTATTCGCTTGTTGCGTGTTACTGAGACACTTTCATGATGCTTGACTATGCATGACATAACCCTCATCATTTATTATCGAGGAACCAGTCGGCCTTTGCTCTGCTGGTCCCAGATACAAAAGACAACTATGGGGTCTTCAGATGGTTGGCCAATTACAGACTATAACACGGTAGTAAAGAGGCATTCGTGAGGAATGGTTTTCAACGCAAACAAAAGGATTGATGTGAAATGCACTTTTTGATGAAATCTAAATTTTCAGAGGAGGTACTTTAGCATTGACAAGGAATTTGAAATCTAGTAAAGACTGTCTAAAATTGCGACGAATGTGCCAGATTCACTATTTTAAAGCTGTTTTGCCTATCTTCTATTTTAATATTTAATTATTATTATTATTATTATTGAATAACTCAAAAAGCAGGTATTCCTTCACGTGAACATTCCTTTTCTGACGTTAATAGGTCGATAGGTGAATCTTTGCGTCGATTGTCTAGGGATGCTTTCTCAAATTTGAGAGAAGGTAAATTTATTTCAAACATCGATGTACCTTAGACACATCTTGTTGTCACTTCAGTCATTCTTTTCACGTGAAATTTTTCCTATATCAATGGATACTTAATACACTGCAGTCAGTAAAGAACATTATTTTTTTTTGTGTTATATTGCATTTAATCATCTTAAGCGTCTTAAGCGTGACTACTGAACCTTTATGAAAACCGATTGTATTTGCAAGAAAATGGAAGAAAAGTTAGGATGCAACTAACTCATTTCCAGTAAATTTGAGATATGATTAGATACAGATGTATAAAAGCAAGGCTTTAAAGACAAGATTTCACTCTTACATCCGGGGCTGCTTTTGAATGGCTCAAATAGTCTTCAAAGTGGGTAAGTTAAATTTCATAATGGAATAGTGAAACATAACACCATCGGTTTATGAGACAAACAAAAAATGTATTTTTTCTTTTTTAAATTCTAATTACATTTTGTTTTTGTTTTGTTTTGTTTTTTCGAAAAAATGAGTCTAACAATCCGGTCGAGAACATAAACATAAGATGCTGCATAATGGCAAAGGACTTGGCCTGTAATCATACAAATTAAATTCAAATTATTTCTCTCTCTCTCTCTCTCTCTCTCTCTCTCTCTCTCTCTCTCTCTCTCTCTCTCTCTCTCTCTCTCTCTCTCTCTCTCTCTCTCTCTCTCTCTCTCTCTCTCTCTCTCTCTCTCTCTCTCTCTCTCTCTCTCTCTCTCTCTTCTCTCACCTCAGAAAGTTTTGGAAGAACATTACAATAAGTGGGCGATGCGAAACATTTACTTACAGTGTTAATTACATAAGACAATACCAATATTCTTTTCTTCTAAGACATAGCCTAAATTAAGTTTAATCTATAACCCGGCCTTTTTGCACAATACATTTTCTTTTCTTTCGAGTGTCTTTCGCACCACATTTCACTAGAATGGAAAATGGTAAATGGGAAAATAACTATTTTACCATAGTACAAGGATCGAAAACTGATACACAAACTGACAGCAGCAATTTATAGCACTAACCATTGAATTCAAATCAGTGTTGCGTACTGCATTCTACCAAATCAGACTTGCGCTTGCTTTGTGCATCGCTTAGAAAGGTAGAGTTTTTAGTTATTT
Organism: Elysia crispata; assembly: GCA_033675545.1. Taxonomy (NCBI): domain Eukaryota; kingdom Metazoa; phylum Mollusca; class Gastropoda; family Plakobranchidae; genus Elysia; species Elysia crispata. Next base: position 1,843,492 of record JAWDGP010006834.1, on the reverse strand, counting down.
TATTGAGACTATCAATAACATATCGTTGATTAATTCGTCCCGATCAAAAAAAATATATATTTGGTGCCCTCGCGAATAATGGCATTCCTTATAATTTTTTCAAGTACAATTTCGACTCTCACCGATTAGAATTTTGAAAACAATCAAGAGCACCTAATGCTAGGCAACATGTTGACCTTGCAAAATATTCGTATGAGGAATGTACAAGAAATTTATAAAGCTTCACACAAATGTTGAAAGCCGTTTTGAAACCAACAAAGGTACTATTTATAGATGTTTTAAATGATCCTTTCTTCTCACTAATAAAGATAATTTAAAATCTCTTTTAGTTAGACTTTTGGACCACTTTTAAGTAATGTAGGTTTGAATGTAACCAGTTATGTTTCTTTTAATAATGCTTTAAAAAAAGATTAAAAGTGACATGCAGATAGAAACATGGATAAGTATTGACTTAGGAGTGAGATTTTATACACTTAAAACTTTATCAGCCTAACCTATAAGACGTTGCATGACTCAGGCGAAATTGGATTGATTGAATGCTTTATTGGATTCGTTTTTCTCCTTATCTAGACGAAATAAACAATGCATCTATCACAGAATTAATTAGAGTAATGAATTAGAGAGTTCTGAAGGATTGTCTTGTTCGTGTGTGAGCAGTGGGAGCGAAGAGCGTGTCAATGAGAAAGATCTATAATTGCTTTTCTGGCCAGGTCAGAACTAGCTGTGAAGGAATGATCAAATTTTCATTATCCTTTGATCCTGTGGGTCGGGAAACATAGAGGGGCAGCCAATAATGTAAGGAAAAATACGTCAATATCTTGTGGTTGAGTTCTATAACGTGGGCGCTGTTTGAGGAGGAGCATAGCCTTTGGCAAGCAATGGGCAAGAAAGAGTGGGGCCATGGTGAACTAGTGTCTGAGTTCTGCACTCGCAACTGCAACCCACCTGCCATGCAGAGTCAATTGGTAGTGGAGAGCAGCATCAAATATATAATAGTGAAAAGCTACGTGTCTTGCCACACATAGGTTCTGTGCAGGATACATACAATTCTGCCGTTTATTTAAAACGACTCGGATATTTCTTGTTTGAGTGAGAATTACATTTTTCACTTATTTAGTATTGGGACTTTTGGATTTTAAAATATTGTGTTGTATTGTCAGTATAATAAAAACTTTGGACGTCTGTCGCTTGAATCCATATAATTTTTCAATATCAAGAAATTTAAAAATATTTTGGCACAAAAGTATGCCCAGTATAGGCCTCTTCTGTGAACTTCAATACCTTCTCAAGGTGAAGGACTTGTTACTTAGCTAAATTCTGCAAAACCAGGATGCCCACGTTGAGCCAGTGGAAGATCTTAAGTCGCTTGCTCTTGAAGAGGGCTAATGAAGTATCTGAAGCAGCCCACAATGACAAAGATGGGTATGAACAAGGTTCAGACCAAGTGGAGAACCCGGAGGAAATGGCAACTCGTACAGGCCATGAATTATCTCAGACACATAAACAAAACTTGACAAAAGAGCTCGAAAGTTCATCAAGATCTCCAGGTGGCATGATTCAAAATAAAGTGCATCAGTCAATTCCTGAGGAGAGTACATTATCTAGCTCTCTTGCAAGCTACCAACAGGTATCTGGTGATAAAGATGTAAAAAACCCGTCTGATGCTTTAGATTCATCTAGATCAATTGGATCTCCAAAGCTATTTCATATAGTGAGACCCAAATCAGCAAAAGTAGTGCGCATTCAAGATGATATGGCAGATAAAATCATAGCCGAAAATGGCATGGCTTTTGGGGGTTCTAAAACATTTGTTACATCGAGGCAGCAGATATCAGATGGAGCAGCAAAAACAGATAGTATTTGTGAAACGGGGATTGGCCCAGTCAACTCTGGATTGTTAATCAAAGAGGAACCCCGCGACAGCGATTTAAAAGGCCCAATAAAGGTGATAAGCTCACCGCGAGGCAAGGAGAAATCCATTCTTAGGGCCTTAGGTATGGGTGAATTTGAGCAGTCACCACATAAGAATCCTACACGCCCATGTCTCAAGCGGTCGGACAGCTGCTTTATTCGACGGCCAGATAGTAGGACCAAGATCGTGACATTTGGCCGCCCTTTCAGCAGTACACACATTTTCAAGGGCGACGTAGAGAACATCACAAATAAAAATAACGCTAACAAACCAAAACTTGTAACTATGAATGAGTCTCTACTAGGCAATTCCATTCAGAGTACTGGTTCTGCAAGACACTTTGTCACCAACATTTCCACTAAAAATACCGAGCTAAACCTTATTGACGGCCAAGCTGCAGTTTCCAATGCTACAAGAATTAAAAGACCCTCCAGCAGCGGCCCAACTTTTTGGCGTGCTGCCCAAATGGTAGCCACCGTGAATAAAGTGGGCCTTGCTAGGAAGGCCAGTTTTCCTGTCGAGTGGCAAGCTAGTGGTTCCCCTGGGGTAGAGAAAAGTCTTCCACGATCACCGGCATTTCGAGTTCGCCGAGACAGTACAATGAGTAGAAATTTCCAAGGAGGACAAGGTTTTGGTCAAGCAATGAGTCCTCACAGCACTCTGGATTTCAGTCTCTCCTCAGGACTCAAAGTGGCATCAAATGAGAAAAAAGAGGTCGAAAATTATGAACCTTACGTCATAAGAAATGGGCACTTGATGAAAAGAAATTCGAAATCCTCAAGGATTAAAGACGTGTCCGAAAAAACTGACTCTGAAGAAAATGCTGTTGCTAAGATTTTAAAGATTTCTTGTGGTCTTGATGATGTAAAAGGTAAGCTGCTTCTCGTGATAGTTATGTGCAAGATTTAGGGATGGGAGTGGGTTTAAAAGAATTGCTACATCAAAAACTTCAAAATTAGAACACTTTGGGCTGCCTTTTTATTATATTTCTACACTCAGGCTTGATTGAAACATCCGGTCGGCAAGCTTTTGATAAGAGCTGAGCATAGATTTAAATAAGAGTTAACCAATATAGTTCATTCATGAAGTATTTCTATAAATCTTTATATCTGAAATAAAAAAACAACAACAAAAAACACACACATTCATAAATTTAATGCAACTAATATTATATCAGATGCACGATAAAAATATGATTGCGTGATTCAAATTCCGTTTTAACCACTACTTGCCAGAAGCAACGAAATTTATTGATACACACATTATGGAGACACAGCACGGCAATGCGCATATCAACGAATCTCTTCCATGTCAAGAGGAACGGGCGGTTTCTCAGTACTCTTTAAGAGATGATGGCCTCCAACATTCTCAGCAAGAGGAGAGACCATCGTCACAGTCTCGGGTCACAACTCCTACTACGATGGTGGCTCTAACACAGAGAGTAACGGGAACGGGATCCGTACGCTCTGGAGATGCAATGATTGACAACCAAGTGATGGAGCATGTCCAAAAAAGATCTTTCAGCGATGGAAATGGAGCTTTGAGACGATGGTCCAAAGTTCATCAAGCGATTGTTTCAGCCGACCAGTTCTGCGACAATACTGAGCCAGGTATACAGTATATAACTGATGTAACAAATGAGACTATATTTAGAGAATATCACAAACATAACTACTATTTAGATAAATTAAAAAAACTCCCGAGCTCAGAAAATTATTAAATTCTGAAAAAAAAAAAACGTCGCCTTATGTGTTTTACATTCAGAGATATATGGAACACTGGAGCTTAAACGCCATTTGACTTAGATCTACTATTGGTTGCTTTTTAGTTAAAATATTAGATGAAAATTCCTTCAACGTCAACCTAAAGCAGCACAATTGAGTAGCATGGAGAATAACGCGGCTCAAAGGCGCATTTCGGCGCCTTCCCTTCCACCCTGCCTCACATCACTTCCTAAATGAACTACATCGACCGAAGCCATGTTGGAAAGGCATAATATTTAATATCGCAAACAATTTATATGTATAATTTTTTTATTTGCAGATGGAGAATCTCGCAGTAATATCCAACTAGATGATCTAGACGTTGATGAACAAGCGGAGCTGCAAAAATTGGGCTTCCGTAAGCCCAGTAAAGGCAAGAAAAAGAAGAAGAAAAAAAGGTAATGGAGCTTTATAACTATCAGTCATCTCCGTATAAAATTCTGAGAAAGTCGGATCGTTGAAAGCTGCAATCATCACGAAATGTGAAGAAAAAAATTAGCAATTTGCCAAATATATTGCTTACAAAGATTCATTTATGAAAAGCCTGCCCAAGAAACCCTGCGAAAATAGGCTAATATGTTATGAATATTAAACCAACAACATTATTCTTAAAATTACGGCTTTACTACTGTAATACTATTATCCGCAAAGCTTATTAAAATACAGTATAGTTGTAAAGACAAATAAGATAAAATATAACTATTTATATTAACTATGAGTTCATGAATTAAAAGCGAGGCCCCAACGATTCCCTCATTTACACACTCGCAGCACAGTAAAAACATTAACACCAGAGAGAGTAAAATAGGTGTCTCTTCGAAAACAGTCTAAACATAAAATGCAGCTACGTCCACTGAACACCAAGCCAAAAACTACAAATCATTGGCCCTTTATTGGTTCGGGGTTGTTTTTTTTTACCATCTCCATGAATCTCCTAAATAATATCATTCAAAAAGTTTTGTCACCCACAACGATTCGACTAGAATAAAATTCCGCACACGAAGAGAATAAAAGAAGAAGCTAAAAAAATCCCAAAAGTCTTCGTCATTGTGCACTTATAAAATGGTCTCGATTATGATGCTTGAAAAATTACTCTAGATCTATGGAGTAAGAATAGATAGCTAAATGTGCGAAAATCTAAATCTATGAATAGCTTATTCTAAAAACTCTATATCATAAAAGTTCAAACAATATGAATTACAGCAGAGCATCTCTTGGTATTTATAGCTAACAATCAGTGTTGAGAAGAATCTTTTAATAGACTAGGAAAGTGTAGAATTCGCTCTTTTTATGCATTGTTAGATATATGAAAAAATTGTCTTATTCTTGTTCGATTACTTTCCGATATGCTCAAAACATTGAAACTTGTGCTTTTCTTATAAAAGCCGACCGTGATCTAGATTTTGCATATGTGTATGTGTAAGTGTCAATTTAAAAAAAAGGTGTCTCAGGTTGGGGAACGCTTTCAACACTAGAGATTGTTGCTTAGATTTAATGGAGGGGAAAAGGGATGATCTATTGAAAAAGAATATAGCGCACAAATAAATGTTACCTAGATCTGGATGAAATGGAAACAAGTCTGCACTTGGATCTAGTTAGGGATGATATAAAAATCCTTTTTTTTTCATTTGACCCTATCCAGAATGCTTGAAACATTTAAACTTGTGGGGTGTTTTTAACCAATAAAATAGTTTTCACTTTACAAACGGATTAATTTGATGAATGAGCATCGGCACCAAGAGCCGTAAGTCTCCGAAGTTAATCTCAATGTTTAGATTCGGATGCTCGGGGAGCGGACACAATGCGCATTTTGACCAATGTTTTTACAAAACCATACGCATATAGGTTTCGAAATAATGCATCACTTTATCATGATATTAAGTCACAAATTTCTAGGCTCACAAAATTCGTCAGACATAGGTTTTTTTGCAAATATTTACAATGTGGATTTTTATTTTACTAAGTTTTTCAAACAGATTTATTTTAATATTTATTTCATTTATTTAATCTTTAATTAGATTTTTTAATGATATAAACGATTGAGATTAAATGCAGGAACACACTTATGTGATTATTCATTCAGATTCATTCATCGTTTGAATTGCTGTCCACACTGTCTCTCTTTATCTTCATCTTCGAGCCGTGAGATAGGTCGATATTCTTTATAAACACAGAATATATAAAGTAAGTTTTGTGTATTATTCTATCATCTTTATTTACTATTTGTAACACTAAAGTAACCTCCGCGTATTATAATTTATCTATTGCAGAGTAGAAACAAGGGGAGAGAACCAATCTTCTTCCCAATCCTCTCAAAAAAAGAATACCTTTATCAACCTCAAAGAGGATCCTGTGCTCATTAAGGTAAGTGGAAGGATGATTGTTTTTTTTTTTTTTAACCTTAAAAGATATCTGTATTTTTTTAAACTAAGAAATTAAGATGTTTTGTCTTCAAATTTTAAGCATATGAGCGAAGAATATGATAAAAGAGCAGAACAGAAACTTTTTGTCATGGCTTTAAACTTATTAAGCGTGAAAAGTGATATTCTTTAAAAACATAGTTAGGGAAATCATCAGGTACAAAAACAAAAACACCTAACAACAACAACAACTATAACAGCAACAACATCAACAGTAGAAACAATGAATTTATATCACTCACATTATACATTGAAATAGGTTTGCATTTACTTTAATAGATGTTACTTAAATTGACTAAGAACACCCATTATTTCCTGTCACGATAATTATGATATGTGTGCTAGTACATGTTTCGCAACATTAAGAAAAGATTAAATCAGCCTGAACTGTTTTTTGCTGTCGATTGTGAGTTCACTGTCTTGTGATGTTATAGGATTTCTAGTCATTAGCTTGTTGGCTTAGAAAGAAAAGGTTCTAGGTCTAATCCCACTAGGTTTTTTTGTCATGACGTTAGCTCACGATCTGTCGTGAGTTTTTAATATTAAATTGCTTATCTCTATATGATGATGGCAAGACAAGCTTGGCCTAAACTTGCCATAAACACGATCAATTAACCTTTATCAATATTTTCAGGTTAGCAAGAAGAATCAGAACGTTGGTAAATTCTCTGGTCCGCCGGAGCTCAAGCCGAACGCAGTTTGCTTCGAGATACAAGGTTCAGACCTTACCCATGGCGATGTAAAGACTCAGGTACAGAGGTTACTCAGAAACAACCCAGAGGTGAGCGCATTTTACTAAACTCTACAGAGAATCTCTTTTAGGGTAAGCTGTAAATGTGCTAACATTTACCAGGATACACCAGAAAGCTACAGAACACCATAAATACAATAAGGATGCTGTAGATTTGCTGTAGATTAACTCTAGACAAATATCTGATTGCTTTGAACTTAAAAAATATTACAGATCATAAGAGATCTTAAACAGAAACAAACACACGATTATATTTTTTATCAATTAGACGGACCAGCAGACAATAGGCTTATAATGTACATTTTATATTGGGAGTCTATCATATATAAGTAGTTTAACAGAATGAGTATTTATTCATAAGTAGATAGGCAGCCAGATAAATAGATGGATATATGAACATAGATACAAGTTTATAGATTACATATAAATCCGTGGATAGATCGATAAATATGTAGCTATAAGAATACATCAAAAGATATGTAAATGGAAGGTAGATAGCTGCATAAATACTTACATACATACGCACATTAACTGAGCAATAGAATATTGAAAATGGGTAGCCAACAGAAAACAAAAACTAATTTATAGAAATACTCACAACATAATTTTTTTTTCTAATTTGCTGTGCTGTTTAATCTCATTTTTTTTCCAGATATAAAATTGCCATTTAATTTTTTAAAGTCAAAAAATATGTTCAAAGGGAAATAAATTGTATTCAAGTGTTACATCAGGTTGCATTTCCTTAAAAAATTACCTCTCTCTCTCTCTCTCTCTCTCTCTCTCTCTCTCTCTCTCTCTCTCTCTCTCTCTCTCTCTCTCTCTCTCTCTCTCTCTCTCTCTCTCTCTCTCTCTCTCTCTCTCTATCTCCACCCCATCCCCAAAGAAAAAAGAAAAAGAAAAAAAAAATCACTCCATCCGGTGTCAGGCTTCTTGAATAATTAGTTTTTCCTTGCTAATCACGAAGAGACTTTTAACGGTTAAGAACAATTATTCTTTTCTGTTTTCTAAACTTGTGGATAATTTCTAACTATGTATTACTTATTCAATAGTAATGACGCCACAGTTTGATTTAAAAACAACAACAACAATAAAACGACCAAAAGATGCATTACCTGATTTAATAGTAACTGATAATAAAGCAAGGTTCCCTTGAACATTTTTTTCAGGTTAAGCTCATAGAGATTCAGTTCCATCACAGATCTTTGGTAAACAACATCAAGGACATGCACAACAGGTAAAAAAACTAACTAAATGCTTGCCTGCTAATAGTTTAGGGACCAACAGTACCTTTAGGAACACTGGCAAGGGGAATATAAGGTGGAATTTTTAAAAACTTAAATTCAGCAAAAATCATAGTCAGCAGAACTAAATTTTATGAGTTGCGTTTATAAGAGAGAGAAGGATCGAGTGAGCGAGAGAGAGAGAGAGAGAGAGAGAGAGAGAGAGAGAGAGAGAGAGAGAGAGAGAGAGAGAGAGAGAGAGAGAGAGAGAGAGAGAGAGAGAGAGAGAGAGAGAGAGAGAGAGAGAGAGAGAGAGAGAGAGAGAGAGAGAGAGAGAGAGAGAGAGAGAGAGAAAGAAAAAGAAAGGCAAAGAGTGAGTTTGTTTAAAAAATGAAATTTTTGCAAAAGTTCTATTTTTATAAATTTCTAAAGTGTACTTCCTCAGTTAGCGATGATTTTGATATTGAAACTAAAGCTGCACTCTCTCCCACGGTACAGGTGGATCATTACAACCAATTCTGTGGAGGGAAGAAATCGCTTGGCAGGCGCTACTGTTAGTTTCCCAGGCTTTCAGGCGCAACTCAGGTAACACACTTCAGACCAAGTGCTGTACTAAAACTACGCTAGAGGAAAACTGCAATAATTATTGTTGTTTCTTGCGTACAACTCTTGCAAATTCAGAGATAGCCGCTTTGGTTGCAAATAAGAGAAAATGATTTTGAATGAGCAGCATACCCTTTCCTGTTCAGCCCGGTATTCCCTTCGTCTGAAAAAGTTGCTGTCTTATTAGGGAGACACGCTAATTAATAATCGCTCGAGAGAAATAGTTGTAGATGATTTTAATAAAAAGAAAAGCTCTAAAACAGTTTTGTCTCAGAATACTTTCAAAGATTGAGCTAAGTCTGTTGAATGTAGATAACAAATATCAAGTGCTGTTGTATTGTTTAACGTCAATCTTTCCTTTAGAAACAGTTATACTGGTGATAAGTCTACAAGTATGGGATTTAGTCCGTTTAAAAAGATAAACAAGATTTAAAAGGCATAATTGTTGGATTACAATAAGCAAAAAACGTAGAATAGTATTGTTTACTTGATTTATATTAATAATACAACCACGCACGAACTCCTCTCCTTTTTGGTGACAAATCCTTTTTCTTCCCTGCACTCAGGAGATACGATGATATCGTCAACACGGAATTCCAGCAGTTTACGCGCATGTCTAACTTTGCCAAGATGATGGTTACCAGGCTGGGCAATGGAGGAAAGTGAGCACGCGGGCCTCAATCAACAATGCAGATTCTGCGGTGTTGAAGAAGAATTGTAACTGCGCACAAGAAAAATAATATAAATGTTTTTCTTCATTACATGCGAATGAGACTGCATCAAAGAAAAAATCGATTCTGAGATTGTAAGTTTTTAATATCAGCTAATCTGGCTCAATGATTAAGTCGCCTCATTCTAAATGATTATTTTTTTTATCGCTTATGCCGCCCTTATGCAGAAGTGAAAAATAAGTAATCTGCATTCAAGCATCAGGCCTGGTTCTCTCCACTCCATAAAATACATTAGCAGCGCTTCTCTTTTAGCTTTAATGTTAAAAAAGTTAATCCTGTCCTCTCATTAAGACACTGAAATTGTCATCTATTGTAGGGTCAATGTGCATTGGCTGGCATTAAATTGAACCTGTTCATTCTGAAGTTATCGAGTTCCTCTACCGATTTAGATTATTCTCTTGATTCGTAAATTTCATATCAGTAATTTTATTGGTAAAGCATGTCAAGAAAATTCTGTTCTTACTACAAGTATTAAAATAAAATTATAGTCTTTCAATAGTATCAAAGTACAGATATTTCAAACTGATAAAATATTGGTTGATTGCCATGACTGAGATGTCTGATCATTGAGAGTCAACAAAAGACTTTTAAACGCAACCTGAGAGAAAAAGCCTACAACATTTGAAGGCATGACCTGAACTCTAACAACATTCTGCTTGGCATATATGACGCGTGTGAGAACTTCATGTGGTTTCTGCATTTTAGATCTTTGGGTGGTCTGTTGTTTTAACTCACACACTGCGTACATGAACTCTTTCTATTGTTTGATGTTCCTATCAGGTCGGCGACAGAAGTGCAACACTTACTCTAAATATTAAAACCATAAAACCCTTCCCGCCCAACCTTTCCTCCACGAGTTTTATCTGAAAATAATACCAGAAACACTGTTAAAAATCAATGCCTTCAGTCGTTAATTTAACGTACGGATCTACCTTTATCTGTCGAACTTTAGCAGATTGGATCCATGTTAGTTAGTACTCTGTTTATTACTTTTCTCAACCTGAGGGTTTATTATATCTATCAAGAAAAAGAATAAGAAAAGGAAGAAGAGAATTTCAACCACAACCACTCTAAAGTTTAGCTGAAGTTCTAAGTAAATTTGCCTTACGTTTGTCAAGATGAGGAATAATCAAAACTTTTTTTGTATGCTTTATTATTTTTTTTTTGGTAAAAAAAAAAAATCTTTTTGCTACTTATTTTCGAAAAATGCCCTGTGATCTTTGATTTCGATGTAACCTTCTGTAATAAGGAGCCACATACCCTCATCCATTACTGAAATATATTTGATATTAATACTACTTAAAAATAATTCATCATTATGAAGAATGGATGGAAACTGTAGAAAAGGAGAAAAAAAAAACTTGCAAAAAAGGTTATAACAGGACTTGTTGAGACTTGATAATGATTGTGATGGTAACGAGGGTGACTGAGCCAATCTTGGGATTATGAAGATTACAAACTCCTCAAGCTGTTTGAGTTTAGATACCAAATAAATAAATAAATAAAAAGAGTGAAAGAAGAAAACCTCAAGCAACTTTTAATGTTAGATGATTTACAGCACTGCTTATTCATATTCTGGTCATTTCATGCAGCAGTTGATCTGAAGCTATATTTACTACGTAAATAAATATTTAAGTTATGAGCTTGTTAATCATTTTAATCAGTTATTAAGGAGGGTCCGAAGTCAGGCACAACGGATGAGTAACATAAATATGCTAGTTATCAGTTTTCCATCAGAAGAAAGACATTTTCTTTATAGGCCTATGCAGAAAAATTTCTACTATCCAAGTTGCTTTCAAGTAAGTTTGAACAAACGGTATTTGCCGGTAGGACTTCGTCTGAATCTGTTGTCTGACTACTTCTCTTTTTTACACGTATTTGTATTATGGATTTCACCATAAGTGTTCATAACAATTTTTTTTCTTTCCTCTCCTACTCGTACTCACGCTTCTCCGTTTCCTCCTTCCTGTCCTTCTCCGCTCATTTGCACACGATTTCAACAAAGCAAGTGTAGCAAGACTCAAGATCACTGTACAGACACCTAAACTTATAGGCTTGAAGAATCTCCTTTTCCCATACACACATACACATACGCCTTTCTCTCCCTCTCATTCCACCGGTTCTTTTTTCATGTTGTCCCACACAAACATACTGTGGTGGATTAGATTTGACTCAGCGTGAGCAAACACAACGCTTTAGGCTGCTTCTTTCTCTCTAACACTCTTGTTCTATTTCCTTCACTCCGAGCATTGCTTATCTTTACCCTCTCCTCTCTCGAGAAACTTCCCAAAATAAACGATCTCAGGTAGCAGGGAGCACCACACCCCATGGATCTGTTCAGCTAGCTTCAGCGTAAGTTTGAAGACAGTGCTCACAGAGAGAGTTTATAACACCAGGTAGAGAACTCTAATAAGGTTCAACGCCTACGCTCAGTAATTCCAGTTAGACTTCGGACATTCTTTTTTACTTCCTCTGCTGCCATTACTTTGAATACAGACTATTTCAACCAGTGTGCGCTGCTCTTTCCATCATTCCTAGTTTTTTTATTAAAAGAAATTGAACAAAATCCCGACTCATCTATTCACGAACAATGCCGCCTAAGGTAAGAGTGAATTTATAAAAGGTTCTGACAGAAGCAAATTTTAATCATTGTATGTTTGAGAATATAACTTAAATCTAACTAAAGATCGAGTTAAGCAGAAAATAATTTACACAACAAGGGAAAAGAACACAATTATGCGATGCCATACATGTTTGAGCCAGCATCTCAAAATTTGTTCATTTTGAATTGTTTAACATCGCCTTAGTCTCTCTCAGTCTTGCTTGGGGAGAGTGTGTATCATTATGATTTGCATAAAATACAATAATCGTGTTTTTTTTTAACGGAAACGAAATTCCTTTTGCCTGGAAACAATCCGAATGAAATGGGTTTAGAGATGTAAAGTCTTTAAACGGGAAGTTGGGTTGTCGAGAGGCGTGTTAGGCTAACATGTATTCGAGTGACTGAATTTAGCGCTTTGATACCCTTAATATTATTATAAGGGCATTTGTATCATATTACGAAACTTCTTATAGATTTAGAGCTGCATGCAAAAAATACAAATTCAGAGAGTGAGTTGTAATAATCTCTTTTACTTACCTCCAAACTTATGAAAGCTGCAAATTAGAATTTGACATATCTGTAGAGGTACTGTATTATTGACTTTTCTTTACGGTAGGAAAAGGAATTAGGAACAACTTGGCAGTGTTTACTTTTCACTTTCTTGTATCGGTGAGCAAGTTGGCTGATGGAGTTAGTGACGCAATCTCAAAAGCTAGAGAAAACTTTTTGACATATCTAGAAGGCGGTTAAAAAATCGTATTCGAATATTTTTTTTTATTTTAATTGCATATATCAGAGAATAAATAAACAACTTCTGCAAAAATTATTGATCTATCGTTATATTTTCTGGCGCTGAATCGTAAAATGAGATCATGCGTTGTAAATAGTATGAAAAGGTAAACTTCTAAATAATGCGCATGTGGAGTACCCTTCATTAGCTGTGGTCAGTGCTACAGGTACTCTACCGGAAACTTTATCACTGACCATCTGCCTGTGATAGTGCCAGGTGCGAAAAGATGTGCAAGTGCCGCCCTGAAACGGTGCAATTCAAGAGCAAGCACCACATACTTATGGGGAAATATCATACTTCCATCAGGGACCTGGACAGCCTCATGGAAGCTTCTAGGGTCCTTGGGAATAGGTTGATAACCTGAGAGATGTTTATGTAGAGAAATGGGTCAGACACTTCAGTGAAAGTGCCTGTTTGCTGTGCTGTGCTTCAGAACCGACATGTCACACTTTAATTTTATAACCAAAAACAAGAACTGGTGACGTTATATCATTTTAATAAAAAAAATAAAAAAATGAAAAAATGAGCGTTTCGAAAGATCATTAAATTGAAGTAAAAGTTTTGAGCGTGCTGTTTACCAGTAAGCCATGACACCATTATATTTGCTGCGATAATTTAAAAGGATTGTAAACACATTGTCACATTTAGAAACAACATCTAAGCTTTCCATGTTGAGCCTCGAATTCAAGTCTTCTCTTCGTCTTAAAAATACAATCTTTCATCAAACATCATTTATCAGTCTTACACCTCTTTAGTCTTTTCGAAGAATATATGCAAAGAGTTCGTCCAATTAATCATCATATCCATCTCAGCTGTTTTAGCAGTCTTGAGATGGGCAAAGCTTTGATACTCAACCAAATAGCAGTGAATCAGCGGTTCGATTCCAGAAAATCTATGGACTATGATCATAAAAATGAATCTTCACGGGGTTGAACAAGAGAGGATATTCTATTCAAACCAAAATGGTTAGTACCTCGAGAAACGGCATATTTTTTTCAGTGAATAAATTTTACGTATTAATGATTAAACCTCAGTTACTAAGTTATGATTGCTGGAAAGGATTCTTTTTTCCATATACTGAAAGGAAAACGCCTGGCATATATCGGGCGCACCTAAATTAGAATGGTGCTAATCACAGAAACCATTTATTGAATCGATTTTCAAGAGGGTGGCACTAACACTTAGATCGGCTGAGAAAAATTTCTGGCTGACTGGTTATCAAGATGTAATACCACCTGTACCTTTCGCTGTAGATCATCAGGCACATCCAGTCCTAATCGGCTGCTTTCTACACCCACAATGATCTTGCCAATCTGTATGATGGAAATAATTATTATCTTTTTCCATAATATCAAACAAATTGTCTTTTGCAATAAACTCTCTATGTGGAAAGATCAAATTTAATTTTGACTCAAGATTCTGCCGAATGATTTAAAAAAACCTGAAATCATATGCTATGACGACAGCCTACTGTCTCTTTATAGATCTTTTCATCTTTAGCATTGAACACTAATCGTCATTATTTTAAATTTGCTGACTGAAAATAGAATACATGATATTCGAAATTCAATAAATTTTTACACAAATCAATATACTATGATCAACTCTGCCCTCTCAGCTCTGACTGTATGAAGTTTTGAGTGTAACGTGGCAACGATGGCAGTATACGATAATAAAATGAGACTCAATGACGAAGTAATCAAATTATTAGGCGGCAAGGAATGAAAAAAATAAACCAAAACCAACAACCTCAAAACGATGAATCCTGTCCAGAGCTGCTAAAAATAAGTGCATTCTCATTGAATTTGACCACTCAAATCTTCTTATGCATAGGAGAAATATAATTTAAACTGAGTAAATTTAGAAGAGAAGGTGCAACCTCGAGATGCTTTCTAAGACTTTTTGGCACCTCAAATGAGGAAGTAAAGGAAAGAACTAGGCAAGCCCTATGAATATCTTCTGTCCATCGGGAAAAAAAAACAAACAAACAACCTCGCAAACTAATAGATATTGCCGCATGAGGAGATCAACGGGGCGAGCAAAGATGACTTCAGAGGGCACAGTACAGGGAGGGATGACGAGGGGTAGGTTAGGACAGAAATAGACAGACAATATAACATGATGGGTAAGCTTATAATTGGATTAAAGTCCCTCGTGAAGCTGAAAATTGAGAAGAACTCGAATAACTCTATCACCCTTGGTACCCCAACAATCATTTAGACGAAGGGATTTGAAAAACTAGAATTTAGAGTGAGCTAAAGGTTCATGCCAACAAACTCTCGACGAGAATGATAGTGAATTAACTAAGGATTTCGAAGATGTTATGGAAAATTTCTTTGAAAAAAATCTAAAGGTAAAAGTTATCGTGGAACAAGTAGGACTTAACTGACAGGTGTAGATAAAACTTGCAAAACGGAATGAAATAGTTGATGTAATGTTAAAATTTGTAATGTTTTATCAAATTGAGATTTTAACATTTTGGTATTGTTAATGTGATGCGAATAGTTTTCGCTCTGCTCTTAACTTTTATTATTCTATCCAAAAAAGTGACACTTTAACAGAACTGAAAGAAAAACCTTATGCTACCTTAAATTTTTATTTCTATTTAAGTATATTGAAATGACCTTATCACTATTTTCCTTTCCATCTTATTCGACAGACGCTCAGAAGCCTCTTAGATTCTCTATTTCTAAAAGATTTTTCTCAAACTTCTTTCTCTTTCTTTCCACCCACTCAACTCCCTGTCAGTAGTTATTTTTTGTGTTTACATTACCTGCCTCTGAGATAGAGTATGTTAATATTAACATACTTCCCAGATTTATCGGGCCTAGCTCAATAATTATCTTACTTCTTTCTCTATTTCTTCTTTTCCAGCCCCCCCCCCCCCCCTTTCCCCTCTCCCCGCCACCCCCTTCCTGACCTTTTCTTTTTAAATTCATGAAGACAACATCTAAATGAATCCCAAATAGCAAATAGTAGATCTAGGCGCCTTCATAAAAAGTTTCAAGCTTATTAAACCCCTAAATAATGGAATGGTTATTTCTTAAGCTCCTAACAATGCTTTTTTTATAAGGTTGTTGTAATTCTCCCTCCCTGAGGGTGAGAACGGCCAAAAAGGCTTCAAAAATGTTCTTATTCACTTTCTTGCAAGCGGCATGTGTGTCTATCAATACTTAAATTTTCGATCAACACGCTGTTTAAAATTTAGATTTATAAGAGAATGTTCAAATTTGAAATGGTATGATCTTCATGCTGAAGCAAACCCTGATCAAATTAGACGATTTGTTAGCGATAGCCAGTGATACATATAGTTGATGTACCTTCATTTCATCGGAAGTGGACATAAACTATATTGTCCACTTCCGATGAAATGAAGGTACATCCCTTGAATTTACTTTTCCTTTACTAACTGAAGACGAACGACGTTCTAGCACGTCTTAGAGAACATTTTTCATGGTAATTCAATTTTGGCTCCAAATCCATGTTTTTAATTCGAACTCTCCTGTGCGAGGCATACAATAAATAGAAAACATCCTTACCAGCACCATGGAAATTAAACTTTTACTTTAAAGATTACTGTAATTTTCATGAAATTCGGATGCTTGTTCTGTCATTTTTATATCAATACATGTATTTATTCGACACAATCTCTACTGCCTCTATTTCTTGTTAAACATATTGTTTGTTATAAAGAGGGTTAGTGTCAGATAAGTTTGTATATCTCTATTAAAAGTCAACATTTCCAGTGTAATAATTTTGCGCAAGAAAGATATACCCGGTATTCAATAAATTCGTCAGAACAGCTCGAAATTCCAATGCAAATATCTTAGATCTACGAGCGTACATTGGATACTCCTAGATTTTGATCTAGATCTAGCCTAATCAGGTCCTCGTTGCCTTCGTAGGCTGAGATTTTACTTTTTAGGGGAAAAGATTTTATTACTCTCATTCTCTGGGACGAGAACAAGTTTAACCGCATGTGATAGCGATAACTTACTTAATTAAAAAAAAAAATTATGACAAATTCGAATGTGTTAGCTCTCAACAGCCAAAGCGTGAAAGGAAAAATCGAAAAGCTACACACTATAACTGCAATCACAATTTTTACAACATAGGCTACTGTTTCACTCTGTTTAAAAATTTGAGAGCATCCTAGAGTTGAAAATCCGCATTCAAAAGGAATCGGCATAGACTAAGATTTTTAGTGATAAAAAGAGAGGAAATAGTAGTATGTTTATAAAATAAAGAAACAACAACGACATCACCATCATCATCACCGTCATCATCACAATCAACAACAACAACAACAACAAAAATCTCTAGATCTTATTATCTTCTAAACCCAATGACGATTAATTCTAAATTGTTTAATATCCATGAAGTCTGTTCAACGGTCTGATAATGCCATAACGAAGAGAAAATAAACAGTAAAACGTCATTATTTGAAAGATGCTCCGCCGGTTCGATACCGCGCAATTCTCTTCTGGCGGTTGAACATTTTTTGGCATGCAGACGTCTTAATCCGTGTAACTACAGCACAATACAGCAATCATTTTATCTTGAAAAACAATCTTATCAATTGTATTTTTTTTACTTATTTATTTATTTATTTAATTCATTTATTTATTTATTTGTTTTTTTTTTTATTATTATTATTTTTTTTTTTTTTTTTTTTTTTGGGGGGGGGGGGGGAGTGGGGGGGGAGAGAGGGGGAGGAGAGGGGGAGGAACTCATGATTTAAAAGGTTTGATTTGTCTGGCAAGCCGATTTTGGGTACGTTTCCATTCATAAAGGACAAGTAGTTACTGGTAGCAACAACCGTCTGTAAATGCGATTGGTTCTATCTCTTGGAATCCGGCAGCTGTTTTCCTGCCTGATAGGGCAAAAATTCTTAAGCTTGTGCATGGCAGATGGACTTTGAAAGCATTGCCCTTCTGCTTATCATAGAAGTCTACGTCGAAAATTTTAACGGTGCTCTCCCATATTTAGTTTTTCTGTTTCCAATATTTTCCTTCGGGTTTCAGTTATTTTTGGCTTAAACTGCACCAGACTTCAATGCAACAAACCGTCATCTCGCTTTTCTGCTCTTGAAAAGCAAGAAAAAAAAAATAACCACACATATATTTTTCTTAACCTTCAAAAAATTTAATAGCAATCAAGTCCCATATTTAAATTTCTCAAGTTGATTCATTTCAAGGGAGTAAATATTGTACATTTTATTACTTAACAAAATCTGAGTTTTAAAATAACTTGCTTTTGATTAAATTTTCCCTTGTTAGTTTCATTCTATTCTTTTGTTCTTAAAAAGTCGTACCTATAGAATATAATGGTTTCCATGATATTGGAAGGTTAGCTAATTTCACAAATGTGAAATGTATTCAATTTGTGTAAAGATTGTTACCATCCTTAATCCAAGCATTGAAATGCCAAATGAGAGCATAGCCATTTTCTCTAACAACTTATAGATATTTGTGATAAATAACCCTTAGTGCCATGGTCTTTGTAAGATTAACAAAAATTTAAAACGATAATCCATATAATCATTCCAAAATAAGCTCAGACTTTATCTAGAAACCTGCAGAACCAATTGTGTAGAATCAATAATTTCTTGTCTAGAAAGAATAAGGCAGTGAAGCATAGCCTTTTTGCAAACATTGTTTAACTATAAAAATCGTAATTACCACTTCTAGAAGGAGAAGGAGAAAGTGGGAGAGACTAAGAGAACAAAGAAAATAAAGAAAAGTGGAGAGACTAAGAGAACAAAGAAAATAAAGAAAAGTGGGGAGAGAGAGACACAGAGAGAGAGAGAGAGAGAGAGAGAGAGAGAGAGAGGGGGGGGGGGAGCCACACTTATGAGAAGAAGAAGGAGAAGAAGAAGAAGAAGAAGAAGAAGAAGAAGAAGAAGAAGAAGAAGAAGAAGAAGAAGAAGAAGAAGAAGAAGAAGAAGAAGAAGAAGAAGAAGAAGAAGAAGAAACTGGCAGATAAAGACAAATTAATAGCAAATAAATAGAATGATAGACAAAAACAGAAGAAAACAGATAGAGAGAGAAGCGGAAGGTGAGAGATAAAGATAGATAGATAGAATGAAAGGAAGAAAAAGGTGAGAAAAGAGGGTGAATAGGAAGGAGACGATTAAGCCTATTCAAAGTACTTGATGCAGTATGAATGCGACCAAACATTTTCATGCTATTCTCTATCAAGTTTGTTCGCTGATTCTCGAAACGAAGAGAGCGAGCATCCTGAAAGACTTAGAGCGAGGATTTATTCGTTTGCGTGTTGATTCAGCACAGACGGCCCAATTTGGTCAGGATACATCCGTACACAACCACACTGAGGGGTAAATTGCTTGAGCTCTATAAATTTGAAATGTCATGTTAAGCCTTCTGAACATAGACATGGGATAAAAATACTTCAAAAAATTTAGGAAGATGTCAAACTCTTTAACAGAAGGATGTACCCGACACTGGCATTTTTAAATGGAAGAAATTCCGTTGTCAGCGTCAATTTCGTGTACATAATAACGGACTATGTCGAAGGATCCGACATCGCTGGACTGTCTGTTATGCTATGGTGCATGTCAGGCCTTTCAGCAGCTTAGGTCTTTAGGATATAAATTTGTTTTTATGATCAAATGTGATAAATGGCAATTATAGCTAATTACTACTTCCTTAGTTAAAAGACTTAAACAGGTCCCACGAGCAAGAAATAGCTTTCATTGGCTGCATCAAGTATGTTTTATTTTCATAGTCGGCAGCGATCAATGTGCTTGCATCTCGGCGAGAGTGTGTTTTCAGAGACAGAGGGGGAGAGAGGGAGACAGAGGGAGACACAGAGAGAGAGAGAGAGAGAGAGAGAGAGAGAGAGAGACAGAGACAGAGAGAGACAGAGAGAGACAGAGAGAGAGAGAGACAGAGGCAGAGAAAAAGGCAGAGGACAGACTTAAAGAAAAAAGAGAAATAAACAGAGAGAGAGAGAAAAAGAGAGAGTGAGAGAGAGAAAGATATAGAGAGAAGGAGAGAGAGAGAGAGAGAGAGAGAGAGAGAGAGAGAGAGAGAGAGAGAGAGAGAGAGAGAGAGAGAGAGAAAGGAGAACACATAACAGAAACCACGATAATGACATGGCTGTTAGCCAAAGGGATTTAAACTGACTTGAACGTTATGTCAGCTCATTCTAGAAATAATCAAAGGCATAATAAAATGATGATGATGATGATGATGATGATGATAATGATAATAATATACTACTACTACTACTACTACTACTACTACTACTACTACTACTACTACTACTACTACTACTACTACTACTACTACTACTACTACTACTGCTGCTGCTGCTGCTGCTGCTGCTACTACTACTACTACTACTACTGCTACTACTACTACTACTACTACTACTACTACTACTACTACTACTACTACTACTACTACTACTACTACTACTACTACTACTACTACTACTACTACTACTACTACTAATAATAATAATAATTAGGAAAAAAGCTATTTGTAAGCACAACACATTTCTTTTATTTCTTAGGTAGCATGACCTAAAACACAGACGTCCTCCATACCTTCACAAAGTAACCTCAGAAAAATTTCCTGCCCATCTCTCAACAAATCCAAGTTTCAACACTTCTATTGCCATTCGTCAGCGGCGCTACTTCAACGAATTTTGAGTCTCACATTATGTGGAAAGCCTTGAACACCAAGACTCCGTGTGCTACTTGTGGCATCTAGACCTATCAATATATTTTTAGTCCTCGCTGTAATGATTTTAATTTTTGTTTACCATTTCCTCACCTCTGGTTTCAAGTTTAACCTCCAAAGATTCCCGTTTTCTGTACAATCAGCCATACCTTCTTTCTACCCTCTGTTGTCGAAAACCTAAGACACTAACATGTTTCAACTCAAGAAAGGTAATTGGTCCATTTTTCAATGCTAGATAGCCAATGGAGCGGGCTAACGTGTTTTTTTTTCTGAGTTTTAACAGATTTTTTTTTTTTAATTTCGTCTTTAAGTTTAATAATAGAAACCCTGGTATTTCATTCTTTCCTTTCCCTTCGTTAATGAATTATATATATTTCTTAAAATCATTGTCACGTATGTTTTGGCGTTTTGAAAGATTGCAAAGAAAATGCAGCAATTAAGTTTTACGCTTCTTTTTTTAATTAACACAGCTTAAAGTTACAAGTATTACAATAATCAAGTGGAAAGCACATTAGGTCTGCTCCATCTCGGCTTTTTTTCTTGGTATAAGTACAAGTTTGATTACTTTCTGATCCCTCAACAACTTTTGTTCTAAATATCTTTGCCCTGTTTTCTCAGAGAGATCCTGAGCTGGAGGAGCAAGCATTAGTCTGGATCGAGCAGAACCTGGGCCATCCCATAGACCGTAAGACACCCTATGAGGATGTTCTTAAGGATGGCATTATTCTCTGCAAGTGAGTCGAGCACACCACATTAATCAATCATGTAAATAAATTATAAACCACAGAAAAATAATTATAACTATTTAAATTATTTTTGTTTATTTGTTTTATTACTGTTTTTTTTCTCGTTGAGGGTAGGTTTCTTGTTTCAGAAAAACATGTTTGCCGTTGCATGCAGTTAGCGAAGCATTGCCCCTCGTCTGGCCATTTCTGGTGGTGAGAGCTGGATTTGGAAAATATTCGCAGTAACTAGTGTTAGTGTGATACGTGGAGGCAGTATGGTTGTGTGTTTTCTACGCTGGCTCTGTGATCAGTATTGACTTTCAGTTGTAAATTTGAACCACTCAACCCACAGAGCAATTACATCTTTGTTAGCAACCTCTTATCAAAAAAAAAAAAAGGAATAATATCAAAGTACGTAGTTGGAAGCTAGACCGACCAAGCAATAATGTAAAGTACTGCTATTTGACCATTTTCTATGACGTTTAACCATCTACTAAAACATGCACACACTGAACAATTAATTACATGCACTAAAATGTATTAGAATTTTCAATAACTTTACTTCAGTTTGATGAACAAACTGATGCCGGGCTGCATCAAAAAGATCGACACAAAAGGCGGAGGCTTTGCACTCATGCAGAACATTGAACGCTTTCAGGTAAGAAGATGAACTTGAATTATCTCTACCACATTTTCTTTCTAGCACCGGTCAGTTTGTCAGTCTCTAGATAATACAAATAGTTAGCTGAATACTTTTGTACACATTCTACATTTAAGATCAAAATCAGAAAGCACGTGTTGGAATAATCATAACTATTGTGTAAGGCATGTAGTGCCTTTTAAAGTGTCTTAAATTTTCATCATATGTGTCTTCGACATGTTTTCTGTCGAGAATAAAGTTGAATTTTTAAACAGCAAGTCATGGACTGAAAATGACGGGTTCTTTACTCGGAATTTTCGAACTACACTTTAGAAACTTAAAAGGCATGAATATTAGAACTTCATCTACAGAAATTAGACGGTGAAGCATATAAAAACACTGGCGAGGGGGAGGGGGGTGGGGGTGGGGGAGGGCTTTAAATTACTTATCACATTTACTTTGAGGATTGATAATAGATCCAATGTTAGGCAGTACGGTCTAAAATAAAAATTATAATTTTGCTATGCATTTATCAGGTAGCTGCCAGGAAATGGGGAGTTCCAGAGAACGAAGTGTTCCAGACCGTCGCCTTGTGGGAAAAGAAAAACATCCCCCAGGTGACGCTCTGTATTCACGCCATCGCCAGGGAGGTTTGTACAAGACTCTCATCTGCTTCTATGCATACACTAGTCTTCCTTGCAGAACAGAGATGGAAAACACAAGGACAGTTACAGAAAATCTTACCTATGTCACAAAGAAGTATTTTTTGGACTGATCTGTTATTTGTCAGTGCAAAATGCCAATCATAATCAAACCAATTCGAAGACCTTCATGTTTTTCAAAAAGAAAAATGAAAGTCATTTTTGGCTGTAGTCGTACAAACGAACAACGAATCGAAAAGTCGTAAGGTCTGCGAAGAGCGAGCTATGGGATGGTTCTGACGAAAGTGCTTTTTGTCGCGGGTTACGTAAAAATGTTCTTCCGGTTCTATTTTTATTCGTTTACTGTCAAACAAAAACTACTTCGTTTTAAAGGATGAACTCATAAGTTCATACAGAAACTTGAATAAATATTTTATGAGAGAATGAGTTTTGTTGCAGCATCAATAACTCATTATATAATACGAATAAAGACGAACAAAATAGAAAAGCAAGTCATTTTTTGCGTTACAGAAAATTACATGACGATTGATTAATTTTCTTAGATTAAGACGACCAATTTTCATGTCTCATAGAAAAGCAAAGTAGAAAAAATATACTATAAAACTAATGTTGTACTATTAAAACTTAATGTGTTTAAAACATCAGCAATTAAACAGTTAATCGGTGCAAGGGGTGTAATCCAGGAACAGTTTGTATACATATCAAAACCAAGTAAATTGTGGGTATTCTAGCTTTCCCTTTTGATCTCTTTTCGTTACATAGTTAATTTTTTCACACTGAGAGTTATCAAAGGGCTTTATCTTTTCAGTTTTACCTCTCATGTATTTAAATGATATGATCATCATACTAGAGCAACTCTTGATCAAAAAAGGCCATTTATCTGGGATAACTCGTGATATTTAAAGTTTAGGTTCAGAATTTCTTTTACTAATCCGGAGGGTTATATGTCCACATTCTGAGAGACGAAAGTACTGTCCTTAAAGTTGCCTCACATTAAGAAAACAAAAAACAATTGAGTGAAATATCTCGGATCTGAAAACTATCGTTTCTAAAATTATGCATTTCCGGCAGATTAATGTATCAATAAACTTGTTCGAACAACTTTAAATTCTAATGTAGCTATACTAGATTTACATAGATTAGCATGTATTTAGATCTAAACTCTCTAATTTTGAGGCCATATCTATACCTAGAGCAAGTCTAACATTATGAGAGTGACATCCATTTTGTTATCCTATATTATTATGCATTCTTGTTGCAGACCCCAAAGACATACTTAACATCGTTATTGGGTTATTAAAGTATTTAGACCTGTTGTGAGTTAAAAAATTGAAGCCTTCTGTAACAGATTTGTGATGATGATGGGTAATCTGTTAGGCTCTGTTTGTCTAGGGGTATTAAAAATATACACAGCCAATCACACGTCTCGTCCGTAGAAAATAAGTCCGAAGTCCGCAAGTAACAATTGCAAACTGTTTAATCCAACACAAGAGCTAGACTGTACAATATCTGTAGGTTGACTCATTAATCATTCACTGTAGACTCAATGTCGACTCACTATAAACTCTATGATGTTGACTCACTGTAGACTCAATGTTGTTGACTGACTAAATATAATTTGGATTCTTATTTATACAAAATCTTGTCGAATCATCCAGAAAAGGTATTACATAAAATTAATCATAAGAGAACATTCTCGGTACACGTCATTAGCAACTAGCAACCAATCAAAACAAAGGTAAACAAGAGGTGACGAGATCATTACTATGCTAGAACTAAGTCGGAGATTCGAGAAGAATCTTGACCATCCAAGTGCGGGCTGTGTTCAATAAACAAAACTAAGTTCTTAGGCTTGAAATACAAACGTTAAGCAACCAAATAAGATAATGTACATAGTTCTACCCAAAAGTTACGCACCAAAAAAGGGTGAGGAAATGAATAGATCAACTTATAGTACAATGCGTTACACCTTCTTTCTATTTTCACCCCCGGGGTAAGAATAATTACACCGCTTCCTTAAATTTGTTTATCGGTCTATGTCTCCACATACAATTATGTCTGCATCCTGGAAGAAACCAGTTTTGTGAGAATAAGAGGCAAACTGAAGCCATATTATTTGTAACCTCATTCCATCAGTAAACGAATTCGCAACACACTAACTTTATCAACAAATACACTACTCAACGAAAAACGTCCATGCATATTTCTACAAATTTAGTTGAGCTTCATGTTTAAATATAGAAAGGATTGGCAATATTGCTTTTATTGCCTAAGTTGATCAAGCTTTATAATGCTAATGAATCGATCATACCTCGACACTGATTTTTCAACATCGGTTGTAGGCACAGAAACACCCTGAGTACTCTGGTCCGAGTCTGGGTCCTAAGATGGCAGAGAAGACTGAGCGCAACTTTACAGAGGAGCAACTGCTGGAAGCTAAGAACACCGTGAGTCTGCAGTACGGCTCCAATCAAGGCGCTAATCAGGCAGGCATCAACATGGGCAAGCAGAGAGGCATCACCAACGACCAATGAATGATTATTACTACGAATTATTCATAATTTTTGCAATGGTAGACAAGGTTAAAATCTGCCGTTTGGATTTCGGTCTTGAATGAGATTTTTGAAACTATATTTTATTTTATTTTTTATGCATAAGACTATTGTATATCAAATGCGAGAGAATGCAAACTGCAATTCTTGTATTTTGGTTTAGCATGATTATTGAAATGAAAGAATTAAACATTCTTAGAACTTATTTTTATTTAAAACAAAACAAAACGCAAATGTGATAGTATTGAATGAAACGAAAAATTATGTTTTCATTAAAATTTTAGAGGAAATTTTAAAAAAAGAGGTGTTTTTGTTTTAAGTGGATATAAGTCTAAAAACTTGAATTAATATGTTCATCAGCAACTTATTTGATCAGGAGCAAAAAAAAAAAGAATTTGATTGACTCTACATCTTGACAAAAGATGATTATTCCTTTTAGTATATTGGTAAAAAAAATAATATGAACACATTTTAGTCATAATACCATCGTGAGGTATCTTCTTCAGCCTTTGGTATTGAAATAAAAGATAATAAAACTACACGCACAAAAGTAAAAAGATACGTAGTCCATATGATGTAAGAGTAATGCTCCAAGTATAAATTCAAATCGAATCATTGGTTGAAAGAAGTTGAAGGCGATTGTATTTTTAATATGGGATATCCAAAAATAAAACAATGACATAAATAAAGATAATGATTGTCGTAGTTTGTGTATTCCACTATTTTTTTTTTTTTTTGCTATTGTATTTACTGGTTTAGTGAGATAAGAATTTATTACTTTCTTAGTGCATTGGATCAGCTTTATTTACACTTTTGTTGTCATAGTTATGAAAATCTTAATACAAACATTCTTAGCCACTGTTGGTGTATTCATAATAATATTGTTTTTAATTTTTGTTTTGATTTAGTGCTTGCATTATCTGAAATAGAAGGCTGCAAGCATGTGTCATATCGTCTCGTTTCCAAGCTATCATAATCTTTTAAATTTTTTTTTTCATTGAAGTTTGAATTTGAACAGTTTTAATTGTTCTTAACTTGAGGTGCCTTCACATAGAAATAGTAAAGCGTGCACTGTTTGCTCTTGTTATCTTTTCAATAAATTTTTGTTCATATTCATAACAGAGTTTCTTTTAGCTTATTTCCATTCTTTAAATTTCAAAAAGCATACTTTGCAAGTTAACGTTTTTGCACGCCTTCCAAGGAAAAGAACACGTTAAACCTTCTACTGGGAATTCATAAAATTCATGCAAATAGATGTCTCGGTAAAGAAAACATTCTCGCCATACCGTGGAGTGAGACTATCAAAATGAAAATACAAGTGAGATTATACAGTGTATTGAAGGAGAAGAAAATGTTACATTAATAGCGGTAAGAATGCAGGCAAATTTTTGGTGCAACTTTGCTCTTTTCCTCTCAGCATTGAACTCATTCACGCTCTTCTACAATCCACTATATCGGTCTAAGTGGATGAGGAGGAAATAACTACTCCCAAAGACCTTATCGATATATAGGTATATATATATATATATATATATATATATATATATATATATATATATATATATATATATATATATATATATATATATATATATATAACAGAAACGGAAAAAAAGAGGGAAGACAGAATCTTTTTTACATATATAAATGTGCGTAACCTGCATAGGGTGCATCCTACCATTTAGACTGAATTCAAGATATTGGTCTGATTTTAAAATAAACGATTCTCTCTTCTGTAAATCCAGTACTTCTTTGTACGCTTGTAGAAATGTAATGAAAACTCTATTATTGTGCAGTAAAGTTTATGCAATATACATTTTAGACATTGCTTCATGGAAATAAAAATACGGTTAAGATTTTCTTAAAACCTTTATTACGACTCTAAATCGTGCATTTTCTTCTCAAAGGAGAAAATTCCACTTACTGAAGGCTTATTCCATCTAGGACCTGAACCTTCGCAAAACAAGAATGTCGAAGTCGTAAAACCATAGTGAAAGAGCTACTGCAAGTAGTAATATGTTAAATATTGGGTATAAAATGAAACTCTTAAGAAACAAAAAACAATAAATTCAACCTTGGAAGACACACAAAAAAGAAGAAAAAGTTGCAACTGAACAATGAAGCAACAGCAAACAGATGTGTGTTAAGTCAGGGTGAAACCAATGGGTCAGAATGAGAGCTCGTCTTTGCAGTGCAATAATGACGGAGTGAGATTGAGAATTACTACCAAGACCCACGAAAACTCAAAGTACCAGAATGAGCTCTATCAAATTTGACCTAAATGTACTTTGCACAATTAGGACTAACATTCTTGTTGTTAGGGTTTATCGACTGTACAAAAAGCTCTTATTGAGCAATAGCAATGCTTATAAATGAATGAAATAGATCACTAGAACACTCAATCGGCAACACATTATTTACTTTTTTAACTTGACCTTTACTTAGGGAAGTCTAAGTTTCTGCTGGTCACAAGGGCAGCATTGAACCCTGCGGCCGCTAGCCTTTCCCAAAATGAAAAAAAATATTCCAGGCGCCGACCCCCCTTTTTTCTCCCTCCCCACGCACATTGAGAAACACAACATATAAATATAAAAAAAAAAAAAAAAACAAGATTTACAAAAAAAAAAAAAAAAAAATCAAATATGTCCAATGGAAGAATCAACTGTTCGTGGCATGAAATAGATATCAAAAGAACGACATTACGTCTAATTTATGGACACATACGCTCACACAAATAATTCTGCAAACACGCCTTGAAGCCTAAGTCGTAAGTCATAATGTTCTGTTCAAAATCGACCGATTTTATTGACTAATACATTTCAATTACAGAGCGAGATATCCGATTCAAACTTTCTATGGCAGGAAAGATATTAAAAAAGAGAGAAGAAGAAGAACAGCCCAAGATCTGCTAATGGTCACAGCACCCGCATTAGGTCAAATCAAAATCACACAGAAAATATGAACCGCTACTAAAACTTTCATTGCGTGATTAAAACATAATATCTGACAGAAGGAAAACCAAGGAGTGCGGCATTAAAAAACATGTAACCCCATCCTTACCACTCGTAAAAAAGTTTTTAAAAAATCATGCTTTAGGCGTGTATATCCTTTCCTTATTATTCCTCCCTCCCCCCCCCCCCCCCACCCTCTCCCCTTTCGCGCAACAACATCAACACTGATAAAAAAAAGCTGGTTTGTTATTTTTAGTTCATATAAGTTTATGAAGTCTAATGTACGCAATACCTAAACTTCTTTCTCCACAATCTATGTTTACACTTACATTTGGTTTATTACGTTCACGCAAAATGAACAGCAATGTCATTATTCATGAGAGCAGGAAAGGTGTAATCTAAACAAACACATGAATTACATCACTTTTCTAAAATCAGGTAAATTGAAAAGAATGAAAATTTTCTTTGAGCCCGATCATATCTTTGAAATTGTTCACAGCCAAGAGATTCAGCAATTCCTCTCTCTCTCTCTCTCTCTCTCTCTCTCTCTCTCTCTCTCTCTCTCTCTCTCTCTCTCTCTCTCTCTCTCTCTCTCTCTCTCTCTCTCTCTCTCTCTCTCTCTCTCTCTCTCTTTCTCTCTCTTTGTTTATTTCTCTCTCTTTGTTTATTTCTCTCTCTATCAATCTATATTTTTATCCCTCTCTATCTCTATCTCTGCCTGTCTGTATGCTATCTATCTCTCTCTCTCTCTCTCTCTCTCTCTCTCTCTCTCTCTCTCTCTCTCTCTCTCTCTCTCTCTCTCTCTTTCTTTTTCTGTATTTTAAATACCCATCCCCACAAACAAAATTTTTTAGTCCTTGCCTTAGTGATTTTAATTTTAGGTATCTGAGCGTATAGTGATAGTTAGTGGAATATCATTATTGAGTAAAAAGGACCCACTTCTGAAATGAAAGAAAAAGAGAAAGTAGGAAAAATATCAAAATTTCTCTACCAAGTCTAAAAGCCAATGACTTTACGTCCAAAGTTAAAAAAAAAAAGGAAGCTATCATCGAATGAAAAGAAGCGGTATCAATTTTGTTTCTTTTCGTGTCATTTACTGTTTACATAAAATCTAAGTTTAATGATAGTGCATACCGGCATGGGCATAGGAATTTGAGTGAACGAAGGAGGCTGCAACAGAATGTATGCATTGAGGATAAAGTACCTTAGTATTTGCGCGATGGTCGCATCATATCATCACAAGAAAGAGAGAGAGAGAGAGAGAGAGAGAGAGAGAGAGAGAGAGAGAGAGAGAGAGAGAGAGAGAGAGAGAGATGTTTTCAGCGCTTAAAAAAAGAATAAGCTCTTCACTCACCTGATCATATCGTCCCTTTTTTTCATCTTCAAATATGAATACGTATCAAAGTAGATTTGATTTAGATACTATATCTACTTAATTAAGGAATAATATTTACCTCTGGACAGTATTCAGACTTTTCAAAATGAATTGTAACAATGTCTGGCCTACGTCATTACTTAACATGGTATTCGAATTTCGTGCGTAAATAAACATCATCTTTGTAAACTTGAACTTTTCGTGACCAAGTGTGATTACGTTTGTGGTTGCAAAACATTACCTTTATATCGTGGAGCCGAGGTTCCCCGGGTATACTTTTTGTGTGCCAGAAACTGTGTTATTTTAACTGATCTATGTGAATATTCAAGGGTGTCAGTTGTAAATTAGCCAAGTTGTGTCTTCAAGCATATTGGGCTGCTCTGAGAGATGGAGAAAAAAAATCCCCGCATTTGGCAATTTGCATTTCTTGAGTCTGCAAACTTACCTGTGAATTAAAGCCAGCGTTGGAGGTGAAAACATTTTAAGAATAAAAAGAACATTATGCTTACATTATAAATAAATCATACAAATCTTGTTTATTAGCATTAATAGAAATTTCATGACTTTTGCCGGGTCTTCAGTACTGCTTAGAGGCACCGGCTGTCTTATAAATAGAGTTTGAGACTTGAGATGAAGAGTTATTGGTTTCATATCCTGAAACTAAATGCGGCGTTGTGTCCATTAGAAATGCACTCGATATGACTTTCCTCACTCCGCCCTAGGACATGATTGGTAAGTTAAATATCCCATTACCGCTGTAGAAACCGAGATAAATACAGGATAATATTGGGCTTATAGCCTTGCGAAGTGATTTTTGTATTACTAGCAAAAATATAGTTCATAAACATTTTGAATGCAGAAGCTTTAAGAAACCCACAGTAATGATAACAAGATTAGTCTGCTCTTGGTTATTATGAGTTCTCTATGAAATCAAAACAAATTGATTGATTGGTCATTCATTTCATTACATCGAAACTAATAGTACCACCGAAGATCTAGTGCTACGTGCTATATTTTAGTTTTCATTTATCACCTTGACGACTGGTGCCCTCTCTTTTCTTTAGAGCTTGAAAGAATTACTTCTCCTTGCTGGCCAAATCGGATCTCAACGGCAGGACCAGCACTTCCGGATCTCTTATGACCCGGCGATCCTTGGGTCCCTGAGTTTTGCATTAAACCGATCAGTCTGTCTGACTGTCCAGCCGAACTTGGTGCTTGACGGGCGCCGTGACGACTGCTAGAAGCGCCTGTTGTTGCTGCCTGCTGGTTTTGTCTTACTTTAAGGTCTGAAGAACAAATCCTGGTCAGAAGCCCTGAACCACCGCCACCACCATTGCTCGTGGCGCTACGAGATCGTCTGCTTGTCACATCACGACATTTCTGCCTAGGGTTTTGAGGCGGATAGTTTTGCAGGTCTAATCTGGTTTAAACAAGACATGGCAGGGTGGATGAAGCATGGTGAGAATATAACAAAAAGTGATTTTCGTTAAATTTTGTAGCAGATCAAAGAGTTAGTAAATGTGCAGCTGTCCAGATTAAGTTAAGCTGACCCTGCGCCCCCCCCCCCTTTTTTTTTCGTAGACACCCTCGACTAGAAAAGATCCGATAGCAAAGGCATAGCTTTGGTATCTGATCTGCGACGGTTTTAAAGAAGTAGTATTGAAGAATCCCTCTCGTATCAAGGTTAACGCTTTCATCACACCTCCCCAATGATGGTAAAGTTGCCTTTGAGAAAAGGTTTAGCTTATGTTTATCGAACACTGTTATGTGTGATCTTCAATAGCTATAAACAGATACATAATCGCACGTTAATTTACCGGTATCGAGTAAAGGTGCGCAGTTTTAATGGTTTGTAAGACAAGTACGATTATGATGCCACGTGCGTAGTTTTGATTACATCTCATCAACAAGATACACAATTAGCTTGTTAAACATCGAAACAATCTCTTTCATCGGTAGAAACATTCCCTCGTTAATTTGTGTGACTCCACCAACGCCGCCGCTGGTTTGTGAGTTCAAGGTCTCACCGACTTGGCTCAGACTGTCTTAAGGGAAAAACTTGTCTGTGCTAGTCACGATCTTCCTTTTCAATTCAGTGACTAAAAGGGGATAGTGCTTTCACAAACTCAAGTATATAAAGACGAAACAAAAAAAGCAAAAATGATCCTTCAGGAGGTCTATCTCTGCAGCCTGATTTCAATCTTGGCCTTTGGCCAGATCGTACGTAGAATTACGAATGTAGTCAAAATTGGTTTGTACGAATGCCCAAAGTGAAAAGTCGACTTACGGGGATTTACCGGCATCATTTCCCAAGGGCCTTCAAGTTCGACTGGCTGGATTAGTAGTTGATAAATGAAGCATGAAATTTCATACCTTTCCTCTAAATATATCCAAAGTAAATACTGTGCTGCCTTAAATTCTTCAAGCAATGTTTAATCTGCAACAAATTACCGTTTCAACGCAGTTTGCGGCTCATAGCTTACTACAATTTCATTGTATTAAACTGAGAATCCTATTTGACTATTTGGTGATACTGGACTATAAAAAAGAGAATAAAACAGAGTAAAATGTCTTTTAGATTATTCGTATAATGGATGAATGTCGAGGCGAGGCTAAGCATATTCAAAACAAGACGCTGCAGTTTGCTCCAAAATTCGAAGTTTCTTTGAAAACTAACTTCCTGAGTGAGGCAACTCTGAGATTCCGAAATCACGTAACTATTGTGGATGCATAGATTATTTTTGGGTAACACACATACGTCAAAACCACACACACACAACCCTCCTTTTTTCTCCTCTCCAGATGAAAGACTTTACTGTATTAGTTTTTTCAAATAGATTTTATGTATAAACGAGCTATTCACCCACCATTTCTTACAAGTTCGCAATGTGGTATAGTTTTCTCAATTTACTCCATAATTTTATACTATAAATTGATGACATTATTTTGAAGTATATCAGAAAAGAACTTTTCAATTTGTCCTTCAAAATGTTTAACCTTAAGCTGAAAACTATCAGCACCGCGACTGAAACAAAGAAGTTGGTAACATGTTCAAATGTGTGAACTTCTAGCTCTGGCAAACCTGTAGGCCGGCATCTCTGGATGGAATGAAGTCCTGCCAGTCGGGATAGTGATATTTCCACTCTCTTCTCTCCTCTCCCCGAACACCTTCAGATGCAAGGCTCGAAGCCTGTTCCCTCCAAGAATCGTATTATTTCCACTTACTGCACCATCCAGCGACTGGGACTCGACTCGGTAATCTGCTGTCGCGGGTGTTGGATGTGCTATACGGTATGCACCATTGATATCTGTGCATTGCGCTGGATACTCAGCTTTAAATTGTTGATATTGCCCATTATTACTACCAGCCACAGGGAATACTACGTCTGGGTAAGAAAGCGGGGTAGTAAAGTCTGCTGGTGGGTTAAAATTCAAGGACATAACCTTGGCGGTTGGTTTCTGCGTTGTCTGAGGGGAATGCTTGCCATCTGACGACACGGTCTCGCTGTTTTGCTTATGAGAGTTCTCATCAGTGCCATCTACGTCAACATCATCACGGGGTACCTCTATAATACCTGGACGCGGATCAATGATGACAGTTGCCGCATTTTTGCTAGTCTGACTATTCAGGCCAAGGAGTCTAGCAGTCATCATCTGACTGCGACGAGTAGTATTGAGAGAGGCTTGAGAGTCGAGTTCAAAACTAACCACAGAGGTCTTAAGCATCTGCTTGTTCTGCTCTCGTCTCTTCCTGTTCTCATATTGTCTCTGAACTGTAATTTTACTTAATCCAGAGACTACCTCGTCTTGCAGTTTCGTGCACGTGTTGAGAGTCTCCCTGGCCATCTCGCGAGGTGTGTGATCTGTACCGTTGGCCATAAGACTTGTCACAGTCGTCTCAGCCTCGGCTAAATCTCCCAGGTGTATACTCATGTTATTTGGGACAAGGCCTGCTTCCTCTGGTTTTTCACGAGTCGCCCTTAAAAGTGAGTATCCCTCCTCTTGCTCCGCTTCCTCTTCTTGGATTGCATCACCAGCGGATATCTTCAACGGTGTTATAGTCACTGCCAGAGGAGGATTCATTTGTTGAGAGTATTTTATCCGACTGGCTGTTTCAGTGAGAGTGTTAATGCCAAATCTGAAACATCTCCGTTTGTGTGGCAGTCTTTGCTGACCCGGGGAGAAGAGAGGTTCTCCTCCCTTACCACGCCATTTTTTAAACGGATCGTTCTTAATCGGAAAACTTCGTTCTATCGAGTTCAGTTTAAGGGCTGATAGCTGTCGCAGCCTGTAAAGGTCTCTGTCAATCATATCCGCCTCCAGATCAGCAGGCTGGGATATTTTTTCAGCGCGGAGCTTCCAGTACTCTTTAGGATAGCCCGCAAAGTCTTTAAGATCATGGAGACCAGGCACTGCTCGAGGTACATTGCAGTCAACCTTACCCGTTTCCCGTAACAATGGATTTTTCTCTCCGAGCTGAGCATTGATAAAAACGCATTCTGGCCTGACACCAAAAAGATGGTTCGCTTGATTCATTGTCGCCTTTTTTCGTGGGGACAAGACGTTGACCACCTGGAATTTTTTATCGTGGATGCTCTCCACGTTATGTATAGAATCAAGAGTGAGTACAGATGGTGGCACGATTTCCTCCCTTTCTGAATCGGAGGTTTTAATTTTAGGAAGAACAACTTTCTTGTTGTATTTGAGCGTTTCGTCCAACCGCTCTGCGGGTGCAAAGATATAGGTTGTCGACAGATTGACTTTGTGGTAACCTTTGATCAAACTTATCGGTATACTGTGAATAATATCGTCTGCAAGTTCCTCAGCCACGATATGTTGAAATGGCGTCACGGGCTTGCTGCCAGGCCATGCTTCTGTAAAAGTGGGTACACTTTTATTTCCGTTAATAGAAGGCAGAGGATCTGGTCCCAGTTGATCGAGATCGAATTTGAAATAGCAGTCTGGTATTCCCTCGAAGCTGTTCCTCCTGGGAATGACTTCCTCCAATCCAAACTTTACTCGGCGTCCGTCTGTGTTGACCGAGCGTGATTTGAGCCGCTGCCTGTCTCTACTTCTCAAATTTGTCGGTACCCGCCCGAGTGACAAGAATGTGTACAAATCTCGTGGTCTCGTGATGTCACGTCCTGTATAGGCATCCGCCAGGAATTCCTGAGCGCACTGAAGAAACTTATCAGGAGGACCTGGCTCTAGCTCTGGGTGAAAGTCTTGCACTGGTTTGTGATAGGGCAACGGTCGAGGTTTCTTCTCCATTGCGGTAAATTGGCTTCTATTTGAAGCCTCACCTTCAGGACAATACTCACATTTGGCAATGATTGATCACAGCAAGTTTTGTCCCGCAGCTGTGAAAAATTAAGTCAAAAGTAACGAATGAATTATCATATTACATGTTTGTTAATATAATGTTACTCAGAATGCAATATCTTAATATATCATTTTTTTAGGTAATTTTGGATTATGTATTTATATACCAATAAATCATATCATGTCATTTCCTGGGTTGTTTTGAATTATGATATTTACATACCAATATTTCTTCCATTTGATCAGTAAAAGAATAAAAAATGTTGTGATTACCCACGATATATAAGTGATAAATGACATAAAATATAGCTTAAAAATTACAAATATGTAATATCAGCAATCCAAATGCTCCAGGTTGACTATATTGTTGAACTAAACAAGGTATTGCTGATAAATAATGAAAAAAATTAATTCTGAAAGGCTTCCAAACACCATTATCAATTGAACAATCAAAACATAGTTGCTATCGTCAATTGCAATTAAAAAGGAAAAGAGTTGAGTTTATTCTCTATATGTTTTGATTTCTCCACATGCTTGAATCCCCTTCTGAGTTGCATTGTAAAACGAAAACTTTGTAGCAACAACACATGCGCAGTTTCATAAAGTAATGATAAAATATACAAACGAGCTCATGCGCAGGCCCGGCTATTATTTGGAAAAATAAATAACAATGGAAAAATTGCGTTTCCACTTGTAAATGTAGGTATTATGAAGGTTTACATTTCATTTATAGGCAAAGCTACCGACATAGCGTGTTTGATTTTGAGATGCGTTGTAGGTCACAATCATATATCGGCTGTTAAAACCGCTCTTTTCTCTCCTTGTACCTTGAGACAAGCTACAGAATTTTAAATTTGAAAGCAATGTATGAAAAGCTCGTTACCATAGCTTTCTCCGCAAAAAATCGATGTGGGAAAAAAAGTTTAATTATTAACAGGAATTAAGAGAAATTAATTTTCACTGATCTCGGCGGTAGAAATAACACTCTTAAGGTAACAAATCAAACATGAGGCACATCATGCTTTTAAATATAGCATTCCAAACATCTTAGTATTCTTGAGTTTTAAAAGATTTATTAAAATTTTGCGAATGTGTGTATCTATGTGGGCGAGTAAAATCATACCATGAATAATAAAGCCTAAAACTACATAAGAGTTTAGATAAGCTGTAGTCAGTCTTAAATTGTTTACTAGTCTAATATGAGATAACAAAAACCTGTATTGTCCCGCTTCCCGTTCAGAGAATTTGACATGGACATGGTTTTGACAAAAATAAAGGAGAGCCAAGGTCATAGTATTTTAATGTTGTTTACATTACAAAAATCAAGATGTTTTTCATGTCAAAATAAAGGGCTGAACCCATTTGAAATTGCTAGTAATTGTTTTATAACAATGATGTATGAAGAGAAAAACATATTTTAACGTATACATCTGTTGTTCTACAACAAACGTGCAATATTTTCAGCTGGTTTGTGGCTAATGGCACAGAAGAATTTAAATTTCGGTCGGTCATAAGGTAAAAAAAAGTAAATATTTGATAGAAAAAATGAGAAGGATATCAAATTTTAAAAATTACAAGCCTTCGGTAAAGCTTACTTACATTTTTAATAACAACAACAACAACACTACTACTACTACTACTACTACTACTACTACTACTACTACTACTACTACTACTACTACTACTACTACTACTACTACTACTACTACTACTACTACTACTACTACTACTACTATTAATAATAATAATGATAATGATAATGATAATAATAATGATAATAATAATAATAATCATTATAATAATAATAATAATAATAATAATAATAATAATAATAATAATAATAATAATAATAATAATAATAATAATAATAATAATACAAATGATTTCTAGAGCCCCTCCCTACAAAAAGACTTAGTTTTGAGCGCTTTTACATTTAAATTCTCAGTCATAAAGAACATGACATTGAAAACAAATTATTTAACTAGAAACATGCAATTACAAAACGTAAACGTACATAAAAATGTATTTTACAGTGGTTATAACGCTTATAAATTAACTTAAGCAAAAAAAAAAAAAAAAATACAAATTTTGTGATAAAAGAGCAGTTAATGGAAATTAACACAACATATT
Source organism: Elysia crispata (assembly GCA_033675545.1). NCBI lineage: Eukaryota > Metazoa > Mollusca > Gastropoda > Plakobranchidae > Elysia > Elysia crispata. The sequence goes on along the minus strand of JAWDGP010006834.1, from coordinate 1,806,634 downwards.
TTTAATTCCGCTCCGACTCTGAACACAGTTTAGTGGGTCTTTCCAAGGCACATAAGGGTTATTAAATGCACACATAGTTTGACTATAATTAACAATAAAATCATCTTTATAGATAAGAGATGAGACTAATCACTAGAAATGTATATGTACTTTAATCAACGAGACGTTGCTCAAAGCATTTTGAATCAAACAACTTTTGTCTCTAACTTTGCTCAGTAGCGCTATTCACACTGCAAAATATCACTTTTTAATGTTTCAAGCTATAACACAAATAGCAAATGAACAAAAAATCTAATTGGAAAAATATGTTTGAAAAACTAATTCCCACAGAATTTATAGCTAAAACTCTGACACAAAAACCACTTAATCAATAATGAAACCTGCCACTATATTATTAATTATAACTTCAGCTCTGATTTGAGCAACTGAGAGAAATTTATCCTACCTTGCGGCTAAACTAATCGAAGCCTGGGATAAAGGTAGAAGATCGCCCAGATTAACCAATATGTCCACTAACGGATTTGTTGGGGGCTATAAAAGTATAAAAACCTGCGCATTCACTGACTCAGGGTGGGCATAAGTCAAAGGTGCTTTCTCGCTTCATCGGGCACTCGAAGCAGAATTAATACATGAACATTGCTGTAAGAGAGAGAGAGAGAGAGAGAGAGAGAGAGAGAGAGAGAGAGAGAGAGAGAGAGAGAGAGAGAGAGAGAGAGAGAGAGAGAGAGAGAGAGAGAGAGAGAGAGAGAGAGAGAATGCAGCGGTACAGTGGTAAGTAGAAAAATGAGTTACGGGGAGATTAGGTTAATAGGAATAGAGATATAGAGAATGAGGAAAAGAAGGAGGGAGAGACAGAGTGACTTAGATAGATAAAGAGAAAGAAAATAAGCTACCTAAGTAGAGAAGGAGAAAAACATATTATTTATCTTTAAATACTATTTACCGTTACGTATTTTGAAAGCTGTTCCCACTTACTTATCTAAAAATACATGCCATGTGTTAAAACTAGGCCTCTACGAATTGATACTATTTTAATTATTCAACTGAAAAAAAAAGAAATCAATCGCACCTCCTTACCACACAATATGTTTTTAGAATTTTATTAAGTGATTTTTATTTTATATCAGTATAACTTACTTTTATCATTCGAGCCAAGGTCTTTAAGACAAAGAAAATCATACATGTTTTCTTACTTACACTGTACAGAATATTTCTTACTGTAAAAAGAAAACGATACGCTCTTTGATTGAAAAGAAATGAAAGCCTTGTTTATTATCTAGAACATGGAAGCCACAATTATTGAAGTGATAGTAATAATAAAAATATTAATAGTAATAGTAATAATAATAATAATAATAATAATAATAATAATAATAATAATAATAATAATAATAATAATAATAATAATAATAATAATAATAATAATAATAAATGGAGCTAGGCGAAAAATGCGGACCATATAACAAAGCATTTCTAGACCACCTACGAACGTCAATTTGGTATAAAGTTGTAAACTGCTCTGAGGATTGGAGTGGTAATATATTTTTTTTTCTACCAAAATAACATTAGTCGAAAATTTAAGGCAAAAATAATTATGATTATTATTTACTTAAAAGAAAAGACGAATGCTCGAACAATTTCTTGTAAGAATAGCTGGGCAGAGATGGCATTGAAACTGAGAGTACGCATACAATGTGGGCGGCGGCAGATCTAAAACCGTCTGGAATAGATCTAGATTTAGAACTACAACCTTGATAATAGTATAAGATCTAAGTAAAGAATCTAAAAAGATTGCTTCGACTTAGATTTTGTTTTATCTAGGGCCGCGATATTCTGAACAGCTAGACTCAAATCAAAAGGTAAAGATCTACCACTAGAAAAATTTAGATTTTACTTTTAGACTTACAGATTTTTTAGAATTCTTATGTAGGTTTAAATAACTGCGCGACTAAGAATTCTCGCAAGGCAATGCACTTTAATGCACTTAATGAGAAAATTCATAGCTTTCTAATAAGCGTTGATAAGGATCCAAAAACATATTGGGAAAGGATAGAATTAGTCAATTTCCTTTATTTAAAAAAAAAAAATGTACGTCCTTGATCTAAGTTTTGTGTTTAGAATATGAATTATCGAGCTATCTAGAATCCAGGCAAAGATGGGTGATGGGGGCATATATCTGGATCATTTAAGTAAAAGGAGAGATATCAAGACCATTTATAAGCCTATTTAATACACAGACGTAACCCAGCGCTGGCAAATTCATACAATGATCCCGTTCGTAGAATGGGGTTTACGAATCATAGTAGTAGTAGTAGTAATAGCAGCAGCTGCAGCAGCAGCAGCAGCAGCAGTAGTAGTAGTAGTAGTAGTAGTAGTAGTAGTAGTAGTAGTAGTAGTAGTAGTAGTAGTAGTGGTGGTGGTAGTGGTAGTAGTAGTAGTAGTAGTAGTAGTAGTAGTAGTAGTAGTAGTAGTAGTAGTAGTAGTAGTAGTAGTAGTAGTAGTAGTAGTAGTAGTAGTAGTAGTGGTGGTGGTGGTAGTGGTAGTAGTAGTTGTAGTAGTAGTAGTAGTAGTAGTAGTAGTAGTAGTAGTAGTAGTAGTAGTAGTATTAGTAGTAGTAGTAGTAGTAGTAGTAGTAGTAGTAGTAGTAGTAGTAGTAGTAGTAGTAGTAGTAGTAGTAGTAGTAGTAGTAGTAGTAGTAGTAGTAGTAGTAGTAGTAGTAGTAGTAGTAGTAGTAGTAGTAGTAGTAGTAGTAGTAGTAGTAGTAGTAGTAGTAGTAGTAGTAGTAGTAGTAGTAGTAGTAATAGTAATAATAATAATAATAATAATAATAATAATAATAATAATAATAATAATAATAATAATAATAATAATAATAATAATAAGGAAATAGTTTTCCTAAAAGCATTATAGACCTATTGAATTATGCGTGAGGCTTAACCATGGATTTAGTATGCCATTTGTCGATTCTGCAATGTTAGACGGTCTTTTTTCAATACAACACTGGGGGAGGGAGAGTAACAGGGAGAGATACAGAGAGAGAGAGAGAGAGAGAGAGAGAGAGAGAGAGAGAGAGAGAGAGAGAGAGAGAGAGAGAGAGAGAGAGAGAGAGAGAGAGAGAGAGAGAGAGAGAGAGAGAGAGAGAGAGAGGGAGAGAGAGAGAATGAGAGAGAGAGACACAGAGACTGAGACTGACAGATAGAAGAGGAAAAGGATAAAATAGTGTAATAGAGTACATGCTCTTATTGCGCAATTGTTCGTCGTATAATCTTTGTTGTAATATTAATGATGGGTACACCGAGAGCTTGCGTTCATAACAAATAATAACTTTCTTCTGTTTGAACTAAAGTTTTAACTTACATTTGTAACAAATATAACATATCACCACTGTGGCAAATGTGAACCTCGCAAAGTCATATTTTAGTTTTAGACGCAAATGCATTATTATGCAGTGGTCCTTTATAGAAATATACAAACGTGAATCAGTATAAAAAAAAGACCAATCAATAAATCGAATACGAGTGTGAACACTTTTTAAAACGATAACTTCACAAAACGAAGAAATTGAAATCATTTTAACAAAAGGCTGTGGAGGAAGACGTGCGAGTGGGTCAACAACAATTCATGGCTGTACTGCAAGAAAAACGAAACGTGCTTCAGGAAAAGTAACCGCAGCGGAAACGAAATACACTAGATTTACCTATTGCGTCTCAAAAATTAGCTACTGTGACGAGAAATAATCATTCCATTTTTTTAAAGCTACGGGTTAATTGAGCTTTTCTGTGAGTGGAATTTTAACGTCCATAATTATGCAACATTACTTTTATGAGAATTACTTTTATGTTTGTCACTCCGCTTCATACAAAGCTAAACACAATGCTTTTGTTTGCTATCTTTGTAAAGTAATTTATATGGAACGATCAACTAATCTATAACAGGTTAATCGACTATACACGCTTCAGTTCACAAGAGACACATGAGACTACAAGTGATTTAGGCTTATAATATGGACGAATTGATTTAAATTTAATCGTAGCAAGCACATAATGGAAGAAAAGGAAAAAAAAGAAGTTTCTCTTTAATTCTCTCAACACTACTAAATTAAACTATCGACGTACGGGTATCCTCTGCTTCAGTATTACGTTAGCAACTTCATAATGTCACGTCAAAGTGAGGCATCGTAAATAGAGGTAATTCATGCGTCTCCAACTAAAAACAGACGTTGAGCAATCCAAAAGGAGATCGGACGATAAATATAGTTTACATGCCATGTATGGAGAGACTGTGGGTCAGCTAACTCCCTGGTGTTAATAACAGTTGCAATCTTCCGGCGTTGTGGTGATCGGGCTCTTTTTTATTTATATTCCCGATAGCGTTAAATCTCCCGCACATAATGCTTGTCAGTTTATTCGGTCCCGCGAAGTTGCGTGATACCAGACACTAAAGCAGATGCACTGTCGAAATGGGTAGTGTAAAAAGTGCTGTTCGATAATAATAATAATAATAATAATAATAATAATAATAATAATAATAATAATAATAATAATAATAATAATAATAATAATAATAATAATAATAATAATAATAATAATAATAATAATAATAATAATAATAATAATAATAATAATAATAATAATAGTAGTAATAATAGTAGTAGTAGTAGTAGTAGTAGTAGTAGTAGTAGTAGTAGTAGTAGTAGTAGTAGTAGTAGTAGTAGTAGTAGTAGTAGTAGTAGTAGTAGTAGTAGTAGTAGTAGTAGTAGTAGTAGTAGTAGTAGTAGTAGTAGTAGTAGTAGTAGTAGTACTTTTGGTTTTACTTGAAGTGATTATATTTCACTTTGATAGAGGATACTAATTTCTTCACCTGAATCTGAACCAGGTTTATATAAATATATGTGTGTTTGTGTGTGTGTGTGTGTGTGTGTTACAATTCTGCGTTACTCCTACCTTTTGAAGTTGCTTATTATTCACCGCTTACTTCTCACCCCAAGCTTTTATTTCCCTTTCTACTACTTTCTCATAGATATGACAATATCTACGATCAGAAGAGATCATTGAAAGATTTTAAGACCACAGTCTTTAGTGGAGAGCTACACCGCTTTAAAAAAAAAATTGCAACCAACAAGAAAATAAATAGAAATAACAAATTGTATCATTGAAGCAAAAAAATTATGAATAAATAAATAAAAAAGTGAGGTCATAACCTTATTTTTCTCCGCACCATACTCTTACCATACAACGGATGTATGGGATTCGTTTTGAGAAGTCCATTTTTACTTTTTTTCGACAAAGTGTGGTTACAAAAAAAAAAAAAAAAGAAAAAAAAAATACGCAATGTCAGTTTGCGGCGGGGAATGATTTGATGTATGATTAGATATGCTGTCGATAAAAATGCATGTTCTGCAATATCAAAAACATTATACACATACACTCATAAATTATATATATCGACAATATCGAATTCTTCTGATGCATACCACATAATTAATGACAGTTAAAAAAAATTCGAGAGAGGATAATGGACTCCTTGAGATCTTTTCGCAAAGTCATTTTAAGGTAAAGAAAAAGAGCAGTTAAATTTCTTTTTTATTGAAAAGCGCAAAAGGCAGATGTGAAAGCACACCATCAGACATTATTACAAAAGATGGAAACTCGACGTCATACCTTAAAAAATAATAAAAGCTTAGACCTGTCCTACACAAAGCGAACTAAACTATGTTGATGTAAGTTTTATGAATTAAATCCAATGCATTTGAGGCTGTGACACAAGGTTGCTTTGTGTCGGTTTTTGTCCTTTCAAATTGAAACATTTAAAAGAGCAGGGTGTATGTCTTTAACAAGAGCGTAGCAGATAAATAATAGCATACAGCTATGAAGTATCTAAAAAAAGCCATTCAATGTTTATCATACGAAAAAAAACTGTAAACAAATGCAATTTTTTTTCGGAACCAAGCTTTGATTTATTCTCTGGTACTACTAGATTTTTTGGCTTAAGTAGAACGTTTTCAAATAAAAATTGGTTCATAACTTCTTCAAGCAAAGAGGGAAAAAAATCTAATTTTGTGAATGTTAAACGTCTCTTGGGTCCGATTAATGTCTACAGACTAAGTTCCCTTTTCATTTAAACCATTCCTTGCCTTTGATATCCTTATATACTGCTTTGTCCATGTACAAGCTTGGTTAGAAATTCATATGGTAGTTTATTTTTAAAATGTTTAAAACCATAAACATAATCATGACTACTACTAACCTCACGACGACTACTACTTTTACTAATACTACTACTACTACTACTACTACTACTACTACTACTACTACTACTACTACTACTACTACTACTACTACTACTACTACTACTACTACTACTACTACTACTACTACTACTACTACTACTGCTACTACTAGTACTACTACTACTACTACTACTACTACTACTACTACTACTACTACTACTACTACTACTACTACTACTACTACTACTACTACTACTACTACTACTACTACTACTACTATTACTACTACTACTACTACTACTACTACTACTACTACTACTACTACTACTACTACTACTACTACTACTACTACTACTACTACTACTACTACTACTACTACTACTACTACTACTACTACTACTACTACTACTACCACCACCACCACCACCACGATACCAGTCCTGTACTTTTGCCATAATTTTTTCAAGATTGTAAAAGCTGATATGAGAAGAAGTTGAACTGAGAAATTCGTTTCGAGGGAAAAAAAAAGACTTATTTTATAAGTTTTCTTTATGCCTACGTGTATTTCTGCTTGAATAATGAGATTTCATGTCATATATTCTCTGTAAAGAAGTAATCAACTGAATATTAAGAAGTTAATTTATGTCTTTTGGTTTAGGAGAACGCCTTTTCTGCTCTGAATCTTTATCATAGCTTCAGTCAAAAGAGGTTTTAAACTGTAAAAACTATAATATATCTTTACTTTAGACCACCATGATTTTAATTTGTATAGGGTTTGCGTTTCTCTCAATTTACATTGGTCTTATTTATTGTCAAGATATTGTAATGAAGATCTGAAGGTCAGATCTTTTCTCATCATCAAATACGTAGCTGGGATTTTAAGCTATGTTTTTAGTTTCTTAAACATGTTTTAGAATGATGTTGGGGACACACACTCATATATAAAATGTATCTTTCCTCTTCTCTCTCCTCTCGCATCATTAAAGAATCACACATTGGTCATTCAAAACTAGTCACAATGGACGCTAACAATCTAAAGATTAAAAAAAAAAAAAACAGATTTATATCTGACAATAACATTATGGTTGCACAAACTTTCACTTAGCTCGGCCATTGCCAGAATATTATGAAGGTAGCAAGCACTCTGTAACAAGGAAAGCTTCCAATGTACTTTTTTCTTTTCTTTTCTATTTGTTTATTAATATTTTTGCACGTACGATAGGCCCACACAGTTCGTCGTAAGCCGTGTAATATTATTGCTTTGAAACTTTAATAACCTGACTGTCGAAACACAATAACGTATCAAAGTTATATGCCCTTATCTAGATTCTTATCATTTTAAAAAACAGATTCTCGTGAGTTCTTTTCGACCTGTCAATAAACTTCATCACTTCAAGCTTACGACCATTTGATGATAATGGACTGCGATAGGACCTGAAATGGCTAACTAAACCGACAATGAACAATATACGCTCTGCTGCTAGCCTCTTCCTGGCGTTTCATGCCTCTTTAGCTCAAATCCCATGCACAGACTAACTACGTGATCAGTTACAAATAATTAAACCATTAGTTTCAGATCCTTGGAACAATTTTTAAAAAATAGCATCGAGACGCCCGGTGGAAGTCGGTGGCGAGGAGTGGATGATCTTTGCGAAGTGTGAAGGTTAAAGGATCTCACCTCCAACATAAATAACCAAAATATCGAAACACAAGAACGTGAAAAGAAAATAAGGTGATATGATAATGATGTACACAGTAGCCAACTCTCTCGACGATCATTTTGATTCGTTCTCATTTGTTCACATTTTATCATTCTCAAAATCTACCTCTAATCTATGTGTCGGTATCTAAGATAAAATTTATGTCTTTATCTAGATTCTTATCACTTGAAAAAAAAAACCAACAGATTCTCGTGAGTTCTTTTCAACCTCTCAATAAAAACTTCATATCTTTAAGCCTATAACCATTTGATGATAAAAGACTGTGATAGAACCTCAAATGGCTAACAAAACCGATAATGAACAATTATTATACCCTCGCCTCTGCTGCGGACCACTTCCACGCGTTTCATGCTTCTTTAGCTCAAATCCCTTGCACAGACTTACTACGTGATCAGCTATTAATTATTAAACCATTAGTTTGCAGATCCTTGGAACTATTATTTATATATATAGACTCGAGACGGCCGCTGGAAGTCGGTGGCGAGGAGTGGATGATCTTTATCCGGAATGGAAGCTAAAGGATCTTACCTCAAAGCATATGTGGCACCTTCTGTTTTAAAGGGCGTATCTTAATCCGTCCTCGTGAGTGCCAACGTTAATCCAAGGATTAGCTAATTCCCTGTCACGAGGTCAGTTTCGGGGATTTACTCCAGATGTTTTGGAGGGTTGATGTTCTCAAAATCTGACTAGGCCTAAGGGAGAGTGCAAGGGGCTGAAACCCACAGGGCCTTGCTAGCGCTAGCACTATTCGCTTCACTTGCTTCACTACACACGGTACAGTTCTTCCCTTTCGTTCATCCAGTCACACTGTTTCTGTCTTTGCCCTTCAGCTGTCTTACTCAGTCTTTGTTCTTGAGCCTCTGTCTGTCTGTCTGTCTGTCTGTCTGTCTCTCTCTCTCTCTCTCTCTCTCTCTCTCTCTATCTCTCCCTGTCTCTCGGTCTCTGTCTCTGTCTCTGTCTCTGTCTCTGTCTCTCTCTCTCTCTCTCTCTCTCTCTCTCTCTCTCTCTCTCTCTCTCTCTATATATATATATATATATATATATATATATATATATATATATCCCTACTTATGTAAAAAAATTTAGTGCTCATTGTGTGCTCCCCTCCTCGAATTTTTGTCTATCTCCACAGACTTATTCAGACATTTGAAAATTACAAATTTTTTTTTTCTGAAATACTATAC
>JAWDGP010006834.1:1757500-1795000 GCA_033675545.1 Elysia crispata | reverse complement strand
AGAGAGATGGCGCTAGAAAGGGAGAGAAGGCGGAGCCTCAGCTTTAGTGAATACATTCAAAGAGTACCTGACAGCGTTGGTGTAGACAATTTCTTAGGTGAAAGGATTTCGTTGGGGATTTCGTAACTTAGCCGTATTGCTACACATTGATTAAAATCCATTTTAGCCTCCGTCAGTTTGACAGAGTTAAAACTAATAAACAACTAACGGAGAGACTGCGCTTTTCTTAACAATAACAGCAAAGCACGTCATGCCTAAATGACATGAAATTTATTTTAACATCTGAGTTACAAAAAGTTATACTTATCATTAAGAAAATAATACATCTATGTATAAATTACTATTTTTGTAAACTAAATAATATGATACAAAGTTCTTTGATGAACTGCATACTATCTCGACTGAAACAAATGAAAGTCAACCTTAATCTTTGTTCCTTATCTAAGACTCTTGCGGCCCTGATACAAACTTTATAAGGACTTTACCTTTATTGATTGTAGTCAGGTAACAAATAGAGATAGATAAGAGAAAGAGAGAAAGAGAGATAATTGAGAAAGAAGAGAGAGAGAAAGATAGACAGAAACAGAAACAGACTGAAAGAGGAAAGAGAAGTGGACTAAAAGGAAAGGAGGGACAAGATAAAGAAGGGGGAAATCAAGAGAAAGAATAATATATACAAAAGATATATAAATATATATATATATATATATATATATATATATATAGAGAGAGAGAGAGAGAGAGAGGGAGAGAGGGAGAGAGAGAGAGACAGATAGACAGACAGATAGGCAGACAGACAGGCAGACAGAGACAGAGAGAGATAAAGAAGTCAGGCAGGTATAGATATATTTGATTAAGAATAAACATTTCTTTCATTAAGAATTTTTTCTTTTGTATTCATCCATTACAATTTAGCAGCCTTGTATGAATGTTGATTAGGTGTGACATAATAGATTACAAAAATTTTAGAACAATCTTCTTGCACAAAATAAAATTATATGCGCTTATTAATGGTTAAAATAATTTTCAATTAATACATTCGATTAAACCATAAACGTGCTCAGAGATATCCCATCTCTTTCATTGATAGTCATTATGCAGTAGTTTATTAATAATATTGCAGGGAATGTTTGTTTGTTTGTTTGTTTTTTCTTTTCCAAACGCAAGTTTCATAATAGAAACAAACTTTTCCTCGTTCTTACGGGGAAAAAAAGCAGCCCGTTTCATTTCATTGAGTGACTTCAATAAAGTTTCGTTGTTTTGAAGTGTTTCTTCCCTTGTAAAAGTATGGAAATGTGCAACCATGGATAGTTCAATAAGTTTTCATTTTTCTGTCAAGGGCGTCGAGGGCGATGTTTAAGAGTCGGCGAAGAGTGGCCCTTTCATTGACTTGCTCTAGCGAAATGGATCGCTTTTCATAAGTGTGCTCTGTTAAAGAGTGGTGATTCAGTGCTGTATTAAGTGCTTAAAAGAAAAGAGGAAAAAGTTTTAGGAGCAATGAAAGGAAAATATGAATACCCAAAGCCCGAAGTGTTTCTTTCTGAATAGGACTTTGCTTCTTGATGTTGAATGCCATGATTTTTTTTTTTAATTGCTTGCTATTTTTTTTTTTTTCGCTCATTGCGATTTTGAAAAGAAAAGAAGATAATACTGTTATGATCTATACTGACAAACTGGGGAAATGCGAGGATGAATTTTAAAAAAAAATGGAATTTAATTTTCTAGTCCCCTTTTATATTCTTAAAGCTGAAAATTTGTACTATAGATTTGTAGGTCGGAAATCTCAACACAAAAATTGTTTGATCTGGTTTTGATACAGTGATGACAGTTTACCTCCATCTTATGCATATGAGTCAAACCATCAACCTGCATCTGAGTATGACTTACGTCATCATACAGGGGCACCTCGGCTGCTACCTTTCTGCTGCAAGTTTCCGCCTGAATATCAGAATACCTAGACCACTCTTTATGCTTTTTGTTTTGAAGTATGTAGTCATGTGGTTAACGAATCTTTCTAGACTGATTGATAAGGCTGAAATAGTTATATTTCTCCTTTTAAAACCCACTTCTAGTAGTTGAACATAATTACATGAAATATTTTAAATAGCTTGTTTTGATTTATCATCTGCATGTGGATTTTCATGTATTGATTCTTGGACTTGTTCTCGTGTCTGTTAAGGGCGTGGAGCCGCAGCATAGACCTGTGTTGTGAATGGGTTTAAAATATTTTGAGCTGCGCGATACTTTTTTTTTTAATTTTTTTTTCTATTGTACCTTGTTACTAATACCACCACAATTACCTCGAGCCCGCGCCACGATACTCGGAGCTCAGTCTTAATTAGGCTAACACGAACGCTATACTTAAAAAAACAACAACAAAAAAACCAAAACAAAACAAAACAAAAAAACAACAAACAAACAAACAACAAAAACAAAACAACATAATCTACATTCCATGTTTGACTTCAGCTGAAAATATTAGGTGAAGAAGTAGAAGTAAACTGTAGAAGAATAAAAAAAAATAGCAACATTAGTAGTAGTAGTAGTAGTAGTAGTAGTAGTAGTAGTAGTAGTAGTAGTAGTAGTAGTAGTAGTAGTAGTAGTAGTAGTGTAGTAGTAGTAGTAGTAGTAGTAGTAGTAGTAGTAGTAGTAGTAGTAGTAGTAGTAGTTGTAGTAGTAGTAGTAGTATTACAAGTAGTATGAGTAGTAGTAGTAGTAGTAGTAGTAGTAGTAGTAGTAGTAGTATTAGTAGTAGTAGTAGTAGTAGTAGTAATAGTAATAATAGTAGTAGTAGTAGTAGTAGTAGTAGTAGTAGTAGTAGCAGTAGCAGTAGCAGCAGCAGCAGCAGCAGGAGCAGGAGCAGGAGCAGGAGCAGTAGCAGTAGCAGTAGCAGTACTAGTAGTAGTAGTAGTAGTAGTAGTAGTAGTAGTAGTAGTAGTAGTAGTAGTAGTAGTAGTAGTAGTAGTAGTAGTAGTAGTAGTAGTAGTAGTAGTAGTAGTAGTAGTAGTAGTAGTAGTAGTAGTAGTAGTAGTAGTAGTAGTAGTTGTAGTAGTAGTAGTAGTAGTAGTAGGCAAAAAATGCGGGGCGGTACATCAAATTGTCAAAAAAGAGAAGAAATTATACTTACTGAGTACAAAAGATTTTTGAAAAATCCAAACATACCTCGAAATGGTTCACGGGATCTCGACAACCAAGTCACACAAGTCACATATCACATTACTATTGGTGCTGACATAAATAAAGAACGTGCTCTCGCCTCACCTTTAGGTACCGTTAACTATTAATACTTTCGTAGAGTTAAAAAAAAGGCTTAAGCACGAAAGAACATCTATCCGTCTATTGATTTTAGGATCGCGGGGCGTGATGAATAGATGTATACATAATTATAACGTATTACTATTATCCCCTTCCATATCATATGTTTTTGCTGTTTTTCCTCTGACTTTGTTTTTTTGTCAAATTTAGTTTATTTTTTTGTCTTCTTTTTGGCTCTATTATTACTACAATCAGCCACTGCATCTTTAAATAGGTCCATAGATCTAACACCGTTTGTCCGTCCTCTACAGTTGTGTGTCTGATTCTTTATTTATCTAGATACACACACACACACACACACATATATATATATATATATATATATATATATATATATATATATATATATATATATATATATAGGTAACTTCCATTTCTTTGAACGCTATCTTCTCCAAACCGATTCTATGCAGGCCCTACAGTGATAAAATTTACTGAGTTGGGATCTGTAAATATCCGTTCCAATTTGGTACTTAAAAAACTCGAGAAAAAATTATGCAGTAAGACTGTTAAACTGACTTGAAAGATTACTGTATTTTGTTGCTATAGACATGTTGCGGAATGCGTCAATTATAGGAGAGGACTAATCATGGGGCTGTTTGATAACCCCGGGACCCAAGGAATAGGTTAATCTAGGCAATTAAGTTTCGGAGCAACACACAGCTAAGTATCCGAAGCTAGTGTTTCAGCTGTTTTTTCCCAGAGTTAAGAGTGTGTCGATCTAGATCTAACACCAAACATTTACATAGAAATATATATATATTTTTTCCATGTTATGTGCAAAGGAAAAATAACGCCATCCCTTTATTAATAGCATCGTCTTAATTAAGTAGGCCCTACATAAAGAGGGTGAGCTTTCCTCTGAACAATGATGGTTCTTTAATACTATAAGAAAACAACAACAATAACAGGAACAACAACAGCAATGGCAACAACAAAATATGATATCTTTCTGGGTAATTTTTTTTTCAAAATATCATCCTATACCCAGAAGCTTTTGAGTAAACGAAATCGGACTCAGTATTATTTTTCAGCCTTCATTGTTGGTTCTATCTACTTTTAAGCGTTTACTCACATTTTGAATGAAGTAAACACACATTAATGTTATCTCCAAATCTTGCAATAAAGGTATTCTTCCTAAAAATAACAATTTTTATTTTATATATGACCCATTATGACTGTTTTCAAATAAAAAAAAAAATGGCTCAACATACTACATCCTTTATCCAGAATAAAATGCAACCTAGATAATAACATTTTTGTTTTGAATGAAATCTATGAGCCTATATAGTTCACTGTTTCAAATATTAAAATAAATACGCCCTCCTGTAACTACTCCTTAGACCATGTCCAGTGATGGTGTTTAGTACTATAAATAGTAGATCATCGATGAAAATTTTTTTTTCTTTTTTTTTTTTTTTTTTTTTTTGGGGGGGGGGGGTGGGTGGGGAAGATCACTTTTTCGCGATTGTGTACTACAATGTAGATGCAGTTTAATGAGTTAATCACATCAGCGCCATAGTTGTATTCTCGAAGGAGAGACAAACCAAATGAGGGCTTTTTTTGCTGGTATTTTTATTCCAAATTTAATAGAAAAACATATGTTTAGCAACATATACATGAGAAGATTTTAAATATCTCAATGTTCTACGTGTCTTAAAGCTGTTAAACGAATAGCTCTCGGGAAGATAATTGTTAAATTATTGTGAAGTTTGCTTTTCTTCAACGTATCCCTTCCCCACCTGTTCGTTTGAAAGAAGAATCATGCAATTAGATTTCTAAAATACGACGGTCATGAGTCTGTCTAAATGGCACCTGAAACATTTCTATTTATAGAATTCATGGAAGGACTACTCTTTTTGCACAAGCTAATTAGAGACAACAGAGTACCCTTTTCTTGAAAAATGTTTCCGTAGAAGCTGAAACATTAGAGTCTGTCTAAATGGCACTTGAAACATTTCTATTTATAGAATTCATGGAAGGACTACTCTTTTTGCACAAGTTACTTTGAGACAACAGAGTAAGCTTACCCTTTTCTTGAAAAATGTTTCCGTGGAACCTGAAACATTATGACGTAAAGAAGAAAGATAATTCTTAATTTAAAAACTCAAAGTTCATCTCTTGTAAGTAAGGAGCATTTGTTTGAATTCTGTTGCGATAGTAAACAATTCGCTATAAAACTATGATCTAAGAAAATGACACATAGTCTGAACAACCGGTAACTTTGATATATATATATATATATATATATAAATGACAATGAAAGTTAAAAAAAAAAAGGAGATGTTTAAGTATATAGTGCCACTATGGATAACACTCCAACGTTGCATTTTTAAGCGGATCAGTGATATTTATCTGAAACGACAAGATCTAGATCTAGATCTAGATAGATAGTATAGCCCAATAAAGACTGAACAAAATGTCGGCAGGGCGAGATCTATTTTCAAGAAATGCATCACTGAAACCATTTCAGTGCACTAAATAATTATTATTCCTTGCAACCTGAAAGAACATTATTATGATCAGAAGCGTCTTTAATTTTCAAAACCACTTGCCAATTCACAATCAGCTATTGTATTTGTCTGGATATATGTAAATAATGAGAGTGAAATTTTGTTAATGCAAATACATGTAATTGCAAACACAATCACATAAATCTTAAGCTAATCAGTTATAAATCAATAAACAATTATAAATCAAATGAAACCTTAAGAAATAGTAACAACTGCTGAAGTACAGCACCACTATGGTTTTGGATAGTTACTTGGGGCTGAGTAATTCAACCTAGAATGATCATATTTTATTTATTTATCTAGATGTAGTAGATATAATCGAGTATTACTAGATCTAGATCTAGCAGATTACAATTTAGATGCAATTGTGACAGAAACATAGCTCCAGGATCAACTTTGCATGTGTATTGCTAAAGAACACATCTCTTTTATTACTTCAGAACGCCCAAAATAAAGGTCAAATATTCAAATTTAGTCAATTTTGACTTACTCTAAAATGGATCTAGGTATAACTATAACTCTAGATCTAGAACATAGTGCAGCATTAGCATGAGGGTCAGTTTCCTATTTTTTTTCACACATTGAAAGCACTTCTTCAAATAAAACGTTAACTAGATCAAGAGTTTGAAATTTTAAACTAGAAGCATTGTATTTTTGTTCAAAATCTAGCTCTTCCAAATGAACAGAGAGAAACCCGCAGCAACTCAAATCTGCTTATATCTCTATATACTGAAAATAAATATTTTGACAGATATAATTTTGTTCAGCTTTCACTTGTGTTAAATAAAAGGACAGCAGGTAGCTCTAGTAGACAAGAGAAATTAAATTTTGAAAATATTTTCACAAATCAAGATGCACAGGCATTGCTTTATTCAGGTTTAATGTATGTCTTATTTTAATATTTGTATCAAACTTAAATTTTTGAATTTTTGAAGTATTGTTTTTTTTACACTTTAAGGATTAATAATTGAAGTTAGATGTAGATGCACGGAATACTTGCTAGTTTATCTGTCATAAGGGATGGGCATCAATGGTATGACATTTTTGACCCCTGTTGCAACTGTAAAACAGTTGGCTTTTTCATTTTAGATATTATGAAATATTGTGTTCAGAACTGCAGACTCAATTGACTATAGGCTTTGCAATGCAAACCAAAATCCAAAGGAAACTAAACAATAGGAGCAACTTTTGAATAAAGCACCAGCATTTCAATGTAGGTCTAAGGCATATTTCATTTAAAAAGTCTATGTACTTAGATCCAGAAAGATCATCCAGTAGATTATTTTGATATATTGGGTTTTTGGTGTATTTCAATAATTTTTTTTTGAAAATCTTCTAGTGTAAGTAATGATATTTTGAACATAAAAGATAATAACTTGTAATGGTGAAGCAGATCATATTATTAAAAAACATTACAGGGTTATCTTAAATTACATGTACCTATTAGGCTAAATTGTTACACAATCATGCTGGTGTTGGAATCTAAATGATTAATTTTTATGTCATTTTCTTTAATATTGCAACGAAAAATTTAATTATGAGATTTTTTTAAAGTTTTGAACCTTTTCAGACTGGTTTGATGTAAAATTTATCTTCACCGTCATCATGACTAACTTTGATTAACGAGTTAAAATAAAAGAGATCAATACAACTATTAATAATTTTTTCATTTTTTATTAGATGAGTGGATGGAAGATAATATTCAGGTAACATGAATGATAAAAACTATTTTTTTTTTCAAAGTAATTTTAACAACCTATTAAAAACTGTAATATGACCTAAAAGAAAACATCAGTATATATCAAAAGGGTGAAATTATCACACACACACAAAAACAGACAAAAACTGAAAAAAGAAAGGAAAATGTAGTAATATTGAAAGAAAAGTTTTTATTTCATATCTTCTTTAATTCATCTGAAAATCACTGAGAAACATTTTTGAAAATTGCTTGCTATAATTCCACAGAATATAACATTTTCCAGACAAATAAAAGGAGTGTGATATGTAACGAGTATATGTTTAATGATCAGAATTACAAAAAGTTATACATATAAATGTGTAGATATAATACAAATCCAGTAAATTTATACAACTACATTTAATTAAAAAAAAGTTGGTCAAACAGATAGTATTTAGTATTAGTACTAGTTAGAAGACCAAGTCATTAGGAGATCCCTTGATAAAGTTTTCTTTAAATGAATGATGTATAATTATATCTTAATTGAAATATTACTCTACAATATCCATTAGTTATTTTCCTTTTCAGTTTTATTCATCATCATCCATTAACAAAAATAAAAAAAAGAAACATTACCCGTATATTTATCTTCTTGTTCATGTTATTAATGATGCAAAATGAATAATATGGAAATAACCTTTGAAATGTTATTTAAATATACATGTATCATCATTTTGTTCACCGATGCTTTTATTTAGGGATCCAAAAATTCATTCTTACCTTTACATCTTGGGTGTGCAAGTTCAGAGATATTAATTATGTAATCTTAAGTTTCTGGTATTTGATGGAGCAGCTGTCAAACTGATAAATGGGCCTTACATCACTTCGCATGGTGCCATAGGCTTTAGAAAATATTTGATTTTTAGGTCACAAAATAGCCACAGGCTAGTCTTGTTAGTCTATGTACCAATACCAGGCTTATAAGGTGACACTGCAACAGATTTCTAAACTGGCATCAGTTCCCTAAACTTTTTACTTTTAAGGACCAATAGGTCTCAGCATCTTCCAGATGCGAAAGCTTTGCTTAAAAGTGAAATAATTTTTTACTTTAAGTGAACAAATCATTTTAAATCATTCAACTATCTGTCAAGTATGGGTAATATTTAAGAGAAATAATGGATTGAAATAAGTGACATTTTCTGGAAATACAAGATATTGGTAATATAATTGGGTTTGGCAATGAAGTTATGACAGAATAGTTTAAAGAAATAACATGTATTTAGATTATAATAATCATTTGATAATGTTAATGAAATTTATATAAAAAAAAACAACATATATGTCATTTATGAAAAGCATATATATGCCTACTAGTTAAAAATGACAGTAATGAATAGGGTATTGACTGGACCAAACATCATCTTGTTTTCCCTCAAAAATAATAGTTCCATATTGATTATGATATACATGTAGTCATAATTTTTGTTTTGTAGACATTTTAACCTCCATGGAAACAAGTGAGGCAATGTATCTCGAAAATGAAAAAAAGGAAACTATTTTTGTGTGAAGTTTCCTGAGCCTAAACTAAAGGTTTATGCAATTTTATAAATGTGCATGAAAATATTTTAACTACAAATACACTTTCATTCCAATCATGTCCATATGGTGTACAATAAAATAATGGTTATGACAATTCAATAAAACATACCCATCAATATCAGTGGCGAACATTTATATCAAAATTCATAATTTGTCTAATGACACGGACAAATAGACACCTAAACTCATTCTTTCCAACATCTATCATCTTATATTATGAGGAGATTAAAAGGATAACTAAATCATAATTATACTTTGCTTTCCAGTCTGATGTTGTAATTCTAGAAACACCAAAATGATATGCTCCCCTTTTCTTTACTTTTTTTTTATCACTTTTTTAATACCTCCTTATACAGATTAATATCTCCATAAATTTATTTCACCTGTATACTCATACTGTAATACTAGAAAATCTATGTGTAATTATTGTATGTCCTGAGAGCATGCCATTTTTAATTTCCCTTTGTTGAATTAATAAAGTTATCTGATCTTATCTTAATTTCTTATATCATGTTTTAATTTCAATAACAAATATTTAAGGGTACCTAACACTCCCTTTGTGGGAGTTTAAAAATATATATGTTAAATGTAGTGGTATTTAAATTGGTATACATGAAGTTAAATTCTAAAAAAAAAAATTAAGGTTAAATAATCCAATGATCTTTGTAGAAGAAATACAAAATACATGTTATGATTTGCTTGGTACAATATTTCTTGTGTTGAATTGGAAACAACCAAGTTAAATCATCAGTTCTCTTTTTACTTGCAGAACATTTATTTATTAGAGAAGTTAGGTTTTATTTATTTATTTACTTTTTACAAGGCGATGGCACAATTTAAAAATAATAATGTTTGCATCCAGGTGATAATCAAAAACATTTGGAAATTGCACGAGGTTTTATGTAGAGAGAGTAAAGAGTATAGGTTTATAGGTGCCTATAGTACATTTTGAAACACAGTAGAGAAAGAATAAATGTTTGAATAACTATACTCACCATGAGGTTAGCTAGGTTTTTCCCATATTATTGCCACAAAGTTATCCAAACTGATAGGGCTGCCATGTTCTCAGGTGTGCCTTGGACCATCCACTATCTCTCTTTCTAAATTTTGGCTGGCTTTGTCCTTTTCCTTGGTAATGCACTTCCTACTGAAAAAATCAAAAACAAAAACAAAAAAACAGTCATATGAATACATGTATCATGTGGAATTTTTTTAAAACGATTGTGTGATTCCTCCACAATGTTAAGGTCAAAGAGTGCTCACAAATGGGCCTATAAAAATACTGGAGTAGTCTATTATTAACATACTGCCAAATCAAATATAATCATTTAGTACGTGTATAAACTGTGTCGCGATGCTAAAGAAAAAAAAAATTTAGATTCCTTCTCACTCTGTCACAATGTTTTTAGGTTATTTTGAAATTATTTTCACTTATGAAAACAGATATCACTTAAATTCTTATTCATCAGCTGAATTTGCTTGTGTACATAACTCTGTCGAATTGTCAAAGTGATCAAATTTCCACTCTTTACTTCCCATTTGAGTGAAATTTGAATGTACCAAATTAATAGAACCATAAGAAAAGTTTATTTCCATAATTCATGTGTACGGATATAACTCATTATCTCATGCCCCTAAGCTGAAGTTTTCGAAACGCACAACAATTAATGCTGTACACTTCAGTGTGCCTGACATATTTGATGTAACTTTTAATTCAAAACTAAAGCTTTTGCTATGATCCGTAAGGTCTTCTTTTTTTTTTTTTCCTTTGGAATTGGGAAAGTTGATTGGATCATTCCTAATGTTGCATGAAAATGATTATTACTTTGCAAGATAGTCATTTGTTTCCTCTTCAGGAAAGTTATTAAATTCAAACTTGATTGTAATGCCTGTAATAAAAGAAATATTGTCTAAATACTGAGAATTTTTTTTACCTCCACAACAGACCATCCCCTTTTTTTTTCTTTTTAAAATTCTGAAGGCAAGCAGATTATTCCTAGTTATATACAGAAAGATCATGTGTTTTTTGGTTTAACTTACTAATCAAATATGATTATATAGTGAGAAAAAAGTTTAAAACAAAAAAAAGGAAATTAAAAAACTTAAATGAATAGCAGAATACCCTTCTTTCGGGCTGGGTTAAGCACACAGTTTAAAAAAAAAGTAGTGCCAAAAAAGCCTTGTTAACATATTAAAAAAAATGGGCCAATGTTATTATCTTTACATCTTTTATCAGGGTATGATTTTTTGTGGGTTATGAAAAAAAAAAGAGATTGAAATATGCAAAAATGTTAAAACTGGTTGAAAAAATAAAAATAAAAATTTTTAGCAGCATTATCTTTAAATTATAATTATTTAACACCTCCTATTCGTACTATTGAGAAAGGAGTGGGACACTTTTCATGAATAGTTTCTAGAGCTAGCTGCTCTACTTTTTTTTTAGTTTATTCAATATTATGAAGAAACAAAATAAAAAATCAGTCTCATATTTATATCTATATCTTAAACTGTAAGTATGTTATCTGCTCTGCAGATTTGCCCACGTCAGGCCATATAAATGTCTTACTCTTTACTCGCAATGAACTTGAAGTTCAGACCTGACATAAGTTTCATTCGAAAAATATAAAGTGTAAAAATAAGGCATTTTGAACATTTGAAGTGAATTATTATACAAGATGAAGTTTTTTTTTCACAAAATTATAGGTCCAAATTATTTTGTTCATTGAAAAAAAAAGACAAAAAGCATCAGCATAAATTGAATGTAAAAGTATGACTGAGTATAGCAAGGCCAGAGTAAAATTTAAAATAGAATTTTAAAGCCTAAAAATGGTTTTATGTGATAGCTCATCCTATGCAAGGAAGTATGTTTTTTGAATTTTCAAAATCGGATCAAAAACAAAAAAGTTATATGAATTTGAGTTCTAGGAACTCGCACTGTTTTTTGGATAAATCTTGCAAACCCGTAACAAAGAAATATAAGGATTTATTTTCCAAGCAACAGACTGGATTTTAAGCAAAAGGTGTGCTTTAAGTGCAATAAAAACACAACTATACATCTAAATTAAGTAAAACTAGCTTATTTTTACATAAGACCACCATCTTATGTAAAAATAAGCAAGGAAACTGAACATGACATCAAATTTCAATTCAGACAATAAATTTATGCATAAATTTGCATAAATTAATAACAAGCCATGGCAATTTCATCACCTTTCGGTGCTTAAAAAACATAACTTTGTCAGTTTTTAAGATATTTGGAAAATTAAAAAACTTTCATGTTTAAAATTTTAATATCTTGCAAGTAAGATAATAAATCAATGTATCATGTTTATTCTGAATTATTTTTAATTCATATAGAATAGAGATTTGATACCTTACATGTAATGTTATTGTGAATCTAAAAGTATATAATTATCGCAGTCTACTAGCTCTCCCAATAAATGCTGTTTGGATTAAAACATTTTTCTTCCAAAAAATACTCTTATAACACTGAATTCTAACTTATCAGGTAGAGAACACCCTTTTAAATAAAAATAACGATATCAACCCAAAATAACAAAACAAAACAAAACCAAACAAAACCAAGACAACAAGAAGGATACTCAGTACAATTTATAGCATTCTGAATGAAATCATGTAAGCTTAATGAAAGTATATGAGCATGTTCTTGAAGAAAATGTGTTTTGAGGAATTCACTAGTTGATTTTACATATTGCATATACATGTATTGCTGATAAAAAATGATTTGATGCAATTTGTTCTTATGACTCTTGAATTCTGTCCTGGGTACTGTGAAACTGTAACTTATGGTGGAGAGACTGAAAGCCCTTTTCAATATTCACAGCCTGCATGCCATTACTCATGGACAATCTAAAAATAAAATCTATTGTGATGCTGATTTACTCAATGAAGTCCACAGTAAAGGTCTCTTCGACACATCTCTTGGTGACATTGCCTGCAGAGCAGAACAAAAATATGATAAGATATGAATCTATCTTTTGATAATGTTGGCTTATGTAAACAACTCTCTCTCTCTCTCTCTTTCTCTCTCTCTCCATATATATAAATATATATATATATATATTTATATAGATTTCTGTCTGTGTGTGGGTGGTAGAGGGTGGTTAGTTGAGAATTAACTTTTTATAGACTCATAATATTTTTAATCTCGAATAACTAGATCTTGATCCTATTCAAGAGCAGTACATTTCGTGGTGTTGTTGAAAAAGTTTAAATCCTTACTTGCACTGTTTCATCTTCATTTTCAAACATGTTCAAAACATGATAAATATTTTTTCTACCAAGAAATCATAATTCCACATAAGGCCAAACGTTGGCCTTGAGAAAGAAAAAAAAAGATCTTGATCATCCCTAAATAATGTAAATCTAGTTGTACATTATTTTTGGAAAGAAAGCAAGAAAAGTCAAGATATAATCTTTGCAGAAAATCAAGCATTGTGCAAGATCTTGACTAAAAAAAAATTTGAACTAAAGCTAGATCTATATCATTTAGATTAAACCTGAGCTAATTCTAAATCTTGTAACCGAACACAGGTAGCAGAAGCTTGTATATATATATATATATATATATATATATATATATATATATATATATATATATATATAGGATCTAAGATCTAAGATCTAGAAAACAAGGCTTGAGGAGTGAAGTGTTTAAAATGCAAAAGTCGAATCTTGATGTAGATCTAACTTTAGATCTTAGTCTTATAGATTCTATGCCTTTGACGGGACTAGACAGAATTAGAAATACACGCACTGTAAAAACAAATTTCTCCAATGGTTAAAAGAAAAAACATAGCCATGGATCTAAAAATCTAAATCAATTTGTATCAATGAACTAACACCAAAAAGTTCAAAATATAGATCTAAGTCTTAAGATCAATCAGATAGAACTAAAGATATTGGTTCCCCTTATTCAAAATCAGAGGAAAAAACATTTATTTACTTGGCTTGGCAAAAACTTGACCTAATATTAGTAATAATATATGATTCAGGGCCCAAAATAAAAGTAGTAATGGTTTAAGCCAATGAGCGATCAGGATATAAGCATGATCAATGACGTCACTCATGGCTTCAGAGGCTGAGGGGAACCTTCCTGAAAGAAGTCCAATTCAGGATAGGTGTAGTGGTTTTAAAACTTATTTTAATACACTTTTTTAAATTTCAAAACTAACAACACAGATTTATCATTTGATGCACATACCTTCAAATTAGAATTAGTTATCTCAAGCAGGCCTCAAGGTTCCTCAGGTTTGTGCTCAAAACGGCATGTCTTTTTTGTCATGAAAGTGAAAATAGTAGTGCAGGAACTAAAGGAATCCGCCAAAAAACTATACAGGGCCATAGATTGACCTTTTTTCTTTCTGATTCCAAAGTTTCAACCGAATTTGAATTCTTTGGACTGAGAAATCCCGAGTTAAAGGCAACCCCCTGTAGAAAAAATGATGCCGTTTTAGACCTAGGGCGCTCATCGCAAAAATAGTAGGGTTTATCAAGCTTTATTTGATCCTAGCGCATGTAATTTTTAACGAATTTTCGTAAAATTTATTTCATTTGAAGGATCATTTTCAGCCCGTTACATTGTATAAAAGATTGGTTATTTAGATGTTGTGATATATTTGGCTAAACAACTTCTACTACCACCCTTATCACTACCTTAGCTATTTGTCTAGCACAAAATCGGGAATTTCTGGCCTTGCTACTGAGTATCAATCACGCATTATATTTGAAAATTAATGAGTGACTAGTCAACATCCCAACCATTGCAGGGTTTCAGATTATCTAAATTGAGAGTAACTGTTACTTGTGTTAGACAGCTTGGAGTAAATCATTTCCCGTAGTTTCTCAAAAATACATTTATAAATGATAAACAAGAACAAAGAATTTTAAGGTTATTCTAAGGACAAAAAAAATTCAGGCCTGAAATTTGCTTACAATCAATTTCTGCTTCTTATTTAGTTATTGTTATGTTTTTTAGTCAAACAAAGGCGAAAAGTGTGGTATCTAGAGGTCTGAATTTCGAGATCTAGTCTGAAAAAACTTTACTAGTCTAGGTTATAGCCAGAATCCAAACTCACCGTTAATCTCACATTGTTTAGCATGGGTATTGTTCTCTTTCATTTTTGATCAAGAAGAATAGAGCACAGGTGTTGGATCCAGCTAAGTTTTTCTAGTCTTAATCTAATAAAGATCTCTTTCTAGGTCTGATTAATTATGCTCTACTCAAATTTTTAATTAAGCTTTTAAAAGGCCTATCGCGGGTGTAGGAGGCTGTCTGAGACTCAATTTGGCGACCCAGTATCGAATTTTCAATTTTACCCGTTTTTACAACTAGAAATCATCTGAAATGCACTTTGCAAAGGTCTAACTCAAGAAAACGTGCCTAACATTGTAAAAAAACGCATTTTATGAGGCCACCCCCACCCAAAAACGCCAAGGAAAGTCAGAAAATCTTCACGAAAACTAAAAATTCAAGGGTTCCTACAACCCGGTTCGAGAATCCAAACCCTAGACTATTTGGTATCGTTGGAAAGGTCACGTCCTCGGCTGTTCTTTGACAGTAAGTATATTAATTTGCATATAATTTTACATAGATCTGGGTCTAGATCTAGATCTAGTATCAAGCTCTGCTGAGTCATAATGTGCATCTTACGGGTAAAATAGATTGAATTTATTTTACGGCTTTCTGTAATGTTATGTAGAACTAGATCTAGATTTAGATCTCCATCGACCAAATATTTAGACCATTGACCAAGAATAGATCTACAGTCTGCATCTATGTAGAACTGTATCACTATCAATCCATATCTCGTGGAGAGGAATTGAGATCTATCTATATCTGTGCATGGGTTAATTGGATAGTAAAAATCTCTTTATTTGCTGATTCTATGTGGACTTAACAATATATAAGGGTGGATAAATAAAATATAAAGACATTAGAACGACCTAATCTCTTTGCTATTAAAGCAAGGATTGAAATCGTCTGCTGATTGACGGTTGTTTACATTCGCCGCTCCTGCGCCGGAAGCTACGCATGGTTGGAAAAAAAATAACGCTAAGAGGAGGTGACGTAGTTGCTATAAATAAAAGGAAGGCTTTATATAGAGTCACACTCTACATAAAGCCGGACACTATTTAGAGTCACACTCTACATAGTGCCGGACACTATTCAGAGTCACAGTCTACTGAGAGGCGGACACTATTTACAGTCACACTCTACATGGAGCCGGACACTATTTAGAGTCACACTCTACATACTCTACATAGAGCCAAACACTATAGTATAATTATAACTCTACATAGACCGCGACACTATGTAGAGTAACACTCTAAGAAGATTTGTAATTGGCTAGGTTAGGATGTACGATGCAGTACATGTACGTAAATAGGTGACGAAAAATTAATGTATAATCTCGTTATCTCCGTTAGAATCTAGACTGGGTCTAAATATAAATCTAGGTCTCAATTTAAGTAAGTTTTCTTATCAATATCTAAATAAGGGGCTAAGATCTTGAATCTCTCACTTGATTATTAAGTGAGAGATTTAAGCTATTAAGTTAATAGCTTAAATTTTAATGCTGGAGATCAAAATTTAAGTTTTGCTCGTTGAAGGTAAATACCTAAACTGAGTTTAGAACTAGATCTAGAGGTATCAGCCTATATATCTAAAGCACCCAGATCTTTTATTACGAGTCCTTGACTAGTCTAGAGTAGATCTCGATCTATTATTCCTATGCTTGAATATATAAAGGCAACTTTGATTTCTTTCTAATTACTTCACTTCGCTATTTCCTCCTAACCCACTCCTTGCATATTAAGTTTACTGAATTTTGATCCATTCGCCAAATTGGTCTCTGAGAACTACAGAAAAGTTATGAATATAGAGTTAGAGACTGAAAATTAAAAGCTCTTGAAAATTCATTGTGTACTTTCCTAGGTAGATTGCAATAGACCTGTTGCTGAATGAACCATAGTCAGGAAAAGGCCAATCATGCCCCTGACACTAATCCAGTGACTCAAGGAAGAGGTAGATCTAGGCTTAATAAACGACACAAAATAACGCATTCAAGGCCAGCTGTGTTGCAAGAATCAAAAGGCCTGTAAATCTAGATCTAACACCACATTTTTGCGTTATAATAATAATTCTTTGATATTGCGTACAAAGAAAGAAAAAGTAAATTGATCCCCAGATTAATAACCTCACCTTCAGTAAGTAAAGCCTTAGAGGATCCATGAGCTTTGCTTACAATGATGTTTTTTTTCCTCCTTGAAGAACATGTCCAACAGTCTTTCCAGATTGTTTTCATCAAAACTATTCCTGATTCAGCTTGTCTACATTAACAACATTGTGTACCCAGAAGCTTGTACCTATGTGCACATGCTTAGTTTTAAAACTCTTAAAATAAATTATAAAATATGCCGCCCTATCATCCTTACAGACCATCATATCTACAACAGAAGTGGTCAGAACTTCAAGAGTTGAACTGATGAACTTTGCATGAAAAAAAGCATCCTTCTTTGTTTTTTTTTTTCAATGGGCCCTGCTTTTTTCACTATACCAGGTTGTATCTAAATTAAATCCATCAGCTCCTCATAATTTTGGTCTCTATTGAGAGATAAATCAAATGATTTTCTAGATGAAAACGACTCAAATGACTTAATTCATTTCCTATTCTTAGATGGCCTAGCCTGTATGGTCCTCATAGAATATAGAAAGTGAAATAGTTGATTGATTATCATTATAGAAAAGCTCAATGAAATGCTTTTCAAGAGTTAGCATCAGTGATTAACATCTGAGTTTTTTTAAATGCAGAACTTGCAAGCCCTTGGCTTGAGTCAAGGAAAGTATTTAGGATAAAGGGTGTCAAAAAATAAAATCAATACAAGTACCTAGGGTGGAACACAATATTGTTTATGTAGATAATACATGTAATTAAGATTTTTAGCTTATAGGGATGGAATCAATATTTATACAGGTTCTAGTAATCATGAGGCTTTATAAATTTAAGCTGCATTGATATTTTTATTATACTTCTAATTACAAGACTTCTTTTAACAGCAGGTACAGTCAGTTGCATTTTGCTATGGATCCTACAGAAAATCTTGGAGAGATTAAAAGCCTCACATTTGAAGAGTTTCAAGTAAGTAAACTCTAATTTCTATGAAGAAACTCTCTGACATAATGATAATATTTTATGGGTAATATTATTTCAATAATCTCTTTTTATTTAGGAGGCTCAAGATTCACCGATTTGGGGTAGGTTATAATGTTCCTTTTCTTCAAACAAATGAAAGGTTTTGAAGATCAAATTAGTCATTGTATTTATTGAGTCCACAACACACATGATTCCTGGTGCTGATGATCCAGAATAAACAATGTTTCAAAATCAATTTGTCTAGCAGAATCCAGTTATAGATTTATTACAACTACAGTGCCCTCCTCATAATTTGACATCTCATTAGTTGACATTCCTCTTATCTCGATGTAAATAAAATGTCCTGATTAATTTCCTTTCATTAGTACTAATAAATTTTCGCGCAAATCGACATTTTGGTCTACTAATTTCTCCTAATTCGACGGAATTTTCACTATGTTTCTGTATCTAAATCATCCAAAATGTCATTTAATTTTTAGCTTAGCCTCATGAATTAGATCTAAAGATCTGTAGTGTGTGGATCAGTGCAACTTAACACATGGGTTTGTGTGAGAAGAAATGGGAGCTGTGTTGGATGCGCAGGGACGACCGTAGAGAGACAAGCACCTTTGCATGTGTGCGTGAGAGAGAGAGAAAGAGTGAGGGAGAGGGAGAGAGATTGAGAGAGAGAGAGCAAGGGAGGGAAGAGCAGGCGCCTCAAGCCTCAAGCCCAATTCTAGAATTGCGTTTGGGATTAGGGAAAGGGAGGGGGGGGGGGTGCAATGGTTCTAGATCTAGTCGTGGGATGGGTTTTATCAGCATTAAAAGTGACTGAGGCTAAACTGAGTCTTCGTTACTCCCTACATTGTAGAGCTATAAGCAGACCTAAGAAGTCATTTTTGAGATTTTAAAATTTATAAATATGAATATTCTCTCCTAATGCGACTTTCTCTTAATTCAACACAATTTTATTGGTCTGTTTAATGTCGATTTATCAGGTGTGCACTGGATCTGAATAGTTTTTATCATTTTTTTTCCCTAATAAATGTTAAAGTTATTGTTTGTTCTGCAACTTATGCACAATCTCAAACTTTTTTGACTTAAATATTTAATATTTTAAAATTTTTATACATGTAGTTAGTAGGATTCGTAAGCATACAAATTGCTAATATATATTTTTTAATTAATTTAATTTTTTTTTTTTACAAAAATGATAGTTGTAACTACTTCTGTTGAGTAGTCAATTAAGTAACTGTCTGAGAAAAAATCTTGACAGCGTGCTAGCTCGCAAACTTTAAGTTGTTTTGGAAAGAATTTTACAAAGCCTTTCAAAAGCTTAAGAAACCTAACAATGCATAGGCTTCTGCTAGGTTTTTCAGAAACACCTCCCTCCCTACTATCAAATTGCTTGTTTATTTTATATGTACTTAGAAAAGCTCTCCTCTCAATTTCAAATGTGCTCGTTAGTCCTAACTACAATATCCTGTAACGTTCTAGTCAAATTTTCTTCAGCAATACAATTTTGTCCATAAAATTATATTCTTGCATTATTGATTCTCCCTGTTGCAGAAGCAGTTAAAAACCTTGAGGAAGGATGCATCAGATTCTACCAAGAAAGAGCAGACTTATGAATGTGTAAGAGGGAGCAATCATTAGAAAGAGAGTGTAGAAGAGGAAAAGGAGGAGGAAGAGAGAGAGAAAGAGAGAGAGAGAGAGAGAGAGAGAGAGAGAGAGAGAGAGACAGACAGACAGACAGACAGACAGACAGACAGACAGACAGAGTAAAAGAGAGAGAGACAGACAGACAGAGACAGAGATGTGAAAAAAAATGGGTGTGAGGCAAAAATTAGATTATTTTAATTAACCAAGAAAAAAGTATCAGGAAACATCTTTCTTTTTTTTTTGTACTTAAGTTTTGGAAGCTTTTACCTTTTCAGAACTGCAAATTCATTTTACAGTGTGTGGAGAACCTTAAGAAAAGGATGGATCTTTTGGATCGATTGTCTGAAAGTTTACAAGAGGAGCAAAATTGTTTGAAGAAAATCATCAATGAACATGGTGATAATGATGAGAAAAAGCTTGAGGTGATGCAGGCCAAGAGCAAACTAGAAACCAACTATCTTTTTGTAAGTTTTTATACTGCTGGAAGGATAATTGATTTTATAAAGATTTTTTTCTTGATTATACTAACAGTAACAATGATCTTTACATGAAGAATTCTTTGGAGGCAGATGTGCACCACTGTAACAACTAACAATAATTCATTTGGTAGAAATCATGACATGATCTAGCCCACCACTTGGTTGGTTCTCATTCATCAGACTCTTTCTGACTCCAGACTCCTTGGCATGATCCGGCTCTATTAGTTTGTGCAATTGTAGATGTTTCAAAAACATTGCAGGCAGTCATTGCCTTGGGATACAAAGGGTGTTTTTTTTTAGTACAATCAAGCATGTCAACAAGTGATGTCTTTAGGGTGTGAATTTAAATGTGAATTCAAACCTAACACAATGAAAATACAAAGTAAAATATTGTGTTAAGATTTATGCTCACTCTCTTGTCTCCCCTTATTTTACCAAATAATCTTATGTAGTGAAAAAAGTATTTTAAGTTTAAAATCATCTTTTCATTGAACTGTTTGATCTTATTGCACGATAACATACCAGTGTTCATCTCATTAACCTGACCATGATTTATGAAACAGCAAAGGAGAAAGAGAGCTTCTCTGTTTTTCAAAGAAAAACAAAAGAGTGTCAGCTCACAATCTTTTAAGTCATGACATGAAACTTTAACATTAACTTTTCCCATTTGTATTCATTTTTATGTAAACCTTGTAAGCACAATTTGTCTTTTGCTTTGAAAGTACTTTGTGAACTGAATTGAACTCTCAATTTATTTCTTTTTAAAGAAAGAGATTGTAGAAGAGGAAAAGAAACGAGAAGACTTCTACAGGAAAAAAGCAGCAGAGGTAAAAGTATTTCCCTTAACTATTTGAAAGTATCCACCCCATAGTAAAGTCCTGAACTTAACTTCCATTTTGTGATGACAGTGAATCCATTAGTTTCTTTCCCAAGCTGCTTTTGAGTATATATCATGTATTTTTCAATAAATATAATAATAATAATAAGAAGAAGAAGAAGAAGAAGAAGAAAATACATTCTTATTGTGCACTTTTCTAATAAAGCATGCTCAATGCACTTTTCAATCAAATGGGCCAAACCAACTAAAATTAATTAAAAAGACATGTACTTAGACAAAAATGAAAAAAAATTAACATGGAAATTACACTACAATTTGGCAGCTGGCAAAAATGTTCCATATTTTAGGACATAAATAGCAAAAGGAACAATGACCTAAAAATTGGGGGTGCAAGTTTTCAGGAATATTCTGGATTTTGGCATTTGTGAATTTGGCTGCTATCCGGTTCTGGAATAGAGCTAGGCAAATTCACCTTTGACAAAAGGCCTCAAAAGCAAATGTGATATTTATGCCCATAAGGATTCCTCAAAAGTTAATTGTAATGATGAAGCCCTGTAAAATGCCTTCAGTTTTTACATAAGTTCTGAACAGGCCCTTTTTTTTCATTTGATGCTATATATGCATCTCCAGATGCGATGTGTATTCTTGGTTTCATTTAAGTTATCCTGTGGTTGGGTTCTGTACTCATGCCTTTATCACAGTAATAATAATAAGGAAAGAAAATTCATTTTTATAGCGTACTTCTATTTGAAAACATGCTCAATGCTCTTTGCGATCGAATGGGCCAGATCCATTATAATTAAAGAGAATTATTTATTACAAAAAAAAAGAAAGAAATATAATACACAAATAAGATGACAGTGTAGCACCTTCATAAAATTTTGCTGCATAATGAACTATTGTGAAACAGTGATTATTTCAACATACATTTGAAAATTTCTTAAGATGATTGGTTTTTAAAACCTAAATGGTCAAAGGAACAGCTACTGGAAAACTCGAGTGGCAAAAATAATTTTGTCAGATCTAAATATTTTTTTGCCATAAATTTAGTATCAATGGCATTAAATACTAATTTCTACATTTAGCCCCTTGTCACTCCCCTTGTTTTCTCTCTCTCTCTCTCTCTCTCTCTCTCTCTCTCTCTCTCTCTCTCTCTCTCTCTCTCTCTCTCTCTCTCTCTCTCTCTCTCTCTCTCTCTTCCCCTCTCTCTCCCTCTCTCTCTCTCTCAGCAAAAATAAAAGTTGAGTGTTTGTAGAGTAATGGACAACATAACCTTGCCTAATTTTGTTTACAAATTTTTTTTTCTCAAAAAGGCCATGTAGCTTCTCAGTATTGGGAGTTGAGGAAAAATGCAATTTCACTTTTCAGCATTGAACACTACCTTGCATCCATGACATACTTTTATCAGATGATCATATAAGATGTCCTACAAACATATGACCTCTATGACAGTCATAGAGATAGAGCAGCAGCATCTGATTAAGACATTTACGACAAAATCAGGGAAACTTTGTAAATTATCTAAAAAGCATTTTATGCTTTCTGTGAGAATGGCATAGTTTTCCTTAAAGCAACCCTGCTGACAGTAAATTATGAGGTTTAAACATGTTCTGCTTGAATTAATTAAGATTCTTCTAGCTTCAAAAGAATACAAATGTGTAGCAGCTATCCTAGCTATTGAAAGTATTTTAATTCTTAAACAGTATGAAAGGCAGTAATAAGAGCAGTGTGAAAGGCCGAAATTTCAAACTTTCTTTAGGAAAATTACATTCACCTAAAAATTTCTCTGCCCTAAAATGTCTCCTTTCTTGAGACGCTACACATTATACTTTATTTTAAAGAAAGCCAGCTGAATTTGATAGTGGCTGAATGGCAAAATAATCAAGTTTTTTGGACAGCATGATATTATTTTTAGTATGGTTGTAGGATAGGATTGAACTTTTTTAAATATAAGTTTGTGGTTTAAAGTTCCTCATGCATGTATGCGTATCAATCTCAGTTTGAAAAAAAGGTAGGGTTTTTTAAGTTTTTACCTTTTACACAAAGGCATTTTAAGCTTACTTTTCTGCTGTACAAATTTATGAGTAAACTATGAATTCACTGCTATTTTTACCTTTCCTCTAGAAAAAGTTGAAGTCCTTTCCTCTCTCTGTTTTTCCTTTGTCTGTTTCTTAATATACCTTTCTCTGTCTGTGCCTTTTTTTTTTGTCTCAGTCTATGTGCCCCTTGCTATCTCTTTCTCCTGTTTCTCTCTGCCTCTATCTCTGTTTCTCTCTCTCTCTCTCTCTCTCTCTCTCTCTCTCTCTCTCTCTCTCTCTCTCTCTCTCTCTCTCTTTCTCTGTGCCTCTCAATCTGAACATCCGAATGTATCACTGACTGCCTATCTCTGTCTTTCTCTCTATGTTCATATTTGTAGATTTATCAGTAATAATCTAATAGTCAACCATCATTTGACACAGAGAGTCATATCAATATTATGTTCTGACTGCCTGAGTGTTGCAACTTATACCTGCCCTCCTGCGAATTCAAAGATTACAAAAAAAAAAAAAGATAGGACACGTAATTTGTGATGTATGAAATTTGGTTCCTTCCCTTTCATTGGTTCATAGGATATCATATATTGTCTTTCATTTATCTTGAATTACATCACCTCCAATGTTTGCAATTTTTCTTGTCTTTAGAGCAAAATACCTTTATAGTTAATGCCTTTACCTACTCTTTGTTTTCTTTTATATTTTTTGATGGAACTTTCCATGCCATACAATCTTGTTTTTCTTCTGAATATATGTATATATATATATATATACATATATATAAAAGTTTTCTTGAAACAAATACAATTTTATTTTAAAATATGCTTTTTTGTATGATGTACAAAAAACATTAGCTTAAGGTTTCACATAAAGTTAATTGTCTGGTCATTCGGTCATCTCAGTTTTTTCTCCTCTTTTTTCATCTTCCAGAAGTGTATGGAACAGTATGTGGAGATCAAAAAGTCTGCCCATGATTAGTTTGACAAACAGGTTTCTTACTTCTTAATTTGCCTTACCATTTTAATCTGTTATGCCTTATTCATGTGAATCAAGCTGTTGCTTACGGTCTCCCCTCAAAAGTGCAAATATGCTTTGTGCTTGAAAGAAGGATTTATTCTTTAATTTCTTGCGCTTTTTTTTAGAAAGCTTGATTAAATAATAAAAAGATCAAATAAAAAATAGAATTATTGTGCTACCTTATATGGTTATGTGAGGAGTAACTGTTGAGTTATGTATTTTCAAGCATAAAAATGGGCATTTATGTAGAGCATGAGAAGTGACAAATGAGAAGTTTTCTTTATTGGATATTATCATCCGTCTCGTAAATTTTAAAGGCTGTGGACTCTTTTACCAGGAATATTGTGTTGAGCTTCATCGCAGCAGCCATATTTAATGCAGTCTCAACTTTATGGATTCAATCATCATGATTACAAGTAGGATGAGTTCAAATTATCATTTCAAAGCTTACCTATGGTTATGTTTAAATTTTACTGGCTGCCACAAAGAATTTTCCATCTTGTTATTTCTCTCTCTCTCTCTCTCTCTCTCTCTCTCTCTCTCTCTCTCTCTCTCCCTCTCCCTCCCTCCCTCCCTGCTTGCTTCTCCTCCTGCTCTCAACTTCTCCTGTTCTCTCACCGCCACCTATGTCTCTCACAAAATAATTTTCCTTTTCAATACTTAATCTCTTGCTTCCTTTCTTCATATACTTTTGTCCTTACCTTTTTTTTATATCTCTCCCTCCTTGCTCTTTCCCTACCCCTGTAAATGTCTGCCTATGTTCCTTTTCTTGCGCACTCTCTCCCTCCTTTCATCGCTTTTTTTGTGTGTTTCACACACTCTCACCTTTTTTCTTATTTCATTCCTCCTCTCTCCTTTCTTTTTCTCCCACTCTCTGTCTCTTACATACGCACACATACCCTCTCACTTTCCAGTATAAAATGTAAATTTAATTCATAGGAATTGACACAATGATTCTGTATGAGGATCTGAAATATTTTTTTTGTATGCAAAGCCTATTCACTTTCCTTACTGATAGTCAGCATACATTGCACCTTTACCATCACTAAATCTGCTGTAAACAGTAATGCATGGTTTAGATCTGATATATAGGATTGGAGATGCAAGCAGCATATGTCTTTCAGTCATCTCTGGTTTTTGCCTATTTTGTGGTGACTTGATTTACAAGGATGTTACATTAAATTGCTAAATTTTTATGATAAAATTCTTTCACAACTGCAACGAATACTATATTACATTTATTCAATCCACTACTGGCATATTAATTACAGATTCAATCTTGTAAGAATAGTTAATTTTTTTTTACTTTTTTTTTATGAATGGAGAGATCTGATTGCAATGAGAGTGACAATAGTTTACTGGCAGAATGATTTAAGTTATTGAACATGAAAATCTAAGAAATTGAATAAATCACAAATTTTCGTGATAATGTTCTCATGGATTAAAGGAAATCCTACCTCAAGCCCTTAGAAAATATATTGTAAGATTCTTACCTTCATGATTGTATTAAATCTTGAATGCCTGTGTGTTTTGGATATGCTTAAACAAACACAATATCTAGCATACATTGAAGTTTTGGACAACTTAATCTGCGGCTTAGTTTTGTAGCTAGGCCTATGCAGATGTTGTACAGGTACTTGCTGATGTTATTGATAAATGCATGCTCTCACTTCTAATCCTGGCTTTTGTTTCGAATTAAGGCCAATTTTTAGTCACACATCTTTTTTGATAACCGTTTCTTTCCCTCAGTTCTCAAACAGTTTTGCAGCATAATGAAGAACATAATTTAAAACCTTGACTCTCTTTCCACAATATCCATCTTAGTTTCTTTGTCAAATGGCTGCTCTGTTCGCAAGGTGGACCACTGAGATCTTTTAAAAAATTAAGATGAATGTTAACAATGAATATTGGGAAAATGTTTGATAATAATAATATAATTTCTTAATTGGTTCAAAAAATTAAAACTGAAGTGCAAAAACATAGCATGTTATAATATTCGGTGAAGTGGATAAATGTACTTTTTTAAAGCAACCTTCATAAGAAGTAATAGAGATAAAGATTAATTTCGAAATAGTTCTAATCAACAGAGCTCATGTATCTTTCTTGGATTTCTTCATGTGCAGTGCAGTAGGCAGCATGTTAAATTGGTATCAGGTCTATGTACTGCCATGTCATTTAAAATAATTAGACTCAAGTCCTCTCAACCATACTTTTCCTTGACAAAACATTGTGACTAAATTAAGGTTACTTTTTTTCTACATGTATTTTTTTATTATGCATTGTTATTTTGTTGGTCACTCGTTTAGAATGTAGGTCGGTGGCGTATAAAAGCGCTGGCGTGGATCAACTTCAATCACTTTTTCTACATCTGTTGATATTGTAGGATTCTAATTAGTGATTGCTTTTTCAGTCCTCTTCATTCGGCTACTTTCTGCCCAATAAGGAGAAAGATCGTGATGTTTCTTTCCTTAGTGAAGCTTACTTTCGTAGTCTTAAGAATAAAAAATTTTCGTTCTTCGACTGCAAGATAGAGCCTCTAATGCATTAAAAACTTAATCTTGCTCTGGATTGAAGTCATGAATTATAAGTCCAACTCATTGGTGATGGGTAAGAGGTAAGAAAGTTTGATTTATCTTGCTGTCCCATTTTCCTTACTGTATTAGTCTGCAGATACTTTATGATCTATATATTTTTATCTGCAAAGGGAAGACAAGACAATTTAAAAAAAAAATTTTTTTTAACATTCACTAGCACGCAAGATCTACGTGGGAGAGTGGACCTGGTGTGTTTTAAAGAAAGAATGGCTGACTACACATGTATGATTACAGACGTATCTGTATATTTTATCCAACACCGTTTTTTATCTTGAAATATTGCACTCATACTGCATCAGAATATTCCTTGCTTTAAGTGTTATGCCCGAAAAAGATTAAAATTAAATGAATGTACAGCAAGTTGCTCAATATTAATCTTAAGGAGAGAAAATGAAAAATGAGAGAATAAAATCACAAAAATGTCACCCAGCATTGCCAATTGTTAACATTATATTGTGTAAATTGTGGTTGTATCGTCTTGTGCAGTGTGTCAACCAAGGGCCTAATGATGGTGTCCTTTGTCCATTGATTGGCTGCTCTTATAATCTGCTGGAAAATTCAGGATAATTGAAACTGCTACAGAGTTCATGAAGTTTGAGTCATTTAAGCCTTACTTTTCTGAATCAATATGGTTAAAGCTTCTGAAAAAATCTTTTGTCAATTATCGCAGAATGATATGTACTATATCAATGAAGAATTTGTGTTGATCTCTGCCGATCCTTTTTTCCTTCATGATGGTCCTCCTCTCTCTCTCTCTTCCTCTTTCTCTGTCACTCGGTTTCTGTCTCTTTTAACCCATCACAGACAATGGGTTGAAGCTCCCTAATGCCTCTTAAGGCTCTACCAGAGGCTATCTGTCGACAAGGAAAGAAGTTTGCTCAACCCTGTGGGAGCTTTTAATAATACCAGTAAAAGATCTTACCACATATTTATCCGTCACAGTACACGTGTTTCAAGCAGAGGACGACTCTCAACACTCTTCAGGCATGACAAAAACGAGCTTAGTTTCCATCCGGACCTTATGTTGTTTGTTTTTTGCTTCATCTTTTTTGTATTCCCATAGAAGATGCTTTTTCCTATGGAGACATGAGCAAAAGTTGGTTTTGTTTTCAGAACAGAGAATTTTTCTGCAGTGCAGAGGCTGCAGCGTCTTGTCATTGAAAATGCTTCAGCCCTTTCAACAGTGTCCCAGAAGAAATTATGAGGGAGCTCGGGATATTCAGTCTTAAGTCGATTTTTAAACATAGTAAGTTATTACGTTTTCTTAAACAGCAAACATTTCTAAAGAGAATGGCTTTTACAGTTTCCTAAAATTTTTATTAGAAGCTGAGATGTTGTCTTTCAAAGATTTATACCTACAGTACAGATACCCACTTTTGAGAAAATGGCCTTGAAAATTTTGGTTCCTTTCTTTGTCATTTTTTTACATTTCCACTCACAAAACGACTTCTGTATAGCAATTAACACATGGAATCAAGTGGAATATGATTGTACAATAATGTAATGAGAGAATGATCAATATTTATATCTATTTCTTACAGTTTTAGAGGTTTATAGTCTCTTAAATATCGTCAATATCCGCAGAGTAAGCACTGTCTTGGTGTTCGCTTTTCTGTGCAATCACTTTCACTTTCAAGATCGCTAGTATCAGTATCAGAGTCAGAAGCACTGGGATCTGTTCCCAAATATTTAATAATCATAAAGATGATCTGCGTAGTTCTGGTCAAGTGCACTGTTGTCATTGATGCATTAAATCTATTAGAGCAGCAACCCTGTATTGCTCATAGAGAACAGTGTCTCTAGATCTAGATCTAGTTAGGTTGCATTCTCTTGCTCTCGGTTTCACAACTGATCACAACCGATTTGACAAAACAAAAGCCGTGCTGTCTATTTTAAAGCAAATACAAATACATGTAATACGCTTATGGCAAATATATATATATATATACAATTTATAATGTTTATGAATGTTTTCTGTGCGAAATGAAAAGTTATGAAGAGTAGAAATTGATCACCGATAGAAACCTCATTTGTCTTTCACTCCAAATTTAGACCTGATCAGTAGATTGCAGTTATAAAATATGACCATACCTCCACATCGACCTAGAAAAGTAGAATTGATTTTTTTCTTTATAATGCTATTACTCAAAATCGGTAGATGCGACTTACGACTGAAAGTCCTCAGCTGCCTCGCAATTATATTCAATTTTGGTGTCTTTTCAATACCAAATGTGCTCACTGAGCGCTGTGGTCGTTTTTTTTTGTGATATATGGAAGCTCGATGAATATTGATTAAATCTAGTTTTAAATTCGTTTTCAATAATCTCTATGTATGTGTCTTGATTTTTTTTTTTTTTGTGAGACGATGACTTGATATACAACTCCTTTTTGGAGGCACTGGCCTTTGAGTAGACATAAATTCAACAGTGACACATTTTTCTCGTTTTTCTTTAGCATTTGGAATTGAGAGCTCTCTTGTTATGGTTCTTGATTATTTACTTTATACTGTACATACAGCTGTATCTTAACTTAACTTTGTTTTTGTTTATTGTTTGTGCAGCTTGTTATCAGTTGAAAAGCACATGTTTAAAGTTCAAAACGTGTTTTCCAATGTTAGTTGTCACATTCATATTTGTAGTAAATGAAAACCAAAAAGCTGCAAGGAGTGGAAGTCAAAACAACAAGCAGCGATACCACTGAAGAAGTAGGTTCATCTGATTCTTTTCTTACATAATGTTAGTGGGGTTCAGCTGGTATACATTAAATGAGAACTTGTAACCTCTTGATAAAGGAATTTAAATTGAAAAGACATGCATATGAAGTAGTCATTATGGAAGAAAAGCCTCTCCTGGGAAGAACAAAGGCTTTAAAATTATTACATTGTATAGATTTCTTCAAACATTAGAAACAACAAAAATTATATATATTCAAGAAAACACATAAAAGAAAAAAAATATAAAGGTATTTATTGCTTAATATCTTAAGCCCACTCATAGATTATTATTTTTACAAAAGTTTGAGTAAAAGGTTAAAAAACAATTTTTACTTATTCACTATTGACAGATCACAATAAGCTCGATGTTGACCGAAAAAACAAAGCTGTTTAAAAAGCAATAGTGCAAAGTATCAATACAATGTGTCTTTCAATATTTTCTACTTGGCTCTATTTGAAAAAATTAAACATTTAAAAGAAAAAGAGTAAATTGAGATTGTTAAGGGTGAAATGGTGGGCCACAATACTCAAAAGAAACTTAACAAAGTGCAGTAAACCTAAAATATAAACTAATTTACAATCATCAAGTATGTCATAATACAATCATTTATCTATCACAAAGAAGCCTTTCAACTAATTTGAGGAATAAAAAGACCTACTGTCATGCATGTACTAATTCTGCTCAAAATATACTTCTGTTTCTCATAAAATTAGGCTGAAACGGGAAAGGATGAGCAATATTATTCTTCTGAAAAAAACTTAAAAAGCATAGTTTCATAATTATGAAAATATACTGTCTTTTTAAAATGGTCTCTTATTTTTTTAGTTATTCAAAGAAATATCTTCAAATCTGTTTTTATTTGAAGATTATAATTAAAATATTGCCTTAATTCAAATTGATAGCTTTATCTTTTGTAATCAGTAAAGTTCTTTTTGACAAGATATGTATGTAATGCCTAAATATTTTAGTCTCATGAAACATTATCATGGCAATGTATATCCTGAAAATGAAAAGGTTTAAAAAAAAATCAGACAGATGTAACTCTAAGTAAAATGTAATGAATGAAAAGTAAATTTCATCTTGAATGTGTTTTTAAAAAGCCATATCGCATTTAATTTAAAAAAAGCTCTTCATAAATGACAAATCAATGAGTGGATCAGAATAAACTATACTTGAAATTAGTCTTTATCATATTAATGTGGATGAGCAAAATATCAAGTATTATGGAGAAGCATCAACAAGAACTTCTGTATCTATTCAAAGCAAGCCAATATATATTCTTTCATGATATATCACAGACACTTCATAAAATGCATATCAAGATTCACAACTATTAGACCCTAATGAATCCTTAAGTTGAAAAAAAAAATTCAAGAAGTAGTTCACAGAAATTGTAATTTGTCATAATATGATCGAAGGTGCACAGGTTACAATTAAGATCAGTGCATTCTCTTTGTCTTGTCTCTTGCAGGTTACTCATGAAACAACAGCTGAAAATAAAAAAAAAAGTATACATATTTCAATATGAAATAAATAATTTTTGTTTGCTTGTTAAACACTGGGCTGAATTTATAGTCTTTTACTTATGATTTATATAAGAATGCTGCTTTTAACAAAGTTGTTCTATAAAGCATTTTCCCTTGCATGTATCATTTAAAAATACTTATAAATCTATATCTTTCTTGAATTTTATTTCAATGTCTATTGATAAACAATCAGATTTTGAATCAGAAGTTCCATTGCTCAAATCCCAGCTATGTTGGGTAAGGAGTAGAATAGAAAAGGCAAAGCTCTCTACACACACTTTGTGATTTCGGTTATGTATAAAAATGTGTTTCCAAATGTAATGCCCTCTTGAACTACTGCAATTCTAAAATGCTCCAGTGTTAAAGGTGACAGGCAAGTCAATTGCTCTTCAAAACTCTTTGTATGTACAATATGCTCTTATGCATTAAGTAATAATGGACACTTTGATATCATTTTTGTCATTTCAGATTGCGAAATCAACTGCCATGAAGTTGCTGGAATTCTTTTTGGTCAAGAACTATTCCAGATTTTGAAGCCAAAAGCAAAGAACTCACAACAGTCCTTAAGGGATATATATATATATATGTACATAACAAAAGCATTAGATACTATTATGATGACAAGAACGTTGTACCAATCAGATTTTTAAAAAATAGCTAATGTATTTTTTTTATTTCAGTATGAAAATAATAAGATAATTCAAAAGAAAATAAAAAAAGATTAAAATGATGATATATTTTGATGTGTAATATTCACTTTTTAGTAAGGTTCATGAGAAAATCTAGTAAAATTAATGATCTAAGCTTCAAACTGACCAAAAATTTCACTGTAATTTATGAAAACAAATAAAATATTCTCTCTTAGTAAAGTTGATATTTATTTCAAATAATTTTCTCAAAGAAGTTTAATCTTATTTCCTTGTGTTATATGTATGCATGCGTCTTTTTTAAAATACAATGCTTTAATATAACCAAGGGTAAGGAATACAATATGTGTTTCTAAAATTCTTTGCAAAATACATGAATTACTTTCTAATTACAGACTGTCATATGAAAAAAAAAATGTCTGATAGAATTGTCCTTTCTTATAGACCTTTTCAACATGTTATGAAAATAAAGGCTTAAGCTTTTTTAAGTTTCCAAGCATATCAAGGGGTAGATTGTTCAATGAAAAAATATATGCT
This sequence comes from Elysia crispata, assembly GCA_033675545.1. Taxonomy (NCBI): domain Eukaryota; kingdom Metazoa; phylum Mollusca; class Gastropoda; family Plakobranchidae; genus Elysia; species Elysia crispata. The sequence continues at coordinate 1,762,693 of JAWDGP010006834.1, read as the reverse complement.
AATGAGTAATAGGTCCACCAATTAAAGTCTGGCAAAAGATTTCATAAAGAGCCGCAATTAGTGTAAAGTATATTCTGCTAAAAAATAGAGTACAAGCCAATATCTTAATGCTCACAACTATCGAACAAAGCTCACAGTATGTAACTGTTTTGCTTAACTTATTGTGAAATCTTCCTTATAAAATATACAATCTTTGTTTTCATTTAAAAGTTTTATTTCATTTCTGATAAACTCAAGAGGGACAGCAGTTATCAAACGTAAAATACTACAAAAATTATACATTAAATATCTTTTCTAAATTATATGGGTTAAGTTGTCTCGGCCTGACCTGCCCTGTTGTCTCTTCGAGGGCGGATGATGCCAGTTGATGCTGGAGGTCTGGTGGAGATGAGCCGAGCATTTGTGTTTCTCATTCCTGCATGAGATACAGCTGGGTTGTCATACTCATGTGCTGTGAGGATTGCTCAACCAGTTAAGGAGTGTACTTTACCAAATTATGCTAATAGTAATACATTTATTTTATAAGCAGGGGCTTTGCAAGAGGGTTAAAGTTTTATAAACATTGCTGATCAAATGTATACAGTAATGTCAGAACGCTAAATTGGAACAATCTGCCGAGTACCACATAACTAAATTGGAGGACTGATTTTTTTACCTCACCATAACATCACATCCATTGGTTTTGTTTTTTAAGTTTCAGAAATCTTATAATGGAGAAAGATTCCACATGATGTTGTACTTGTATGAATATCAAAGAGTTTACTTTGACAAGATCTAAGAAATGAAAAGGGAGATGAAAATTAAACTTGATTGACAAGCAAATAATATTTACAAAGGCAAACCATTTCAAACAATCAAAAAAGTCCATGGGTGTCTGAAGCATCATGTCCCATTTTTTTTTTATCACATTGTATATATCTACTCACCCCTTGAATACACAGGTTCCACATATTTTCCAATTTTTTTTTAAATCGTTCTTATTAAAATTGAAATCATACATCAAAGCGAGTATTATTTTATAAATAGATTAAACATTTTAACACCTTGTTCTGTAACCCACACTATTCTGATCTTGTTAATTAAAATCATAGGAGTTTAGCAGAATAGCATTTCCATGGGTATTAGAATTTTTTTTAATTTTTTTGTTCTGTTTTTATGTGGAGGAAATCAGCAGTTGTTTGCCAAATGCAGTTATCATTTTCTACCCAGCAGACATCTCAAGCAATGGCCTTTTTAATTTTATCTGGCAGAAACCCTAATAATAGTAAGGAGTAAAGTATATTTATGTAGTTTCAACTCCAGTAGGTATAACTTTGGAGTCAAGAGTATCGGCAAGGTTTTTCTGATTCTAGACCTATTTGCCTACTTGATTTATGTGGGAGAAAATTGTTATGAGTGCATGAGGTGTTTTTTTTATGTGCTTATATTTTGTGAATGGTTGATGTATTACAATTTTATTAATTCATGATAGGGCCTAATTATGCCAAGGTCGTTCTGCCTTTGGAGCCCTCCATTCATGATTTTGAAAAACCTGCCAGTGGACCTTTGTTTTCAAATACAAATCTATTGGGAAATGCTGCTTAGAGCCTATTAGTCAATTTAAAGTCTTAAGGCCTTGTGCTTGAAATTGATGGAGGTTAACAAAAGTCAAATAACTTATAAATAGATTATTTATATTAAATTAGGATAACTTTGTGTACACAGCTACCTGCCCAAGATTAATGCAACAAAAGCACTAGTAGTAGATGCTTAGATGAAATGGCTAATACTAATTACTGTCTCGAACATATGTCTTATTTTTACTTACTTTTTATATTCATGTTATCTTCTCACTATCATCTACGAAGTTGTGATAGAATGCTTATGTTTGTATATCTTCAATTGTTGTGCTGTTCTGATTACTTCCTTTTGCCATTTATGTTGTCTTCTCATGTATGATGCATTATCATAATGCACTATTGTTTTATTTGTTAGGGTTGTCTAAATAACATCGTTTTGTTTGTTCAATATTCTGCCTGGTATAACTTTGGGGACTAGAACTTATAGAATTGAAATGAGAGGATTAATTTGAGAAGTACACTTGTTACGGTTGCTATTGTGTAGTGAGTAGTAGTAACATAGGCTCGATGGCACATCCTTAGTTGCACTCTACTAGGAATTGCCTTATGTTGTTGAACAGCCGTTATTATGTAATAGTAGGAATGGGGATGTAACTGCTGCAAGCGTTCTTTTAACCTACTGTCAGTAAGGGATACAGGCTTTTTCAGAAGACCATTGGTTGACTTGATAATGCACATCTCGTATTTTGATACATTTACACCATGTTCCCAAGGGTGATTTATAATATGCATAGTCCTCTATGCATCCTTTCTTTTTGTGTTTGTAGTTATTGATACTTTTTACCTTATACATGGGATATTTATGGCAAGTTATTTCTTCTCTTGTACGTCATTGCACTATGTTTTATTGCCTGCATTTGACTTCCATTTTAAATTTAAGGGAGCTGTTATTTCCATTTTAAGTTTCGCCCTGGCCTGTTTTAAACTTTTTTTTGGTATGTACAACTTTACATTCTGTCTAAAGTGTATTTATTCTTGTTCTATATTGTTTGTTCTTGATATGTTTCTTTGACGCCAGTGAGACTCTTGTGGGTTGCTTTTTTGTGTTTACTTCTTTAATAAATTTTGGAATCCTGGATTTGCCTGCCTTTTTTCATGTTCTCTGGCCAGTTGAGACCAGTGTGCTGTACCAAAGTGTCGAACAATATTTATATATATATATGTATGTATGTATGTGTGAGTGTGTTTGCTTCTTCATGAAAATAAAAAAAGAAATAAAAATCACTGTAATCGCTACAAACATTTTTCACAACTAGTTCCGTGAAGGTAAATATTCATCTTATTTGCCAAGAAATTTTTTAACCTATAGAAAAATGTTTACTACAGACTAGGAGTGCTAACATTGTAATTGGCGTTTTTCACAATTAGAATTATCATTGGGATTGATCTCCATATTTGCGTATTACCAAAGTGGAATAAGGTCAAGGATACTTGCTACAATTGGAAGTTCTAGCACATCTGTCTCCGTGATGATCTCTAACACATGACCAAGGCTGCCCACACCAGACTCCCCCTCCACACCATTGGCAATGGCATACAGCTCGAGGGCCAGCTCAACACACATACCTGCAGCCACCTGAGAAAGAGTAGAGGTGTTAAGTCTAAAACAAAGTCAGTTTTTTTAAACAATGTGATCATTCTCTAGTCATTAGAGCTAACTTTTTAACTTGATTAATCTTTTTACAGTGTTGTATTCATAATTTTGCAAGAATAACAATAAATATGTGGGCAAACATTATCAAAAAATTTATGAAATCCCATTTACCATTATCTCAGAGCTTTATGGTCTACAACTGCCTATAAGATTTTGAATAATCAGATAAAACCAGAAATAACCAAATGTGAACAACTGAAACACCGAAGCCGAAGATAAATCCTCAGGATACTACAAAAATAATTAAAAGTACGGTATGTTGAATGTCGGAAACATGCCCATGCTAGTCACAGGAGTCCTCAAAATCATCAACATTAGGTACAATTAGGCTTGCAACTGAAGCTTAAATAGATTCAAGGCTGAACATGTTAGGTAAGTAGAATGACATTTAGAAAAGTTTTACTTATACATACACACAAGACAGATCACTAGCAGTAAAAGGAGAGGATAAAAACATAGAAGGATCAAAACAAAACAGGAATAGAGAAAAAGAGTATTAAAATGCAGTTATAAAAAAGCATGAACAAAAATTTTTAAAGAAAGAAAAGATGGGGTTGATTCTTTTATGTCCTTAGAGTTTTATGAAGAATCTTATATGGAGAGGAAAAGATAGTTTTTATTTACAGGGCCTGGCTTATAGATGACCCTTAAGCCTGTGGCAGGAGGTGGTTGTCGAATCTTGAAGCGACAGGTGTCCACCCCGGTGTTTCGTAGCATCACAGCATATCTGTACGTGCAGCCCTCCTTCAGGACACCAAAATTGACACCCTCTGGCTGACAAATCAAACCCCTCAAGCCAGATAGCTGTGGCATGCGGCCTCGCTCTGCAGCCCCTGCAACAAGAGATGTGCGAACTTGGCGCCTCACTGGGTCTTCAATAGTGTGGTACTGGAAAGAGATGGTAGAGTGTTTAGCATGATTATGGTAAAAGTATTAAATATGTCCTGCTTGAACTTCTTCGAGTAAGTTATTATTTGTGCTGCTGCAGTGGGTGGTCTATGAGGTCTTCTATCGTTTGATATGTCCTGTCCTTGAATATTATAAAGCAATACAGGTAATATCTCCAGCTCTGATTTTTTTCCTCCCTGCAGTGGTTGTGGTATGTTGCTCTTTCTAAAATGTTTTTTACCCTTCTATTAATGAGAGTCAGAATACCCTACTAGGTTTTTAAAAAAACTTAGTTCTTGGTATGTAAACTTAAAAAAACAACAATAAAAGGTATACAGTCATGTGGCACCCACTAACTTTAACATTGGGCATAGCTCCGGGTCGACCACCTTTTATGGATCCAGGTAGTGGCACAGAATCTGCCCGTGGTTCTCCAATAACGTTTGTAGTGAGTGCTCTCTGGCGAGCCAATTCTCGGTCTGCACTCGTTAGTTGGGTATCTGCAATAGAGCCAGAAAAGGTTGGCAGATAGATATTTACATGTATATGAATGGAATGGTAACTGTGTGCCTTCTAAGATAGTTCAAAAGAATTCAACCGGTCTGGTAATACCTATATCTGATAAGTTTGCAAGGAAAGGATGGAAAGTGTGATATGAATATGATACATTTAAGTTTGAGTTTATGTTTGATTCTCATAGATATATGAGTAGAGCAAATTAAGAACAGACCTTTGAAATTTCATAACATACAAATTATATCATATATTGGGAGCTACCTTTTAACTTCTTAAACTGGTGCATCTTATGAAATTGTACCTTTTTTTAACAACCTGAACTTTTGCCTGTACTCATCAGATTAAAGCAATATCAATTACACCTTCCACCTTTACACCATGGATTGAAAGATAGCTCAGACGTGTTTGACTTTTTAGCAACAAAGGTCTGACTTCCAAAGACCATACATATCCTTGATCTACTGGTTATAAAAGATATTGCCATATGTCACTGTCTCAGAGTCAGAGTACCAGTTG
>JAWDGP010006834.1:1695000-1752500 GCA_033675545.1 Elysia crispata | reverse complement strand
CCAAAAGGGTTTTTGAGTCCCTACAACTTTGGTTAAACATACAAAAATGCTTCATTCATAAGGATGTAATGATTTTTAAACATTATTCTTTTTTGCATTCTTTATTTCTTGTGCATATCCTCTTCATATAATTTTGTCTTTATCATTTATTTTTCATATTATTATTATTATTATTATTATTATTATTATTATTATTATTATTATTATTATTATTATTATCATCATCATTATTATCCTCCTCCTCATCATTTTCATCTTATTATTATTACTATTATAAATTTCTGTTTATTCATTACAGTGACAGTTTTATCCACTTTCATTACAAATATTTAGTTGAGGATTGTATGTTAAAGATCAAACTGCAAGTTATAGATTCTTGTTACTAAAATAATAGTTAATGCTTATCTAGAGTGCAGCAAATGCTGAATGATTGTATGAACCTTATTTCTTTTCCAGTAGATGAAAGTTTGTTTGTAAAACAACTCTAATTACCAGTTTTGTAAACTATTAGTTAATTTAAGTCTACTTTCTTAAATATCACTGGTAATTATAGTAATAGCAGCAGTAGCAGAGGAGCTACTGTTGTGATTTCTTATTTTTATTTGTATTTATATTTGTCTTAACTATATATGTAATTATTTGAACATAATTTTATGGTTGTTTTGCCTTGCTAGAGCGATTTACTTTCACCAAGTTTTGCTCCATAGCATTAAAGACATTGGCAGTTTAGGTTGATGGTACATATATTTTAAACATCTAACCCATATAGTATGCACATTGTGAACTTTGTGAATTGAGCTCACGTTGCATACATAATTATACAATAGTAGAGGCTGGCAATTAGTGAACTAGCATTACTCAAAAGGTCGCTTACCCAGTGCGATTTGATTTTTTTTTTTGGTTTGCCTCACTTGTTTTATTTGAACGTTAACATTAGAGATCAGAATCAGTATGGCAGAACTTACAGAAATACTCATTAAAATGGGCTGAGAACTAGGTTACAGTGGAGCAGACCTGCAGATGTTCATAAAAGAAGAAAAGGCAGAGATAAAAGAAAGAGAAAAGAAAGAAAGAGAAAGAGAAAGGGAAGAGAAAGAAGAGAACGAGAAGAAAGAAGATTGAGAAGAGAAGCAGAGGAACAAGAGAGACAAGCTCAGCTTCAATTGGCAAAGATCAATGCAGATATAGAGATTGCACGTGCGACCAAACCCAAATTAAAAGATTCATCAAACGAATTCCTATCAAAAGTACCTAAAATGGCGTCATTCTCTGAGTCGAAAGGTGACACCATGGACGCATTCATATTTCGTTTTGAGATGCTGGTAAAATCCTATGATTGGTCTGATGACACAAAATTTTTGGCTTTATCAAATCTTCTCACTGGAGAATCACTTCGAGTTTTGCAGACACTTTCACTGGAACAACAAAGCTATGACTGTTTGAACAGGCTTTACTCAAGAAATTTTTGTGCACAGCATCTGACTACAATGCTAAATTCAGAATACTACACCTTTACCATCTGAAGACGCCGATGCATTTATCTCACGTTTAGAAATGGGTTTCGACAGATGGGTTGAATTATCAGAAATTGAAAAAGAAAATTATGAACAGCTAAGAGATTTAATACTGCAAGACTAGATCTACACATCCATGCATAGCGATATTGTGATGTTTCTCAAAGAGAGGTCTCCCAAATCGGTTAAAGAAATTTGCTCTCTTGCTGATAAGTACAGAACCGCACACCCCTCTAAACATCTGGCTAAAGAACATTCAATTTTGGCCAATGTCGAACAGGAAAAGACAAACAAAATGAACATAAGGAACAAGACAGAAGGCATAGTAGGAGAGAAAGATGGGTTGATCAACGCCTAGACAGTCCTCACACTCAATCATGCAGATCACCCAGAATTCGTGAGACATCCTGGAACACACCAGGAAATATGCAAGAGTGGCACCAACCCACATACCAAAGAGGTTACCGAGGCAATCGAGGGATAGCCCCATTTAGATATAATTCACGGCACAGATTCACTTGAGACAGTAAACCATACAGAGGTTACAACAACAGTGACTTCAGATCTGCAAACCGGGAATACGCTTCAGCTTCATCCATAATGATGTCACATTTTGGCGTTACGAAGTCTGCACGCCTTCACATACATCCTGGCAGCGTAAACAGCGTGCCGCGCTCGGTACTACGAGATACCGGATGCTCGACTGTGGGCATAAAATCCAGCTTTATCAACCCAGAAGACTTTACAGGTGAAACAGCAACATGTGTAATGTTCGACGGTACGGAATGCACACTTCCAACAGCTCATGCCCATATTGAAACGCCATTTTTCAAAGGCAATGTTGTGGCACTTGTCTTATCATCACCAGTCGCAGATATAATATAGGAAACATCGTCGGTGTTAATGACTCTACTTGGAGAGAAAATAATGGTGGTCGATATGAACGAGAGCCAGATGATACTCGAGAACGCAATGTTGCAAACGTCATGACGCGAGCACAAAAGACAGCTGAGGAAAGAGTTAACAACCAAGGCACCCCTGTAAATAAATCGAAACAGAATAGCGACTCTGTAGTCAATTTTGATGCTATAGGTGAATTGGACAAACATACGTTTTGCATCGAACAGGAAAATTATCAATCACTCGGCCCACTCAGATCTAATGAATCTTATTACATCAAAGAGGGCCTTCTTTACAGGCACGCCAAGAAAAACAACAGTAATGATCAGCTGGTAGTGCTGTGTTCTCTGCATTAATTAGTACTGAAAGGTTGCCATGCCATCCCAATCGCAGGACACATGGGAATCAGCCCAATGAAGAAAGGAATCTGTAGTAGATTCACTTGGATGGGTATTATGCAAGATACCATACGCTTCGTCAAATCATGTATCACTTGTCAGAAGCATTGTAATAAACTTTCTAGGTTGCCAGTACAGCAAGCAGATATTGTGGACAAACCATTTGATAAAGTTGCTATAGATATTGTAGGCCCACTCACAGTCACAGACAACAAGTGCCGATATATATTGACATTGGTAGATACTGCAACCAGATGGCCAGAAGCAGTGCCACTGAGAGACATACGCACTACAGACGTCGCATCTGCCCTTTTCAATATCTTTTCCAGATTAGGATTACCTAAACAAATTCTTTCCGACAACGGTCAACAACTTGTTTTAAAAGCTATGTTGGAAGTAATGGAAATGATGGGAATAGAAGGAAGATTGTCCAAACCGTACCACGCACAGTCAAACGGAATGGTGGAAAGATTCAACGGCACCCTTAAGAACATGTTACACAAACTGACCGTGGACAAACCACACACTTGGGACAAGCTCATACCCGCAGTATTATTCACATTTCGGGAAATTCCTAATACGACAAAAGGCTACCCACCCTTTGCCCTCATGTATGGCAGACAAGTAAGACACAGACAACATTGATGAAGAATATACTTTCGTCCATGATTATGCAAACAGATTATACTAGGACATCACCAAAGCATGTAAGATGGGGCAGAAAACACGAAAACTAAATTAGCTGAATATAGAGAAACAAGGTCACATACCAGATACAGAGAGTTCTCAAAAGGAGACAAAGTCTTGATTCTCTTACCGCAAGACGGCAACAACTTGCTTATGAGATACCAAGGACCTTACATTATAAGGAAAGTTGCCAATGACAACAACTATGTGTGTCAAGTCAAAAAAAATTTTAAAACTTATCATGCCAACTTGCTCAAGAAATTTGAGGAATGACAACCTATCCCGCCTCCTGACATCATCTTGCCCCATGCACCAGTGTCATTCATCAAAGATGATGATATAGACTTAAAAGCAAACATTAAATTTCTTCGTATAACTCAGAAAAAATTCCTGTCAGATGTGATGCTGGACAAAAAGTTCTGCCCCAACCAGCAGAACAAAATAAGACTTTACTGCAAGGATTTCCTGACACGTTGAGTGATTTGCCGGGCAGGACTCAGCGCATAGAGTACACAATCCGGTTAGTGGATGATACACCCTTCAGAATAAAACAATACCCACTACCCGTACATGCTACTGCTTCTATTGACGCTGAAATTGATAATATGCTTTCGTCAGGCATCATAAGACGATCATCGTCGCCATATGCCTCTCCAATCACTGTAGTTATGAAAAAGGATAAAACCATAAGATTATGCATAGACGTTAGGAGATTAAACCGCATCACCGATTTTGACGCAGAACCTATTCCCACTTTGGATGAATTAGTATCAAAATTAAATGGAGCCCGATATTTCACCAAATGCGACTTTACAAAAGGATACTGGCAAATACCACTAGCTGAAGAGTCAAAGACGTACACGGCATTTCAAACATCAAAAGGACGTATGGAATTCAACTTCATGCCATTTGGCTATCCACAGCCGCCTGCACATTTCAAACAGCCATGATAGATACGCTTGGTGAACTCGACTGCGTAGTCTCATATTTCGATGATGTTCTCATCTTCAGCAACACACGGAAAGAACATATGCAACATATCAAAAAGATATTAGAAACATTGTGAGCCTCAGGATTTACAATTAGACTATCAAAAACATGTGTAAGATGCACAAGCATCGACTTTCTTGGGCACATCATCAGTGCAAGTCATATAAAACCCTGCTAAAACCGAAAAGATAAGGAACCTCAAGGTGCCATCAACAAAGAAGGAGGTTCCCTCGATTCTGGGACTGATGAATTATTACAGACAATTTGTAAAAAACTTGAGTTCCCTTGCTCAACCGTTGATAGAGCTGACCAAGAAAACTAGTCCAAACAAAATACGATGGACTCACGAATGCCAGATAGGGTTAGACAAACTTAAAGAAGCTTACATCAGAACCAATACTCCATGTGCCCGATTTGTCTAAACCATTTGCAGTTCAGTCCAATGCCTCAAACAAAGCATTAGGGGCCGTAATCTTGCAGGAACATGAGGGATCATTACTCTCTTGCTTCTACGTGTCAAGACGTCTGCTAGACAGAGAGATACATTATGCAATCATAGAGAAAGAAACTCTGGGTATAGTTTTTGCACTCCACAAATTTTCAAAATACCTCTTCATGCGACACTTTAATATTCAGACTGATCACAAACCATTATCTTTCCTAAATAAAAATAAAAGCCGGAGCGCTAAACTTACAAGATGGGCACTGTCTATTCAACAATTTTCATTTACAGTACAACACATAAGTGGGGCGAACAACGTCATGAGCGATGCATTAAGTCGTATTTACTGATGTAACAGCCACAACAATACTATTTACCTAGAATATCTGACAATTCATAATTAAATTGTAAGCATTTTACAGACATATACATAATTAAAACAGAACGGCATAAAACCGGAGCACACATGTTCTACAGTACTATGTCACATGTTAAGGATTGCAGAGTGATGATGAATGTTTGTCAGCATTACCTGTGATGAAATATATAAGACTGTGTTTAACATGAAAGATAATGTTCATGTTATAATTCTTATCATTTGTATTCCACATAAGTTTGAAGACAGAGAAGAATGATTATCCTATTTAAACATGACCTATAATTACGATTTATATTAATATCTTCTTGAAACTATAAGATCTGAATTATATTTTATCCATATTTTAGTATAATGCATATCTATTATCATTAATAAATGAATTCCCACTCTCGTGAAAATTAATTTATATAATGGGGGATGGTTGATGTCATGGCCGGCACATGGAATAAATCATCTATACATAACGATCTTATAGATTGTGTTTTAATCACATAATCTGTTAAACTAGATACTTATTTGAATCCTAATCCGAAGTCATGTTACGACTGAACACTGTTTCGTTGTTTGTTTGTTGTGAAGATAGCAGCCAATCATATACGAGCTAAGTGGAGTGAGAAGGTACTCAATAGTCCTCATGAAAAGTTGAGACGGAAAACTTATTCAGTGGATCTATAGCTCTCGAGAAAGACAGTAAGATTTAGAGAAAGAAGAGACTTGTCACAGTACTAGCTCTTTGGTCGGAATATTTCCCTCCTATTAGAGATAGCATCAATCTCACTCTAAGTTAGCTTCCAGTCGAGAGATCTAAGAAATCATTGATCCTAGATTTTCTACAGCTATCTAAAGTGCATCTCAATTCTATTTTGCTGAACGAAAGTGGAAAGCTGTGATTATTATATTCTAAGTCATTACTGAAAAACTGTGATTTCTTCTAAACTATATTAACAATATTAATTCTAAATTGCAATATAAATCGCTAGTCCTATTTACCATTATACTACTGTGCTTCATTCAAGAAATATATATTGTTTACTGTGTGCGAAATTAACTGTAAAATCTGAGAACACGATGGACTGAACTGTATCAATATACTATGGTGATGTGACCTACATTAGTTGGAATAATTTTTCTTTGTGTGTAATAATGAAAGCACTGATTTTACGGTGGACTTATGTCTCTTTATTTTAACCATACCATATCTTGACAATTATTAATATTGATATTTTTATTACTATCATCATCATCATCATCATCATCATCATCATTATTATTATTATTATTATTATTATTATTATTATTATTATTATTATTATTATTATTATTATTATTATTTTTATTATTATCTTTCTTCTTCTTCTTCTTCTTCTTCTTCTTCTTCTTCTTCTTCTTCTTCTTCTTCTTCTTCTTCTTCTTCTTCTTCTTCTTCTTCTTCTTCTCCTACTTCTTCTCCTCCTCCTCCTCCTCCTCCTCTTCCCTCTTCCCTCTTCTTCTTCTTCTTCTTCTTCTTCTTCTTCTTCTTCTTCTTCTTCTTCTTCTTCTTATTATTATTATTATTATTATTATTATTATTATTATTATTATTATTATTATTATTATTATTATTGCTATTACTACAACTACTATTATTACTATTTTATCATCATCATCATCATCATTATTATTGTTATTTTTATTATTATTATTATCATTATTGATTATCTTTATAATAGTGGAAACATCTCTGATACAAAAAACAATGTTTTATAACTATTTCAGTTATTCTTTTAAAACATGTTGGTCAACAATATTTTGTTAATGTTTGGTCAGCATCAATAATCCTATTAGTTTTAAATGCTTAATTTTTCTTCGTCATAAACGTTCTCCTTACATGGTGGCACAGGCTGGTGGTTATTATTGTACATGGGGCTGTGGGTATAAGTGAGGCGGCTTTCATTGAGGTCTCCCCGCACAGCTTCGGTTCCATCGCGTCGAGGGTCTTCAGACAGCTGTCTCATCATGTCTTCCATGTCCCTTGCCTAAAGAGTGAGTCACAGAAAATGGAACTTACAAAATAGGTATGAGGAGGACAAGTTACAGAACATCTAAGCTATATTTGTAATATTTCTAAAAAAAACCTGCTGGTAATAAAATTAAAATTCATCTATCTTTTCTGAACATTTAATCAAAATTTAGTTTGGACATATGCTAAAAGAAGGTTGTAATATAATTATGAATAAAACAAAAATAATCCTTAAAGGGTATGGTACTTTTTAAATGTGTTGTGATTAGATAAAGTGAAATAAAATAAATAAAAAAAATATTTACTGTGATACAATCAAACTTTCTTCAGAAGATGATGTGAAAATCCCAAATTATGTTGGATACAAAAATTACCCATCACAAATTTGTGAGCTATAAGTGTAAGTAAAACATTAAAGTAAAGCTTATTTGTAAATATCATCTTTTATATTGCTTAATAGATATTTAAAGCATGGCTTAAAAGAAAATGAATAGATGATAATTACAAAGGAATATGCTTGGAGATTAAGGGATGGTAGACAGATCATAAAAAGAGAAAGGCAGATGAAGACAGCATCTGTTACCCTTTGATTTTTTACCTCTGTTAAAAGTTTTCCTTACTCTTTAAGATATAAATCAGTGGGGATCCCAATACTGTTCATTGCATGAGATGTCACAGCTGTGGCAATACTAAAAACATAATATTACCTATAATTAATCCTGCAGATACTTAAAAAATACAGCTATTATTTCTGCTGCTAAAAAGAAATCACATTCCCTATTATTTGTAATGTCACTAGTCTATACTGATGAAGCCAATTTTTAGGCAAAACGTTTAATGGTAATTTTGAATTTTGTACTTTTTGTCCAAATAAGTCCAAGTAGGGTGATTGTTTACACCTTCAGTTATTTTATTTCATCTTTCACCCGTGTATACATGGATCCTTGGACTTATATATAGTTGTGCCTAAGGGCTTAGCATTTATTTTTTTATTCTATAATTTCTGCTAACAATACAACACTAATAACATTGCTTGAACTTCTACTCTTTTAATGGGTATACTGTTTCGACTACATTTACTGCTGTTGCTACTGCTACTATGCCTACTACTAAGACTACTACTACTGCTGCTGCTGCTACTGCTGCAGCTACCATTGCCACTACTCCTTATTAGTGCTTGGGTCTACCCGATGTTTTATCACCTAATGAATATCAGCACCCTTGGCAGAGGGTACCACAGGCACAGTACTCCCAATACATTTGGTTGCAAGCTTCCATCAGAGGGCTTAAAGTTAAATCTAGTAGCGTGGCACTGAATGCATGCAACGGCTCTCAAGTCACATTGATAACACGTTATAGCGCAAATCTATAACATACCCCGGCACCCTTTTAAAGGCACACACACACAGACACACCTACATGCTGTATGTCATATTCTACAGTATCCTACACACCCATTGACGGTGCAGTGTGCTTTGATTAAAACTATAGGCCTGAAACAAACCTCACATTGATTGCAGTCTAGGACAGTGTGGAATGTTCCTTTTCTTCTGTTGATTTTTTCATTATCATTTCATTACCGATCTTACTCCCTTCCACTCCCTCTCATCTCTGTCCCTTCTGTTTCCTTAAATTTCAACACTGACTCCTGCTGCCAGAGAGTTGTGCTGGCTGCTGAGTTATGTCTGGCAGGAAGGTCTATCAAAAACATAAAATTGACACCTACTTGTCTTCACAGTGTGCGTGATGTCAGGCATAGATTTACTTCCAAGTTGACGGTACACATGTGCCAATGAGAAGCTCGCACAGATTGCACGGCATGGCAGGGCACATTATGTTGTACAATGCATCTACCTGATGTACTATCAGTGTTGCTGCATACCGCGGGTAGGGTACTGTGCTGATATCCCCAGCACTACTCCTGATGCTACTATGTCAATAATTACTACTCTTGTTACTTATACTATTACCAGTGCTGCTGTCCCTACTGCTTTGTTCTTGTGCTTGTTTCTCTCACCAATTATAAAATTTCAGTTCTCCTTTTCATGTTTTGCAACCACTACTCATGTTGAGTTTCATTGCATCTCTGCTTCATTGCTAGATATCAGAGACTTTTTCTTACCTGAGTGAGGAGAAAGGCCTTGCCTAGCTCACTAGTAAAGTATGGCTCTATGTTCTTTGTCTTCAGTTTTTGCTTGGCTTCTTCTTCTTCATCTCTTTCCCTGCGGTCCCGTTCCCAATCTGCTTGTGTCCTCTTTGGTTGAGGAGTGCGTGGGGGACTTGGAGGAGGAGGGGCAACAGCTGCCTCATAAATGGACTTCACATGCTCTAAAGAAAAAAACAGTTTTGCATTTTTTTGTTTGCTTAGTGTTTTTAGTGTTTTTATTACTGTTCCTTGTAAAAAAAAATTTAGTTGCTGTATCCATTTCAGTCACACTAGTCCTAGATTTTTTTTTATAAACATAACTAAATTAGCTTCATTGACTACATCAAGGCATTTGATAGTGTAAGATTAGATAATCATTCAACTTACGCAATTAAAGAGAGATGGAAAAGATCTAGAAGTGATCAAAAACATGGACTGGGAACAGACCACAGCAATGCAAGTCAATAAGGAAACCATCAATTTAAATTGTAAAGTGTGGTGTTAGACAAGGATGTCTGCTTTCCCCAGACCTTTTCTCTCTCTTCTTTCTGTGAAATGATTATGCAAAACCAAAAAGGATACCCTGAAATTAAAGTAAGACGGCACAATGTAAAGAACTTGAGATATGCTGATGAAACTGCATTAATTGCAGAAAATAAAGAAGACTTTTATTTTGCAATGATTATTAGACATTGTTGATGAGGAAAGCAGGAAGAAAGGGTTGGAACTGAATAGCACAGCAAAAAGACAGAAGTAATGGTCCTCAATCTAAACAATGAGTGCCCACGGATCAGCATATTTATCAACAGGAAAAAAAAACTCAAGCAAAAAGATCTTTTAAATACTTGGGTACTTTGTTATCAAGCAATGGACGCAAAAGGACTGTAATCACTTCAAGTAAAGCGCATGAAAATATGAGTTTCCATAGAATGAAATCGATATTAACAAATAAATACATCTCCATCTACACAAGAGGAAGAGCTATGGAGTGCTGTATTGAGCCCATCCTGATGTATGGATGTGAGGCATGGACAATTTCAAAACAGTCACAAAAGAAACTAAAGGGAACAGAAATATGGTTCCTACGGAGAATGCTACAAATCTCATGGACTTGCAAAAAATCAAAGGAAACAGTGTAACAAGAAGCAGACAGAACAAAATCACCTATAAATACAAAGCTGGGCAACCTTTTTCAGCCATGTGATGAGAAGAGAGAAACTGGAACATCTTATTACAAATGGAAAACACAGCAGGAGAAAACAGCGTGAAAATGCCAAGTGACAGATGTACTAAAAGCAACGAGGGATCGAGATGTGTCGAAAGTTATGATTGCCTACGCTAAAGAGCAGGGCACCTGATTGATTGATCAAATTAGGTCTTAACTCAGTCTGAACTTCATAAAGGAAATCAATGTTTACAATATTAATAATTCCATGAAGTTATTATTATATTTTTGCTCACAATTTTGTGTCATCAAATGGCTTAAAATGTCATATGACTTGAAGTATATATGCAATAAAATGAAAAGAGTCATATGACACTATTCTTATCAGCTTTGAATTGAGTTGGTTTTAGTTTGCTTTTTTTCAGAGGCATTTTGATTTTCATGTTAACATTAAAATGTAAACATTATGTCAATAACAAAGAAAATATCTCTTACTACCAACCCTAATTAGTTGGATTATGAAAATAATTTGATCTTAAATTAAAAAAAACATTTTGAAAATTGATAAATTTTGTACTATTTTTAAGTACTTGAAAGGTTTAAACAAACATGACGCCAGAGACTAATGATACTTTTATAATATCTCCAATGCTGGAAAGTTCAAAATAAAAGGCTATAAATATGAAACTTTTTTCAAATAAATTTAAAACATATAATTTATTGGACATCAGGTCCGAGATGCAATAATTCCATTTTATACTACAGGAACAGAAATTATGTTCCATATCTTCTTTATAAACAAATTTGTTTATATGGAACAATTCACACACTATCTTTTTAACATAATGGTCTTCAATTGAGCCCTCCACTTCATACTTGCTGCATTACCTCACCTTCTACAATTCCATGCATAGCCCTTTCCCCTCAACTCTGTTGCCAAAATTTTTTTTATCAATATCAAGGCACTGACCAGGCTCACAATCCTTTGCCTCCTGTCTCTGTGAGTCCGCAAGCTCCTTAAGGTCCTGGGCAAGTATTTTCTCATCCACAGTGCGCACATCATCAATGTTAGTCAATACCTCTGCCCGCATTCGGCCCACTACAGCTTCAGCATAAGAACGCAAGCCTTCTTTCAGCCTGTGTGCAAGTAAATTTTTACTAGATTATAAGTGTAAAAAAACCAACAGACTCAGCTAAAGGAATTCAAGCTACAAGCTTTGAATACAAACTGCTTCATTTAGAGCAGAATGCCTGAAAAAAAGATGATCCCTTTTAAATTTTTAAATGACTTTAACTTCAAAGACATATTTAAATGATATCTTCTTAATCTTTCAAAAAGTCCAGGAAAAAGAAGATCTCTCTAAGTTGATTTATTTTTCCTACAATTTATGAACTCTCTATAGTGACATTCCTCTTAATTTCTATTTTTATAAATAGAAACGGACTATTCCAGAAAATTTATCATCTAGAAAAACTTTTTCAACTATTGCTCACACCAATAGATGATAAATTTTATTTAAATTCTAAATGACAACTGAATTGAATGTAGTGTCTTGTTGGTCCTCAATAGACCCTTTTCCATAAGAAAAAAAGAAGTTAAACACACATCTGTCTTGCCATTTCATATTTGAATACCGAGCCTAAATAACATATCATCCACACTGAAATATTTTTTAAATGATATAACTTCCTCCTTTCTTTATTTAATTAGATATCAGCTTCTACAAAAAATAAATAACTATTCACAATTCTCACTCCTCAATAAATCAAAGAGTGATACATCATCATGTCTTCCCAATTTTACATTATTTGTTTCATGAAACAGATAAAAATAGTTCAGCAGTTTATGTCGAATTGTTTCAATGGCAATGAGTATATTATATTAAAGATTTGCTGAGGAACATAGAAACTTTTTAAGCTAAATGGTCTTTAGGTAAAAAAAGGTAATAAAATCAACATACACGTTACGCAGTGGGTCTGCCATGGGTTTGTACTGCACGACCTGTCTCAACTCTAGCTTATTGGGACACTTTAGGATAGGTACTCTGAATGCGCCCTTGTTGGCTGCACCCACATTCAGACCCTGGCCCACATTGGTTCCAAACTTGGGTCCAGGCTTTACATACTCCTTTGGTGGCAGAGTCTTCAGATCACGGCACCTGTTATTGGACATTAGTATTGGTTATTTAAAATTAAACTGCCATTTTTTTGCTTGTCTTATTTGTTTTTGATTATGCACCCTCTTTAGGCAATTGGCCTTCTCTCTCTCTCTCTCTCTCTCTCTCTCTCTCTCTCTCTCTCTCTCTCTCTCTCTCTCTCTCTCTCTCTCTCTCTCTCTCTCTCTCTCTCTCTCTCTCTCTCTCTCTCTCTCTCTCTCTCTCTCTCTCTCTCTCTCTCTCTCTCTCTCTCTCTCTCTCTCTCTCTCTCTCTATCAATATATCTTTTTATACTTGTATCTGGTTTTCTCTGACTCCCTCACTTCATCCATCTTTCATTATTTTTGGGATCAATGACAGACATGTTACTGTAAAGAGTCCTGGTACTTAACAGCAAAAACAGGGGCAAACCAAAGATCCAAATGACTTTGGTTTTCTTTTCAAGGTTTTGCAAAATGACATCTTTTTCGTACTAAAATCCTGTCTAGTTTGTTATTCATTGCTCTATTGAAAATGTTAATATCTGTGCGTAGCAGATACTTTGGCAAAGGCTTTTATGTATATCTACACAGACTTTTATTATTATATAAAGGATTCAAGATATTAACCCTGATCAAAGTTACCTTGATTTAAAAAAAAATCAAAGCTAAGCTGATATCATTCACAACCTCTTATTTGACTATGTCTTGTTTAAATTGATTGTTGACATTATTTTAGAAAAAAAAAAAAGTAAAAAAAACCCTCAAAGATAAGATAACTAAAAGAATATAATATAATATCTTCTGACTATATTATAGCTAGTGCAGCTCTTCAAAGGATTCATTCAACATATGAATCAAGTGGTGGTCAAATTCAATTTAAGCCAATCATATTGATAAATCTTTTTTCCTCATAAAATATAAAAATACCTGTGCGTAGCAGATACTTTGGCAAAGGCTTTTATGTATATCTACACAGACTTTTATTATTATATAAAGGATTCAAGATATTAACCCTGATCAAAGTTACCTTAATTAAAAAAAAAATCAAAGCCAAGCTGATATCATTCACAACCTCTTATTTGACTATGCCTTGTTTAAATTGATTGTTGACATTATTTTCGAAAAAAAAAGTTTAAAAAAAACCCTCAAAGATAAGATAACTAAAAGAATATAATATAATATCTTCTGACTATAATATAGCTAGCGCAGCTCTTCAAATGATTCATTCAACATATGAATCAAGTGATGGTCAAATTCAATTTAAGCCAAACATATTGATAAATCTTTTTTCCTCATAAAATATAACGATGTCCCTGTAATGAGGTATAGCTTTTATTTAGTTCTTTAAAATAAAAACCACCCTGTTACTCTTTCAATATTTATGTCCTTATCCAGTCCGTTTTTCCATGAGTCTGCAAGATAAGGCCAAAATTTGTTTTGTCCTGAAATGATCTGATGCTATTTTACCTTTTTATACAATCACTCAATTAGTTTCCACCTTCAATTCTTTCATTCATCTGAGGCCACAATTAACTATTACAAATGGGCTTTCTCTCTGCTAATATTCACATGGGTAATGTCGGCACCATCTTCTATAAATCAAACCATTGCCAAAGTACAGTTTTCTGTTAATTACTCGAAGTTTTAATTTCAATAAATTTTAAATGGTGGCAATAAGACAAACTTTAATTTCATTGGTTTCAGCTCAAACAAGAAATGATAAAGAAAGACTGATAATAGTTTGACAGCCCTTATTTAATATTACAAACAAATATACATCACTGTTAGTTTTCAGCATGTTTTTTTTTTTACTAACCATAACATTAGGTCTAGGTTTCATGCCAATATATTGGATTGGGACATATCTTATCAATGCAGACTTTCATGTTTTGTTCATTCAAAGAGATCATTAATACAATTTTATAATAACCTAAATTATCTGTTTCAGAAATAAATAACAGATCTCAAAAAAGCCACTCACCCTTTAACTGCATCTAATTTAAGTCCAATAGATATTAGCCTATATGGGCTTTATTTACATAGTTTAAAAGTTTTGTTCTCATCCCCACTATCGTAGGAGACAATGCATTCCATTAGCATCGAGACCAGATGTACTGCTGAGAAAGGAAATTATTCACTAATCCTTGTTCTTTGCACAGCAGTTATGTAAATAGTAGGCCTACTGATATTGTACAGCACAGAATATAATTTAGAGTGCTATGCCAACCATGTAAGATGTGAATTTTGTTTTCATCTGGAAAAGGATAAAAAAGAGAGATTATGAGAAACGTTGAGCTGCTTTTGTCTGTGTTGGAGAACAGTGAGGGAAAAAAGGAGAAAGAAAAATTATGATGATGTTGCTTATCATGGTGGTGATGATAGAAAAAGATGATATATGTTGGTAATGTGGCTCAGAAAAAGAGCCTTTTTAGTTGAGGCAAGATCTAGATTTAGGTCTTGACTGGAGATTGATTTAAAAAGTCTGAGGATCTTATTCACAGTTTAGATGTCATAAGAAAACAATAATCAGATTTAGAAATGTGCACTGCAGTTGTACAGTATTTCTAATCCAATAATTCAATGCCTAAAGTAGGCCTTGTCAACTACGTTGAAATAGCTGAAAAGCTATTAACTCCTCAGGGCAGAGCATCTGTATGCACTTTTTTGTACCTACAAAGTTTTAAAATGAGTGTTTAGTTGCATTTTGTAAAAGAACAGAGTTAACAGTTTTCCACTTTATTTGTTGGTAGCCCACAAGTGACTACTGGGTAAAAATGTCATCATGGGCAAACAAAAGGCTAAATTCTTGATTCACAAAGTTCTTTTTTAATAAAGAATTACTTTCAGGTGTTTCTGACTATTGTTCCCCTGGGAGAGTCTGTTAGTTGCATCTTGTGCAGAGTTAACACTTTTTGTTTTTCAATTAAGGAATAAAACAATATAGTGGCCAGCAAGGTCTTCAGGGTAACTTTAATTTGCTGTCATGTCAGCCCCAGACAGTGATCTTGCATCCAATTCATACTGAATCAAAGCTCAAATCAAATCATGGGCTTCAGTTTGGCATAAACAAGGGGGGGATGATCACTGGGTTACAATCAAGAGCTTTGACTCAGCTGACATGTTTACAAACAAAAATTGCTTGGGAACAACCAATTCATATCAATTCTCATCTAAAGAGAAAGAAAAATAAGCTGCATAAAGTAACTCCAACTTCACATCTGACTAAAAGTAAATCTCATTATAAACTTAGTCTTTGGAATAATTATATGAACATGGGTTCAGCATATTGTCATCAAAATTTTCTTGATCCAAGTGAAGCTTTGACTTTCAAAAGTGTTTACACTGACTCTGGGCATATCAGTAACTGCGTATTTAAGTTTAAACAGTTTTTATGCGTAAATACACCTTGTATCTTGATCAGCAAAGTGCAAAACAGAAATTTAAATGCCACCTAGCAATCAGTCTTTAGATGTAATCTAAAAGCAAATTGCAAAAAACTAATAAAATACAGGGCTATATAATTAAACTGTGAAGAAAAGAATTTTACCAAGCAAATTAAACCAAAAGTTACCAAGATCAAACTTCTCTTGTCCCAAAATATATGCAATTATGTCATAAAATGAACTGTTGCTCTATTTTTGTAGATGAAATTCATGTTATATTTTATTCGGGTAATCACTTCATCAACAAAGTTTTGAAAATATGCAGTAATTTTCTGCTTTCTCAATTAATTTTAGTCATGTTTAAAAAAAATGCTAGCCTGACCAACATGTCCAATGAAATCCTTCAAAAATCCGAACTCATTCCAAATCATACTGCCCATGTAAGAAAACACCATAAAGTACCTCATCCTTGCTGAAAGATTCACATTTCCTGTTGACCTAAAAAACATATCACCTATAAACATATCCTTTCTATGAGATTTAGCATTTTTGTTACCCAAATCTTTTTTCTCTCTTTAAAACAATTTTACTTATTCCAGCTGATCTTAAGAATAGACAAATGAGTTTATCGTCTCTTTAGCTGCGTGTAGTTGTAAACTGTGGCATTTGAATGAATTTCAGTTTTGAATACTTGTCACTACATTCAACAGTTTTCAATCAATGTATATATTATCTTTCTTTAATTAGTTGGTTTAAATTCTGGTATTTTGTGATCTAGACTCAGTTCTTCCTAGGGTATGACTTTAATAGAGAATTGCTTTATTTAGAACAGTCTGTGCTAGTTGTGAGGTTTGATTTGACTGATCTAGATTCTGTTTGAGACACCTATAGTGTAGTATCGCATTGTTTTATTGTTTCCTTTCATGCTCAAGTTTTAAATGTTTTAGAATAGTTGTGGTGGTTTATTAAGGGCGCGTATAATTTCTTTTAGAGGACTGTCTGTACTACTGCTGGTGACTGGAACTTGTGAGATGTGTTGAGACCTTATACCATAACGAGTCGACCCTAGATCTGACTTGACTGTGTATGTGTGGGCGTGAGCAGTGCAGGATGAGGGCTACTTAACGCGCTTAAGCATTGGAGTGCAACGCGGCAATATAATCAGCGACACGGACGTATCAAATTAATTTATGTGTCGTTCCTCTTATATCAAATCTTGTATAAAAGAATTACAGCATTGAAAAGTATTGCTAATTTATGGACTTAATTTGTTAACAGAAAAAACATAGTTTGAGAGCTTGTGTAAACTACCCAGATCAACATTTAAGTCCACGAGACTACAAAAATAAATAAAACCTGACATTATAAAGTAACTATTTCAGTTGAGTGTATATTACAGCCCTGTTAACTTAAAACTATTCAACTATCATATTATCAGTCACTTTAAAGCGAAACTTCCTCTCGATCACTTTGTTAGATTTTATTACTCATATGTATTTGTTCTATTGAAATATTTATATTTGTATTTGTATTAAAAGGACACTGAAATTTTATTTACAATTCTTCTGACCTTTTTATTTAGTCGTTTGCTTTAAATATTTTTGTTTGTTATATTCCTTTGATTTAGCTGTAGGAACTGTGCACTATGTAGAGGACCTTCCACAGCATCAATTATATTTATCATAGCCATCATCACTATCATTACCATTATCATCATTTTCATTACTACTACAATAATAATAATAATAATAATAATAATAATAATAATAATAATAATAATAATAATAATAATAATAATAATAATAATAATAATAATATAATAATAATAATAATAAAAATAAAAATAATAATAAGTATTAGTAGTAGTATTATACTGAAAGACATCTCAGAAGGTAAAATAGATGGAAAGCACATTAATGGTAGATAATGAAGGGATGAGGGGAAAATTTATCAAAATCAGCTGGGAAGAATGTAGTTGAATGCACAGCAACTGTTGCAGGATCTAGACAAATGGAATTTGTTTCTAATCCCCAACTGGAGAGGAGAAAAGAAAAATTTTGCTTGCATACTGTTATTCAAAAAATGATTAAGGGAATTAAATGGAAATTGACACTCTAAGCAGAATGTTTTTAGAGTCTCTTGTTTAGGAACCTTACAGGGCACATAAAAATAACAAAACAATGGTCTAACCTGATGCCTTTGGGTACAATAGAATCTTGGTCATAATTCTTTAACCACTTTTCAGACAGGCCCAGCAGGTATGGCTTGAGAACAGTGATGCCTTTCACTCCTGGGTGATCCGGAAGTGCATCTATTCACAATGAATCAATGGGTTATGTAAATCTTTTTTGTCTCTTCTGTTTTCATATTTTAAGCATAAAATGCAGTAACATTTAGGAAATGTTTTCATACACAACTGCATTATTCTTAGACTGTATCCTAACACAAAAGCTAAAAGTTAACTTCTCTGGATGAGTTTTCTAAGTAAATACAATATAAATAGAAAATCAAGTGGGGATTTTGTTGATTTATTCTACCATTGTTTCATGTTTTGCTCTCCAACCGTCATTGAGAGTAATGAAGTGTATAAGACTGACAAAGACAAAATTCTTTGGTGGCTATTGAACCAGTCATGTATTCAAAATTCTAAAGAAGGCAAATCTCCACTAACCTTTCAGCACAGCTGTTGCAGGATTCTGCTCAGCCAGCATAAGGTATTCTGCAACATCTTGGTACCGCAATAATTCTGTGCCACTGCCATCACCATGAATAATGAAGAATCGTGGTGCATGTTGCCCATACTGTGTGATTTTCTTTGGCTAAATGGTAAGTACAACATAGAACATTCTGTTACATTCATCAAGACAGGTCTATGATGATGCAAAATTATTACAAATCATCTTAAATATTGAGGCATTAAATTTTTGTACTAAAAAAAGAGATATCAGAAAACAAGATAGAAACATTGCACATTGAGAATAATTATTGTAAATAGAAATTGAAAATACTTTCAATATTCATCTCCATAATAAATATATATAAGGCCTATTGGCAATATCCTTGCCACAACTTCTCACTTTTGAGACATTGTCATCACTGTCATCTGAACATGCATCCTCTGACTGTATAGGGATGACATTAAAATCTCCTGTGGAGCGAACGTTGAAAACATTTCCATCAGGATCAATTGTTTCAAGTACAACGTCAGCATTATGTCGAAGGACAAACTGAAGTTCACGCTCTGGCATAAGATGCTCAAGGAAGCGGCTACGACGAGGGAAGTAGACCATGGTGCCCTCAGTGTCAACCTGAGAAGAGTAAAGACCTAGTGTTCAGTCATTACATGTAATGAGCTTTGGGCAACTATTGTACACTGTGTTTAGTTTTACCTTATTTCTTATTTCATGAAGCATTTAAGGATACAAGGAATGAATTGGTGAAAAAAAGAGTATTTCTCCTTCTCTAAAAATATTCAAAATCTTATGAAAATAAGCCAGAACTATTCCAGCTTTTAGACTTCAATAGTACATCAAGTGAGTGATAGAAACTACATCAAGGAACTTACAGCTTAAAAAAACAGTGATATTTCTTACAAAGCTCATATGTGGGCAACTTAAAGTCAGTAAATTAAGTTTTTAGAATGTCAGGAATTGGCAACAAAAAAGTAACCTGAATGTCTTTTCCAAGCTTCTGATTTTGCAAACACCTTACTAAACAGAAGACGTGGAATTCCCTGTGAAATCTCAATCCTAACACTTAAGTAATTTCTTCAATTTCACCACAATTTCCAAACTTTCAAATAAACAATAAACCCTAAGTTGCTAACCTTTTACAGAAGAGTTACAGATCAATTTTTCAATGAAATTCAATTTATACATATAGGAATAAGTGTTTCTTTTCAAATATATAAATAGCAAATGAAAAGGCTGGAATAAGCAGGTATAGGCAACGAAAGATCTTGTCAGTATGCTAGAATCATCCATTGTGTTTCAAAGCCACTCTTCACATGATAATTAAGTGACAACACTTGAATTTGCCAGCCAGCCACCCAAGAGTCATTCTGAGTAATCTCATCAGGTCATGAGGTGAACTGCTGGGTGGAGTGGGATTCCCCATTTTATACCTGACTGTTTGAGATGCATTTTTTTTAATCATTAAACGGGCCATTTGATCTCAATGGCAATATCATATTAAACAAAATCAAATAGTGTGGTAGAGATATGATAATACAATAAATAAAAAAAAGAATGGAATTTCTATTTCTTAAATCAAAAATTAATTATTGTCCAGAAATTTGGTATCATATGTTCTTTGTTACAGGGATAACAGTTTTTAATGGGGGCTAATGAAGCTTTGATATAATATTTCTCAAACAAATTTCACTAGTGCTTTATTCATACATTTAATAGTGCACATACATACAGCAATAGCAGCAATTTTATAGTTCTTTTCTTATCTCAATTTGATAACTATTGTTCTGTATGATGTGAATACATTTATTTTGTCTTATCTAGGAAGGTTTAACTGAGTAGATCACAAACAACACCAGTTTCAGGAAAGATTAATTTTGTCTCCTGAGTTTCCTGACAGTTCCATGACATATTTTTTTCATGTTTTTTTTTTTTTGTTAAATCATATAAAGTCACACAAAAAGGACCATATTAACACATTAAATATATCTCAGTATTCAAAAGGAAAGGATTTTAAGTAATAATGATTATTTTTCTGGCCTTGAAATATTTATTTCAAAACAAGAGCATCATAATTCTGATTGCTAGCATTTTCTAAAATCCAAAAAGGATATTCATAAGAATTTTTATATTTGTAATAACAAGTATTGAATTTTAATCATGAAAATTTGAATTTAAAAGTGAATCAAACCACAGCACATTTTGATTTATTATGATGAGAGGATTGTAATGCAAAATCAAATGACAATTGTGAATCATATTGATCTTAGTTTTTCATTCCTTAAATTTGGTGTACCCTGCCTGACAGGTGATTTACAAGCCAACTGTTAACTGGTACCTGGGATACGCCTGTGAGAAAATAAAGAGGCCATTTTGCATGGATTTAAATAGCCATGTTCTGTTAGTTGAGAAAGACAACTTAGGAATGGTATGTTCCTGAACCTTTGTAAAATGCTTTGAGAATATTAAGGGAAAAGTGCTATATACAAATGCTAATTAATTTGTCTATAAGCTGTTGATTATGTTGTCTCTTACACTTTCATCCCATCACAAGAGATCCTATCAGTTCATACTTTTTTGACAGTATCCTTCAATGTATGCTCCTTCATCTGAATGGTGTTATGGGGACAATGTAGAAGATGATGAAGGGGTTTTCATGGAGGAATAGGTAGAGGGCAAAAAGAAAAAAACATGTGTTTGAGAGATTGACATATGTTAAAGGTTTGCAAGTAACATCTTGGCAGGAATATAGATCCTAAAAATTTGTATTGGGCTTGAAAACTGTAACTGCATTTCTCTTCCTGCTAGTGCATTCACAAGACTTGTAAGTCTTGAGTTAAGGCTTCAGCTGTTTTATCACTCTTCTTTCAGGGCAGCTTGCTAGAAATTTTGGCTGTGTTTTATGATGATAGGCAGGAAGATATCTTTATTTAGGTGTGATAGATTTCCTTCATTAAATACAAGAGAGGTGAAGCTAAAAAATGAAACACAGACTGAAAAACTAACTTCAATTCTTCCTCCCTTGCTGTGATGCAGAATGTAGTAACCGTCAGGGAAAACATTGATGCTGGTGCCACTTCCAAACACAGTCAGGTTTTCAGATGTTGCAGTATTAAACTCTACAGTTGCAAACGCTGGACACTCAACTTTTACAAACTTCAGTGTCTGAGTGCTAACAACTGCACTAGACACTTCTAAAATTCAAATAAAAAGAAAATAGAAAATAATATTATAATTTTTCACTTTAAAAGGAAGCAAAGTGAAGAAGTTATACTTAAGAACATGATATTCTAAATTTAAAGATATGACATTTTCACATCACATGTGCAAAATATCATTTGAGAGGCTTACAAGGGATTCAGACATATTTCAGAATTTGGGCAGAGTTTTATGCACCATCTAAAAAAAATAACTCCTTCTTTAGAGCTGATGGTAAAATAAGGACAAGTATTTTCATGGTCAGATGTAAAAATTGAATTAATGGCAAAAGATAAAAAAGCTATAAATTGCGAATCATTGTCTTAAGTGAGGTCTGCCTTAAGGGTGTATAATATCAATAAAAGCTGCAGCTAAGTTCCACCCCATGGGAAGGTAACACTAATAGCTGCTAATAAATCCCATTGTTGAATTCAAATGATGAAGACTCCTCGATAAGTATTAAACAGACTATGTTGGACTGCTTATTGAGACTTAAGAGCTAATTGTATAAATTTAATTGTTTATCTGCCTTATAAATGCTTGAAACTCTCACGTTTAGTTTGATAGCCCCTAAGCATGTCTTAAACGATAAATATTTTGCCTCCAAATTGACATTAAACTTTTTTTGTATGCAGAGGCTTGATATGATAAACTTTGAGAACTTACTCTACTTCAATAATTTTATCAGGTCCTTATACAGTAGAAAACTAAATGCCAGAAGACTGTGGATTAAGGTTTGGTTGGTTGGATGTTTTACGATCTTATAAACTCTTCAGATGATTAGCCCTTAAGGACCACAAATTGAACATAAAGCATGAAAATGTTACTGTATGTTTTCAGTCCTAGAGACAAGGTGAAAAAGCACAATGTTGAAGTAACTCTACAGCATCTGAGACAATTAGGCTCCTGTCAAGCCTTAGAATAGGCCTGCTGAGTTGAGATCCAGTCCCACCTCCAGATAGCACAAGTTAGGATTGAAAACCCAAGCCTCTGTACTCTCAGGCCAGCCGTCAGACTGAACTATCTCACACCCTTTACGAGATTAAAGATAACGATTTACCATCATTTTCATCAACAGGCACAGCTGTCTCTCTGTAGTACACTGTGATTCTGGTGCCATCTGCGTGCTCAACTACAGTGGTGCCATCAGGATAGCTCACTGTGATAACATGGTCATCACGTGTTGCCATGGTCTGAGGAGGAAAAAAAATTTCATGAAATTACTTTTTACATCTGTTAATAAGAAATAGATTTCAGTATCCTTTGAAATATGTACAAAACTTTCATTCTATCGCAATTTTTTCTTTGTTGATCTTGAAACTGATTTGTTATAAGATTTTTCTAAAAATTTATCATATTTACTGAGGCAAGTCCAAATGAGATGACTTACATCCTCGTAAAAAATATGAGATAAGTTCATATAGAAATGATATTAAAATTCCTCAGGATATTGCTAAAATTAATTTATAAACTCAGATATACATATTAAAGAGTAATTTTTGTACCTAAAAACGTATAAAACTATTTTTTGAGGTTAAGATAGCTACCTTATTTTGGAGACTGTGAGATGTATAAAATCAAAGAAAAATTTACAAAAAATTTTATAAAGTCTATCTAAATTTTCTATAAAAATGAATAAATTTAGACTGGTCAATGATAATGCTATAATCTTAACCTTCAATTAACCAGGTCTCAGGACCTCTTCCTGTTTGGAAAATCTAATACAGTAAAACTGTCCAAATAAATATACACCCTTTAAATTGCCTCCATTAATCACTTTCACATATCTTTTATATTTTCTTTACCTAAGCAATTTTTCTTCTGTTTATCATCTTGTATTTTCCTAATTCAACAAATCAATTGTGAGATTTGCAGTGGCAATTTTTTTTTTTTTTGTTAAAAGTTTATCTTTCATAAATGCAATATAAAATTTCAAAACTTGTTCGCTATTAACCTGGGAAGTATCTGGATCAGTGGCCAGGCAGACTGGCACTGACGTAAGCTCCTGACAGTCACCAGTCTTCTTGTTGATCTGTAATCTTTCCCCACTTGGATAAGTGATGGTCCAGGTTGGCACTGAGCCTTCCAGTTTTACTTCCTCCTCAACTTCTACCTCAGGCTGATTGGCCTGACGGCGAGCTTTGCCAGAATTCTTTCCACCTGATCATAATGTACAAAAGAATGGAAAATATTATTTAAATATTTTACAATACGCTACTTTCTTTTTTATCAACTGTTCATGGTTTATAAATGCTGACAATGTAAACTTATGATGTTTTCTATTTTTAAGGTATAAATGGGCTCTTTATTCTTAATACACAAAAAAGCATGTTCTTTAAAGAAAAAAAAGAAAAGAAAAATTCTTGAGGTAATAAACCCTCATGGCCATTAAAATAATTAAATAAAAAATAAGACAAAATCATGATACAGTAACAATTCTTGGGTAATTAGCAATCAAAGTGCATCTCTTCAATCTCTGGAAAAATAAACAACAAAACATGAACAACTGTTTGTGTTAAATGCCTTGCCTTTCTTAGGTGATTCCCGTCCCATCTCACTCTTGGAGCTCCTAGCTGGTGATGCAGCTCGGCTTGATGGCATCTGCCAAACCCCGGTAAATCTACTCACTGTGCCATCTGCGCTCAGAACCTGAAGGGAGTAGGACATCTTAACAATATATTTCTTCTTGTGTAACAATTCTGCTGTTTCAAAGAGAAGTGCAGTATTGAAGTCATTCTTGAACATGCAGGATAGGCAGGAACAGGGAAAGTTTGGATTGTGTTTGGCAATCTTGAATAACCAATTGGCGCATGATCACTTATGTGTAAACATTTGGCTATGATTCCTCGATGCCAACATTGACTGATAAATTTTATCTCTAATATATTGTATATTAAATATGCTGATTGCTGTGTTTCAAGTTCCAGTCGTTCTTTCTACTGAGAATGCAGTTACTTGGCTCCAACCTCAATCACAGGCTTGAGACATTAATGATGCAGCACTATTGCTTCCTTTACACCTCACCAGTGTGGCCTTTTATTGCATTGTATTGGTGATAGTTCTCTGTTATCCACTGTTCAAAAATAAAGCCTAACAAAACTCCTGAATACTGTCTTACTTCAGTTAAAAATAAAAAGGACCAAACAACTCAGTAACTAGTGTAATGAACCAACAATAAGGAAGTCCTAATTTTTCAGTTCTCAGTTGGTGGGATCAGATCCGCTAAGGATTGGAAAGATGGGATCAGATCAGATCCCATCTATCCAATCCTTAGTGGAAAGTCAGCCTTGATATGATTTTTGAAGACAATAAGACATGAAATTTACAAAAGTTCTATTACACCAAAGAGAAAACTGAAAATCGTCTATACACATTTTTTTAAATTCTCCATAATTAAGAAATAAGGTAATCTGAAGAATTGAACACAATCATGTGAGAACATGAAATGGTTTTCATTCTTTCAGACACATAATATTAAAATAATTCAATCTTAAAAACAAAAAGTAGGTATTGATCAAAAGCTTTAAACTAATCATATTTGTGTGTTCGTCTGTCACACTCTTTTTCTCTCTCACTCTATCTATCTGTCTGTCTGTCTGTGTGTGTGTGTGTGTCTCTCTCTCTCTCTCTCTCTCTCTCTCTCTCTCTCTCTCTCTCTCTCTCTCTCTCTCTCTTTCTCTCCACAACCCTCCCCTCAGTTGAATAATTTAGAAAGAGATAAGTAGTTTCATAAAAATTTCAATGACTTTACAATGTATGTGCAATGCAATCTTTATCACTTTGGAAGAAAAAGAATCAAAGCTGACATTTGTGCAAACTTCTAGTTATAAGTACAAAGTATGAAAAGCTAATAAAATTTGTAAAGGCTTTTACCTTCTGACTTATTATTTGCAAGCTATTAGAAGTTTAATAAATGTTTTTTTTTGCTAATATCATGAAGTTGTCTTTCTTGACATACTTCCACTTTTTAAAAATCATCCAAATATAACTTTCATATATTTAGTTGCTCTAGTTTTTATTAACTTTTTTTCTGTTCAACTGACATTATAACTCATAAATTTTGAATCTTTAGTTAGAAACTCAAGGAATTTTCAATGTTAGGCTGTTTGTTGCACAAACCATTGTTTTCTTCTGAGCTGCTAGATTGTGAAATCGTTAAACTTCATTTTATTTCATTTGTACTAAATGTCATCTATATTTATATTCACTGTGTAGGATAGGATATTGCCTATATGTAATTTTTCGATATTGTATAAAAATATATTTTCATATCATGAATACTAGTCGACATCACTAATAAGCCAGTGACAATTTGTTAGATGGCTGATTTGATGACTTGCAAAAAAATCAGTATATATACATACTGCTGCAAAGAGACCACTTCCCAGTTGGCACAAAGTGATAAATAATAAAATGTTCAATTGAGCATGTTTACTGTAGTTAGACTTATTTCCTCTTGTTTGTATGTGGTACAAATTTGCCGAGCTTTATTAAATACACTATGAAGGTTATATACAATCACAATTGTCCATAAAGACATCAACTTTCTACAACGGCAATAAAAACATTCTTCTTTACAATGACATAGATTGTAGAATCTTGATAGATTAAAAAAATACCTCTAGATTTATGTTCTAAGCCTAGTTTTAGTTGGTTAATTGCAGTTGCATGAGACGTCATGATATGATGATACTGCACTTTGAAAAATTTGAATCCCTTCTATATTGGTGTAAACTAACCTTTTTTCCTAGTTTTGTTAAGTTCTGGGTCTAAAGATAAAATACAAAAAAGCATTATGTAAAAAAATGTTACTATACTGCACTTTAATTTGACAAGGCAAAATTGTAGAAAATGCACTGCAGCTATAGTTTTTGTTTACCTCCACTGAGCCATCCACCATGTTTTTCACAACATTTCCTTCAGCAGTGTATACACGAGACACCTCAGTCTGGATATATTTATTACGAGCAGTCTCACAGCTTTGAACTCCTTTTGTCTTGTATGGGTAGCTCTGTCGCACTGCCAACTGACGATCATCAGGTGAGGGTGGACTTACGCCTAATAAAGATTTAATTAGATTGAAAGTATATTAATATTTTTGGGGGCAAAGTAAGTTGTGGAAAATTCAAGTAAAATAACAGGGCTTTGCAAACATGGAAAATGTTTACTTAAAACATTTATTTTACATTCCTTATAAGTAAGATAAGAAATATTAAACTTTGAAGAAATAAATGTTTTTATATCTACTTATAGCCTGTTCAATATTGTGGAAAAATAAAATTCCTAATTGAGATATCATCTTTGACTAAAACATTCACTTTATGTGAGTCTGTATGTTTCTAGTAATCCTGCTTAACTGTTGGACAGGATATTATGTTGGCCACGGTGTTATCCAATAAAATTCACATTATTTTCTTTGGTCAATCCTTTTCCTTTGGCTAGTCCATCCAACAATGATAATGGGAGATATTGTTCACTTTCAGCTGTCTTCCATTACTAGACCCACTAGAATTTCCATATCAGATTGTGCTAAGAAACAACAACCTAACTCTTAGCCCTTTTGTATTTTAAAGAAACACAAAATACAACCTTAACTTTTAAAAGAAATGATTGGTATTGTTGCTTTTCTTAAAGGAAAGTAGGCTACAAGTCACACACCTAGCTCTAGACTGGGGTAAGCCTCAATGTAAAACTAGAGTTGAGGTTTTGATAGCTAGAGTATGTCATAAACATAGTTTTAAGTTGTGGATCCAGATCTGAATCTTAGCATACCTGTAAATCTTATTTGAGATCCTTAAATTTATGCAAACCGATCAAGATGATGTAGTGTTATATCATAGGTTGAATATCTGATCTAGATACAAGTAGGTTTATATCAGGGTAATCTATTCAGAATCACATCAATCTATTCATATTTTGTTGAAAACACACCAAACATTTTGATTGGAGCTATCTTAGGTTTGAATATGAGTTTGGTGATCTATTGGGAATAAAATGTGGAGCAGGTAGGTGAAATGAGAGCTAGGCTAAACAATAAACTTTTTGCCTCATTCATTCTCATTTAATTGTATCACATTGAAATCACGAGTTACCTGATAATAAGAAATAAAGATTTAATAAAATTTTAACAAATGCATGGCATGGAGTATTTTAACCTTTGAATCTTGTTTAAAATGATTAGAGCATAAATATAAGAAGCATCCTTCATGCAAATGGCCTAGCTATTTGAAAAAGGTATTCCTAAATAGGTCTTCAATGATGCTATTCTACTTACCGATAGAGCTCTGCAGGAAGTATTTGACTGCAAGACCATCAGGACAAGTGACAAAGAGTTCCTGGAATTCCTGTTTGGATATTGCCTTTTCTTCATCTTTTTTTTCATCTTCTAGGTTGTCTATCTCATCCTGGACAAAGATAAGTGGGTGTAAACTTATGGCTTGTATCAATTTTTTTTTGGTTTACTTATTTCGTTTACCACAGACCTAATGTAAGGCAACAAATTTCTTCCTATCTATCATTCTACTTCCATCTCCCTTTTGCCCTCCCTCCAACCTTTTTTTTTTCTCTGCACACGAAGGAAAATCACAATTAATTTTTTTCCTATTTTATTAATAAATACAATAAAAAAAATTATCATCATACTGGCGGCTTCTCTAGCTCCGGACTCTGTCCTTTCTTGGGGGCATCTTTTTTGGTCTTGCTTGGGGATACAGCTGCAGTTTGTGGTAAAGAGCCACTATCAGCTACATTTGGTGGTGAAATATACTGAGCTGGCTGATAGGGTTTCACTGAAAAACGAAAATTGTCACTTATCATTCACCAGAAAAACAGAAGGGCTTCAAATAAAATGAAAAGTAGTGTATTTTAGTCATCAGTTGTCAATAGAATCACATATTTAGCCATATTTAAAAACTAATACTCTTTGAATGGTGCAGAAAAGGCACCATGGTAAAATTCTAAATGAAACCTCAAAAAAGATATTTTTTTTATCCTGGTTAAATTATTCCAGTTTGGTGTATTTCCAATTCACAAAATGACACCCTTAAATAAATTTTGAAAATGAATTCAATGATGACAGAATGAGAACAGGCAGATGAGAGAGTGAGATTAATAACTTGTAATTACTGCTTTTTAGTAATTCATACACGATCATAAGAGATTCATCTTTAAGCTCATTTCATTAGAAAACAATAATGTGATTCATCACCTATTCGTTGATTCATCTTGATCTATAAGCTTATAATTTTAAAGAGGACTTAGTAATTAATCACTAGAATATATGCTCTTAATTTTAATATAACATGGCTTGCAAGAAATGTGTTTATTACAGTATTTTTTTTGAAGTGTTATATGGGTTGTGTGAATGAGATACACAGAGATAGAAAATGCAAGTTTTTTCATTGTTACATTAAAAAGTTTTACTGACTGACATTCTCTTACATTGTTCTAAAAAGTATCTGTTAATGTGAAAGATAACTTCAAAGTTGATAATTTCAGACCAAATATATGGTGATCTGGTAGTACTGATTACTGATTACTGATTTGATCAGGTTTTTAGTTTAATCATCTTGGGAAACCAATTTTATGTTATTGTCTCTCCTTTATTCTTTTTATCTGATATAAGCTTCCTCCTATTTATCAACTTCTAAAGATGAGGACAGAAGCTGATAATTTTTTTTCTTAGTTTTTCCTCACTTTTCTAATTTTACTTATTGCATGTTCTACCATTTATGGATTCTAATCTGTAAGAAAATAAACAAATAATTGACTAAAAAAAAATCTCTTACAGTAAGACTCTCCTGTGGATCCAAATTGGCTAAGAGCCAGGACCATGCCATCTGAAAGCTGAGCTGTAATCGAGCCAAATTGGCTCACTGCTGGTCTGTGTACTCTAGACCTTGCAGTATCTGTACCATTTCCCCTGGGGGTGCTGGTGAATTTTTCTAAATCCTCTGCAATGCATACAATTTCAGATGTTTTTTCAAGAAATATTGTTAGTTTGTTATTTCATAGAAATAAGAAAGTCAAAATACAGAAACAAGTTGATGAATAAGGAGGAAATAGTGCTTGTGGAAAAGGCAATATGGAAAGAGTTCAATGCTTTTGAGAAGATAATGGACAAACCGCTTTTGCCTAAACATTTTAATGAAAAGAAAGTATTAAATATTTTCATTGCGATCCAAAATACAGGGCATACTTGTTGAAGAATACATATTTAAAAGATCGCAGACCTTTCTCTGATTTCTCAAACTCAGATTTGTCGCCAGTGTATGTGTCCTCTCTGTGATCTGTAGAAGTATCTTGAGTACGACCACTTTCCAAGCCTTCCCTGGCATTGTGACCTGCAGAATCAGATGTGGCAGATATTGCTTGGGCAGCTGCCATCGCCTGGCTCTCTAGTAAAGCCTCATATTCTTCAGGTAGGTTCATGTCCTCACGAGGGTTCAAGACATGAATTGAAAAGACATGATCATCTTTTTGCAATACAGTTCGTATTGCAGTTGTCCCTAGAGTAGAAACAAGAATGTAAAATTAACTGTTTTCATTCTTTAAAGAAATTCGTAGGGAATAAATCTTTTATATTTCTAAGTTCAGTCCTAATTTATGTACCAAGTGAAGAGACTGAAATATAAAGAGGTATTAGGATCCAAATTGCACTACTTGCAAATGTTTTTAAATGGCTAAAACTTAAAATTATCATACTTTATAGTCTCAAATATCTCCAAATACAAAGCAGTTTTATTCTTTTATTTGCTTTGCTTT
This sequence comes from Elysia crispata, assembly GCA_033675545.1. Lineage (NCBI taxonomy): Eukaryota > Metazoa > Mollusca > Gastropoda > Plakobranchidae > Elysia > Elysia crispata. The sequence goes on along the minus strand of JAWDGP010006834.1, from coordinate 1,721,709 downwards.
AAAAGTAAGATAAAATCATACAAAAGCATTCTTCTCTTAAAAAAAAAAAAGAAAACAAATAGCTTCATGCCAATATTTGTGCAAAGAGAAATACCAAACATAATCATTTTCTCATCTGCATAAAATGTTGACTTAAGTCGCAAAGTTTTATGTCTCATTCTAAACAATGAGAAATCATATTGAGACAACAGTAAAACAAAACGAGGTGCAAAAACTGATAATGTGAGTATACATATATCATTTCCTTTTTTAATATTTTATTGTATTATTTGCATTTGCGTTACATAATAATTTTGTTCTTTTGCTATTTCTGTAGGTGAACTGGTAAGTATTCTCAAAATATCCCTGGTTTTAGATGTTTATAAATGTTAGGAGTCAATATTTTTTGAAGAGGAATAAAGAACAAGTTTTTCCTGAGCTCTCTAATTTAAGGCTATGAATTTCCACTGTAAGAATTTCCATTGTAAGAATGATTCAAATTCGATTTTTTTTTTGTGAAATCACAAATTTACTTCAAATACTTTAAAAAGATATATGGGATAGATCTCTTTAAATATTTTTTAATCATTAGACCTTTTTTTGTTGATTATTTTTCAATATTCAATAGAGAAGTCAATTTAAATGAGTATCAAGCTTGCACTCTCAGCACCTGAATAATGATAAAATTATATGCTTACAAATTACATTAATAATTACTGCAACTAAAAGAGAAAAACATGTTGGTTGATTTACCATGAACAAACTCAGTTCGCTCTGTCTTAATGGTTCCACCATCACTTGGGAATAAAGTTGTTCTTATGCCAGAGACATGAATCAGTTGATTTCCTGAGTCATAGCCATAAAACTAACAAGAAAGAAACAAAATGGGATAAAACAGATCATTTTGACCATTTTTATATCTTTGGAAAGCATGTCTGCAAAATTAAGTTGTTTAATTTTGCACCTAATGAAAGCTTGCAGAATATGAAAAAAAAATTGCAAACACAATTTTTTTTTCTTTTTTTGTAAAAACTAGAAACAGATGTTTCAAGGAGGAAAAAAGTCTTTTGCAAGATCAAAATCTCATCACACCAATATTATGAAGATTATCAATGTTAACATTTTGATAATTCGAGCATATATGTTCCATTGTCAGTGTGCTATAACATTTGGACTGGTTCAATTAAAAGAATATAAACCTGAGCTTTTACATTAAAATAAAATTCTCCTCTTCTCTTTTCTAAGAGTAGCACTTAAAAATTATGAATACAGAAAAGAACAGAAAAAGACAGATAAAAAGAAGTAAAAGTATTAAACAAAAGTAATTTTCTGTGCCTTAGCCGTGATGGTAAAAGTAAATTTATCTTTTTATATAAACAACCATTAAAACAAAAAGCAAACAAAAGGAATGCCCGTTATCCTTGTTTCTATCTACTTTTCATATAGAGTCTTTACATTAATCAATTGTTAAGCTAATTGAATGCATATCATCTTCAGATTCAAAATATGGTAGAGAGTAGTAATGTATACAAGTATGATTTTTGAAATGTTATGTCTTGACATGATCAAAACATAAGTTTTGAGAGATAATGATGATATGGATAATTTAATTTTCTACTGCCTGCACTGCTTAAAATTATTACTTTAAATGAAATTAATGTTTGGAATGGTGAAGGGTTAAAACAGCAAACTTTTAGATGGATTTGAAATTGTATACAGATAATAATTTATTGATTTCATGACCAGAACATGATGAACTTACAGGCCAATATGGCTCCACTTCTTGTTCAACTACTGGTTCAGTTTGAGAAGCTGGTGCACCAAAAGATGGATCTACATCAGGGGACTTGCGAGACTTAGCACTCCCTCTTGGACTCTTTGCCTTTTCTTTCTCTGCCTTCTCCTTTTCTTCCTATGGACCCATTAACAATAGTGAAGTAAAGAAAAGATTCAGAGTGATTGACGGTTTAGATATATGCTCCCCATATTTCACTTGGGATTATACAAATGTAAGATATGCATGACTACCACCTGGAATCACTATGAGGTCAATGTGCTTGGGTCCCATGAGCTTAGACTACTACTTTCACTTTCACTGGTTTAAACTACCATGAATAAATCGATGGTGGAAATAATTTTTTTTTCTTTTAAATATCCATTATTTTTAAGGCTGTTAAAATTATTATCTAAGTTATTGGTAAAGGATTGTTAGACTTGCAGTTTTAGATATCTCTTAAAAAAAAGTATAGCCATGTATTAACATGCAAGAAAGAAAAAAAATCTGTACAAAACTATTTTTTTCTTCTTATGATATCCTGGGTTTTGATGAACTTGAGAGATGAGGTATTTTGCAGCCTACAGGCTTCATTACTGTCTTTATCACCACCATCCTTCTCTCAATTTTTGCAACATTGGCATGCAACATTTTTTTATCCCCTTGCTCCCCTAGCAACCACAAACTGAAGCCGCTCTAACACGTGTAGTTTCTGAATGATTTGTGTTGTGAGAATGTCCTTTGCACAGAGTTATGTAATATGTTATTGCTATTTGATTTGTGTTGAATTAACTGGCTAATTTTACGAGTGTATGAGACTAAATTATCTTATGCGGCTGCAGGACTTTTGAGAGCATAAAATTTATCTTATTTGAAATTGCTTTGTAAATGATTGTTAACATGAATTTGTGACTGTGATTTAATATAAATGACCTGCTGAGATTTGCTTGTGCAACTACCTTGTATTTTGATAAGATGTGCTCTAAAACAGAAAATCAACTAGTTCTCAGTAATGTTCATATGTAGAGAGAGAGACCCTTTAAAAAACTTACTGGAAAGCTGAAAATTCTTTAAAAAAAATGCCTTAAGGTACAGAGACTTGCCGCAAAACTGCCCATTTATTAAATAGATTTGGATTAAAAAAAACTTAGCTAGCTATTCTTATTCACAAATGGGTCCTTTACATATATAGAAAGAGGCTTAACCATCATGTTTGCAAGATCATCCTTATGTTTGTATGTTTGTCTCATATTCTTACATGTTTTGGTTCCTCCAGAACTAAATATCCCTCTAAATGTTGCAGGTTTTCCTCTAGCTTCTATTTCTTATTGTAATCTCCTACCTACATATTCATTTTACTATCCGGAAAAGTATCTATTTTTTTTGCCAAAGAATGCTCTAAATAAAACTCAGTTCTATGGCTGAATCCTCAACCATGTTATGGTTTTTAGGAGCTATGCCTAGCAAAAATTTCAGGTATGGAGGAACAAATCGATATTGTTCAATATCCAAGAGACACACTTGTGAAGATGCTTGGTACTGGCAATCTTTGCTTTTCACTTATTCAGGATGCTCTTGTAATCATATCATGGGTTCTTGAAAGTGATGATTGGGATTAGGGTTAGGGCTGAGTGGTATACTTGCATTCCACCTGACAGGTGATTTGTGACCCTGGTCAAAAGATTAGTGGGAAAAAACCAAGTGACTTCCATGATTCTATTTGCCATAAGATGTCCTACTTTCTCTCTTCTCATCACATGGCCAAAAAAGGTTGCCTGGCTTTTTTGTACTCTATTCATGAATGATTTTGTTGTCAGCTTCTCACAACACTGTTTCGTTTAATTTCTTTGCAGTCCATAAGATTATATCTTTCAAAAACACAGCTTAAAATAATTCATCTACAGGGAACAACACATGAAATGATCATGGGCTTAATACAGTTCTCTATGTCAGAGAACATAAGGAGGATAATAAGATAAGCCCTATGTGGGTGCTGAAATTATAAATCATTGTCTTAGTTTTTTTACTGCCTTGAAAAGTCTACAAATTTCTTTCAAGGTATATACTAAAATGTTTTGTGTTATTTGCAGGTTACTCTTCAGTAACTCCATATAAAATTGTAAACATCCCTCTTTATATGCATGTATGTATGTAAGTACGCTTAATATTTTTTTTTCTTATCTCACCTTTTCCTTCAATTTAGATGCTGAGCGGGATCGTTTCTCTGCCTTAGCTCTCTCTTTTTCACCCTCCTCCTGTGCAATCTTGTCTTGCTCTGATTGCCAAGCTTTGAGCGAGCCAGCCCTCACATATGGGTTACTGGCCTGGCTGCTGGAACGCTCAACACTGCTGGTACGGCTTCCCCGAGGAGATTTTGATCGTGAGGCTTCATTTGTGAGACCAAAGTAATGTAAGTTATGTCTTATAACCACATGTGAGGAAAAAGATGACAGATACCATCTTAAGTAAAACCTATCAGTTAATGAAAACTTCAATTATTTCCACTTAATTGAAACCCCAAGATTTTTAATTCAAAACTGTATGGCATGAATTTTATAAAGATGCAGAAAATCAGTCTCAAAATTGTAATATTAATGAGACTTTTTCCACAAGCCTCAATATTAATATTATTATATATGCTTGTAAACTCAGCTGGTAATATAATTTGATTTGTAAGAAATATAAAAAGTAAGTGTAAAATGAATATCACATTTCCATATCTTTTTGCAAGTTCAGAGACTGTTTTAGTGCAGCTGAAGGACAAGAAAAAACAAATTTTATCTTGAATCTCAAACTTCCCTTTAAATTATTTTTCCCCAAGTTTCTCATCAAGGAAGCAGTGCCTAAACACATGTAGATTATATATATATGTGTGTGTGTGTGTGTTTGATTATACCTATATTACATTGTTTTGTTATCAAAATTATTTTTTTTTTAAATTAAAATTGGCAAAATCCACATTTATTTGTCTCTTCAATTTGCTCACGTGATTTTCTTGGAGACTTTTTGCCTTTTGCCTCAGCTTTTTCTGCTGCCTTGGCTTTCTCCTCCTCTTCTTTATTCATTGATTCCACCTCCTTGGAGAGAACATGTGCCTGGTACTCAGCTTCTTTTTCCTTCAACCATTCAGATATGGACTCTGCTGTGCAGTCAAGGTAGTTTCTGATCAAAGTAAAAAAAAAAATGATTTAAAAAAGTTCTGCATGTTTTACACAAGAGGAATTTAAAATTGTATCTCTCTGCAGTTCAAAATTTTAGAATATCTATAATATATTTAACTAAATCAGGCATGATAGTAAAAAAGAAGGTAAATATATATAATTGACTTGAAGTTGTCATTAATAATTGAAATGATAAGAGTTAGTTTTTTGTTGTTGTAAATATTCAAAGACTGTGCAATATAATCTTACTGGTTAAAATTCCATGGACATAAGCTTTCCCTATGCTTATGCTTTAGCAAATCAATAGGTGAAATTGATTGAAAAGCTTATGACTTCTTTGTTACAATTTTTATGGAGATTTTTTTTAAATTCAGATGATTAAAATAATAAGTTTGATTAAAATTGATGAATGGTGTGTTAAATATGCTTCCATCTTGAAATTAAGATAGCAATGAGAAAACTACGTATATCTCTTATTTCAAATAAATCTATTGACAAGAGCTCATTTTTTCAAGAGTTATCTGTTCAGCTTTAGTTTTTTATGCACACATCTAATACTCTTTTAAATGCTTTTATCATAGGCTACACTAACAGCAATGGTTGAGGTTGATTACAAAAAAGAGGCTTTATAATCAGATAGTCTTCTAGCACATTCCTGTCATCAAAATTTTATGATTTATAAGTGTGTTCACAGTAGACCTTTATTGAGAGAAGAGAGTAATTCCAATTGAAATGGGTACACAATGCAGTTGAATAAAATTAAAATCTACCTGAATCCCATATTAGAGTGCAGCTCTTGGTGCCAGTCGACATGATTGTGTAGCTCTGGCCCATATGGATTGTATAAGATCAGCATATGAGTTTCATCCCTCTTGTGATGATATATTTCGTAGAATGGCAACATATAAGATGCTTCTCGCAATATCTTAGAAAGTAGAAGGAAAAAATTTTAACTAGAAAAACATTGATCAATGACATTATGAGAAAGAAAAGTGCCCAAGGATTATTTCAATGTAAGTGAGTCACTTAATGTGTAGAAAAAAATAACATTTTGCACCTGACTCAGACATATTACCTTTTTTCCTAAAGCAATGTTTCTCCAATTTCCTATTTGTGCATAAACAAATTTATTTATTTATATGATGTTTGCAGTTCATAAATGACTAAGATCAACATACTTGCAAGAGAATGTGAGGTTTAAAATGTTCAGCAAAGCACCACTGGTCAAGGTTCCTTTGCTGGGCTTCCACCATCTCTAATACTTTCTCCTCAACTGTTTTGTCTCCAATGTCAAGTGGCATTTCGAGATCTTCTAACTCTTGAGTTGGTTCTTCAGCAAGCACATCAGTATCCCAATGAACTGTCAGTTTAAAATTTAGAAAGGACAATTAAAAAAAGCCTCAAACTTAAAAGTATTCTTTCAGGATAAAAGCAAATTAGTTTAAGTACCCTTCTGAAAATATGCTTTAGATGTAGTGAGATAAAAAATTGAAATAATAAAACTAAAGATCAAGTTTAATCAAATCTTCAAGCTTGGGCTTATTATTAAAAGACTGATCAGAAAGTACATTTGAAGTCTTTCGAGCTGCCTCAAGCAGTGGTTACAGCCTTTCTTTATAAAATACATTTTCAGGTTTTTGTTGTGAAATAAACATAATGGTGTTTGCTGATATAACGCATAGCATTATCATTATTTTCAAGAAAGATCTAAGATGCTTTGAAGAAAAAAGTTTTACCTTTTTTGAAAGCCATGAAGTGATTGTCAAAGGTTTCTTTGGAAAAAAAATAAACCAGTCTTGTTGCAGTATTATCCTTGAATTAAGGTTGAAGAATATTCAAGGGATGGCCAGTGTTGTCCTTTGTGGTTATCTCAAGGAGCTCAGCAACTTATGATCTTACAATGGTCAGTTATTGCCCCTATTAAGATAGCTTTAATTGTAGGTGATCATGAGAGCCATATATACTACACCCAGATAACACAAATACACATGCACCAGACCTTTCTTTTCTCACCTGAGTTACTCCTGGACCTTTTTGGGGTGCTAGGTGCATCTCTTGGGGATGAGTTCTTTGCGCACACAAGGATACTCTTATTTCTGCTTTCTTCTCCAGAAACACTTTCTCTTTTACTATCTAGGCCTGCTTCAGTAATCTCTGGAGTGCAGGCACCTGATCACACAAAATTGTGGATGTGGATAAAGAGGTGGGGCACAGTAAAGTCAGAACAAGGTTATTCTTTCAAATATCACACTTGACAGGTGACCTATATACATATAGATTATCTATAGACCAAACCATTTCTCTTTGAAAATTAATATAGATCTAGCACTTCATTTCAAGCTTTACAAGTGAATAGATGGAGATCTTAATGTGATCTGATATTTGTTTACAAAAAAATATGTTGAAGAAAAAGAAGAAATTATCAACTTTTTTACACAGAATAATAAATACAGCAGAATGAATGTTAATTCATCAATGCATAAGTAAATAGATGGATATGTCAATGTGCTTTAATATTTGTATCATTTTTATTGTTACGCAACAGTTATCAAAGAAGAATTAATTGACATTTTTTCTCAGTGATTAATATCTGACAGAATGAGAATTGATAAATTGGTGCTTAAGTAAATAGATGTGCACTTCAATGTGATTTAGTATTTATGTTGTTTTTAGTGTCTCAAAAACAGGTTTTGCAAAAAGAAGAAGTCTTCAATTAATTGAGACTGGCTTTTTTTTTTCAGTGAGTAATATCTGACAGAATGAGTTTTGATACATCATAAAAAACAAGAGGACGATTTCATAATTTGCACAGCCAAAGGGGCTTTTTGAAAATAACAATTAACAGTTATGACATCAATATTCCATAAAATAGTTTCTTTACACAATTCAAAAACAGAGAAAACCAGAAATTAGTACAAAAAGTTGTGACTTTTAGAATTGCACTGATTGCTGAGAGCAAAATAAAACGAAAAGTTTATGAAGTAAAAGAAGTATGTAAAAATCGAAGCACAAACTAAACATTCAAAAAAAAAAAAAAAAGATTATAGCTCTCTTTACCAAGACCCAGATTCACCCTGATTTCTAGAATCACGTCCGACTCTGAAAAAATTATACAGAGAACTCCTTAAAAAAAGTTCCCTTTGAGAATATTCATCATCAAAATAATAACTCTACTAGATCAAAAATCACATAATTGATCATTTCTCTAACTTTGATCTAATTTCTTAATGTCTCAGTTACTTGCATCTAAAACTTTCCTTCTACTAGGCCTCTCGTACAAATGGGCAGGGTGGGCTGTGTCCCACTTGTTTTTATTGCTAAAAAGAGGTAATTTTGAAGAGAAATACAACATAAAAAGGAATATTTAAATAATAAACAGGAAACAAGTACTACAGAATCTAAATGTAAGAGGTTAAATAAAATATAAACTGGCCTTTCCTTGCACCGAGCGGCTGATTTATATTCGGCGCGTTGAGTAAGTGATAGCTCTAGCAGCGGCACATTGCTTCTGATACCTGATCTCAAGCCCTAATAGGCCTATTATTTACTAAGGTGGGCACACGTGAATTTGTCAGACAGCTCTATAGAATTTGTACGACTTTGACCCTTAGGCTTTCCTGGTCTTCGCATAAACAGGGTCGGGCAATTCAAGATATGTCCGACTTGGCTGACTTTTGTGATTTCTTGAGGCAAATTCTCTTTTATGGCTTGAAATAATACATGTATGCCTTTATGATCTCTATGTCGATTCTACCAAGAGTTTGAATCTTTAATAAGCGTGAATAACTTTGCGATTGAAACATAAAACTTCCACTTTGCCCGACATCTTTTTGAAGACACGAGCCACTGCTGACTTTATACCTAAATTGACATGTTCCCAGTGCAACTTAAAGATCAAATTTTAGTGTCTTTGTTTCATTTAGCTTCCTTTTACAACTAATAATATTCTTCTCATCAACAAAAGAGGAAAAGGGATTGAAGAGTTGCTTCATAAGCTTTACATGTACAACTTAAGATCAAATTTTAGTGTCTTTGTTTAATTTAGCTTCCTTTTACAACTAATAATATTCTTCTCATCAGCAAAAGAGGAAAAGGGATTGAAGAGTTGCTTTATGAGCTTTACATGTAATCCAACACTGATATACACAATAGCAAGCTATTAGTAGCAAACTGGCTGCAAGGGAGATAGGCCTACTTATTTTTTAAAACGTTATGATAAGGGCTACATGCAACAATGTTTGGGCACGCTAAAACTAAACTAATTAAATTGACATTGAATTTACGAATTCTGAGTTCCGCAATCTTATTTACACAAATACATGATTAATCATACTCTAATGAAAGAATTCCAAACCTAGCCTGGAATGTAAGAACTGAGAAAACAATGGTAAAAATTGAAATACCCCCCCCCCCTTCCCCCCAAGAAAAAAAAAACATACACACACACAAACACCATTTTTCTTCTCCTCCAGCTTGTTTCTCAAAATTAGTGGCTTTTTTTTTCTATTAGTTACCCTGACTTTTTTTTTTTTTGTAAAGGTTTAGATAAAATTGAAAAGAAACCAAAACCCTAAGGCTAAAAGATGTAAATAAATTTTTTTGTGTGTTTCACTTCCTTAAGAGGTAAAAATACTAAATTATCTGAACTAATTGTAAACTTTATAGAAAACTGAACATATATAAGGGATACAGTTACTAAAGATTAAGAAAAATAAAAGGGTTTTGTTATACATGCAACTCATTCATTTAAAAAATTTGGTAATGGTTCTAATATTTAAACATAAGCTAATCGTATCAAAGTGGAAAATCCATCCTTAGATCGGCTGTTAAATGTTACAACCAATGGCTCTGACATTTTTTGTCTTGACAAGAAACAAACATTGGCATAATTATATTTTAAGTTGTTTAAAGACAAGATTTTCTTCGAACCCTTACTACTGCTAGACTATCATCATCAATATCATTCAACTATTCTCGTCTGTTTCAAAATGCTGTTTGAGTTGGGTTTTTTTAATTGTACAAATAGAACTGTTTGGGAAAATTGCTAAAGTAAAAGGTATGAGATGACAGAACAATAGGATCATGAAAAATACATTACTCTTAGCAAATCAAATAAAATGTATTTGCAGTTATTCAATTTGAGACATCCTACAGCTTTAGAGATCCCTAAACACTGTTTAAGTCACGGCCATATAATAAATAATAATTCAGGACATGAAAACAAAACGAATGTGAAAAAAAGCAAGTATGATATTTGGTTAAGCAATCTCTTAACTTCTTCTGTTGGATATTCACATGGAAAATCCATGCAAGAGAAAATTCATGAACAATCAAATTTTAGCAAAAATGATAACAAAGCATTTCTGATGGTCATTTTCTGTACTGGAACACTTTTTAAAAAAAAATAAATTAAGAGGTTTAAATGTTGATTGTGCATTTTCTGGTGAAATATAGGTACCTTAAATACTTTGGAAACATATTGTCTGCTGTTTTCTTGTATATGCATCCATGAAGCAGTTTGACTTATACAGCTAATGTTTGCTCAATTCAAAAGATTAAATGACTTAAAACAAATGGAATTTTATTTATCTGGTGGCAAGAAATAAAATTAAAAAGATTACACTTTTCTCCCACTACATGATAATCTGTACAGTGAATTGTAAACACTATTTTCTCTCCTTTGCAATCCTTTTCAGTAAAAAAATCATGCAAGTAAATATTTCCTCTTGTTGTGGAAAGGATTAAGAAACATGATAAATTTAGAATCACTGTAGGAGGATAAGCAGAAGAGCTTGGGAAAGAATGATTCAAAATTTAGGACAAACAGATTTGGGAATACAAGTGGAGTTTTTTTCTGTCTAAAAAGAGAAAAACACTGTCAAAATTCAATTAAAAATGAACAGTTCCCACTAAAAGAGGGTCATTTCAATGATTTCTCTTTTTCTCTTGAGAGAAGGGGCCTTTTATAATAAATTCATACTTCTACTCAAAGTGAGATGCAAGATGACAGGACAGTGAATAAATATAAATCTAAGACCTTTTTAATTTTTACTTGATGAAGTACTCAGAGCCATTGATAAATCAGAAAACTTTGGAATGCAAACATATCAAAGGTGTCAAACTGAAAAGCCTTTTATTTCATAATTTTTTAATTTCTCAAAGTAAAGAAGCAAATTTAAATGCAGTTTTCAAAAGGCTCTGTAAAATACAAAGATGACCTTTACCTAAAAATTGTACATAGTTTCTGTATTTATGCTTATCTTGAAAGGCAAATTTTGGCATTGAAAAAGTGGGTTTGTGGCTAAAATAAAAGACAATATGCTGAAATGAAAAAAAAATCATGACATCAACTCTGAAATAGTGCTTTTTACCTGACTCTTCATGACAGCAAGTCAAACGAAAGAGTTAACGATATTAAAATCGGCTTTCATCAAGATAGGAAACTTGACTAAACAGAAGTTACAAAGAATGAAAAGAGCAATAAGCTATTGTTAAAAATGTAGAATTAAATGGTAATATATTAACAAAAAATGAAGTTTTTCACATAATAAAGACTCATGACTTAATAAAAGCTACAAAGGAATGAAAACAATAATAAACTGATCTTTTTTAAAAACTTTCTTACCACGACCAGTTCCGCCAAACATCTTGCCATTTGTATTAGCAGGTGGACCATGAATCCTCTCTTGCTGCATCAATGGCTGTGTATGTTGATTCAAGGCTGCTGCTGAGTGGTAATAGTTTATGCATGTCTATGAAGAGACATATTTTGCTAAAAGTTTGATTGAAAGCAGGAGTGTGGACTTTTAATTGTGGTTTAGTTTCACAAAAGTTTATTGTGTAAATGAAATGCACACTAACACACATATTATTGAGGCAGAAAGAATTAGAGAGAAATAATGAGAGATAAAGAGAGAGAGAGAGAGAGAGAGAGAGAGAGAGAGAGAGAGAGAGAGAGAGAGAGAGAGAGAGAGAGAAGATGGGAAGGGAGAGAGAGATGGAGACAAGACTAAGAGGAAGAGACATTCCCAAATAATCTAAAATTTCACAAGTGATTAGGGTTTTTTGAATTGATAAGAGCCAACCAAATTAACGCTAATGACATAATGGTGAAGCTTTTCACATTGGTAATTCGAAATTCGTCAATTAATTTTTTAAATGAAATGTAAATAACTGATATAACTAAGATGACGATTATTTCTATAAAACATGATACGAATATCCTCATTTTTTCAGTCTCCAATAACATTGTTTCAATATGTATGTGCTATAAATCATGAACTATATGAAGATAATTCTTCCTGCCTGTGCTCCCAAAAATCAAAAAAAAAAAATTAAAAAAAAAAACATTGACAAGCAGTGTAGAAATGAATATTCATAAGTGTGCTTATTGTGGATAATGTGCAGATATTGAAGAAAATATAAAATGATGCTCAAGAGGTAGCATAAATTTACAAGGGGGGAAGTGAAAAACTTCTATGGGTAGCAGGCAATACTATATTGAGGCCTGGATATTTTTCTACACTAGTATCTAAACAAAAGAGAGACCTGTAGTGAGAATATTTTAGTGCTGCAAAAATATCAACATGTTGAATTTTAATCACTGGTCTATACGGCAGCAAATATCTTGAAGTGGCTGTTAAAAGGGAACAGTAATGAGACAACTAAGAGTGAGCAAATGCTTCAAAATCCCTAAATATTCAGTGTGTCAATGCACTTGAACATATATTTATTCAGTACCGTAGATGAAAATATAACTTTATTTTCAAAACTATTTTACTGAATTTTTTTAAATGAAATCTGTTATGCAAACCATGAAACACAAAAAATGTTGAATTCTAAAGTAATTCTTAAACACAAAAACACGCTTTGACTCCAAACATTAATTGCAATAACACAGCACTATCAACTCTGGCCTGGAAGCTTTTAAACTACCTCAAGAATGTAGCAGAGTGAAACACTTACCCGACCGAGAGTCCTCAGAAGAGAAAGAGGTGCACACAATGTCCAGAGATTGGCGCATGGTTTGGGGCAGCATAACTTTGAAGTAAGGGTACGGATCATCCCATGGAACAGCGGTTTGATGCAAACCCTCTTTGCCTCTATCAAGGATGAAACCATTTGCATCCACTGTTGCTAGATCCATACTCTCAAACACAAACTGTTTGAAGGCACGGTCAATTTCTAAAGTGGAAGAAAATATGTTTTATAAATTTATCTCAGCTTTGTACTTGAGTTTCATAAAAAATGTTAAATGTACTAAATTTCTAACAAAAAAAAGAGAGAAAAACACTATTACAATTGAATAATAAAATCAATGGCTATTGCTAAATTACAAATAAGAAGATAATATGCTCTATGTATGCTATGATTATGTTTATTCTGTAAGTGACCTTAATTTAATTGTCCACATTAAAAAAGTTAGAAAGCATGATCATGATATGCACCTCTTCTAACCATTGAAATAATTACAAACCAATCTTGTCCTTTGAAAGGCCAAGTTTGAATCAATGCTATTTGATTCACTTTTTAAAACTCATTCAGTTGTAAATATTTACAAATTGATTACTGTAGACAGTAACTTGCTGCTCTGCTGTTTGCTGCAGTAAAGTGGATATCCTTGTAAGTTTGTGGTAATCATTGAATCAAGAATGTCATTTAGACTTTTAAAAATTGACATGTGGGGAAGTTAACTCCTCAGCTAAAATGAATGTTAATTGTCATTAGAGGAAGGGAAAGGAAAAAAAACAATTAGATAAAATACCTTTTAAAATCAGACCTATCCTCAACCCTCTTAGCTTTAATTTGAGAATTAGTCTTTTATCACTTAGCATTCAGTGACAATGCTGCTATACCTGATTTAGAGAGATCTTCTCTCACACAATAGTGAATCAGTTCCTGCAATCGAGCAGCTCTCATTCTTGCTTCTGCTGAGGTTGGTCGTTGCTGCTGGTGCCATAGCTTGGCAAAGGGCACAAATTGCAACATCACTTTCTCCACAGCTAAAAAGAGTTAAGTTGAAAATTAGGTTACATTCAAAGTATAGTAAGGCCATTTTAATCCGCTTTCCTCCTATGTTTAGGAAAAGATGTCATAAAATTTTTTCTTTTAATTGGTTGTAAAACATTGCTTTAATCTTTTAAAACGTCTTGTATAGGTGGGGAAAAATATAAATTTCGTCAAGATGTTATAAATATGAAAACATCCAAAGCAGTGTTTAAGCAACGGTAATAATTATGATGAAAAGCAGCATTTTAACACACACATGCAAAGTCAATCTCCCCCCCTGATTATTGCTTTTTTCATTATCTTCCTTCCTCCTATTCCTCATCGCCATTCATCATCTGATACCTGCTGGATCAAACTCATAATGAGGCTTAAGGTGTTGAGTCCTATTGCTGATGTCATCCTGAACATTGATGAGTTTGGGTGGTCCTGGTTGCTCAGGAGGAGGAGATGGAAGATCCAGAACTTCTGACAGCACCTAGGATGAGAACAACACAAACAAAATGTTAACTATCATATTATTTCTGTACCAAGGACGGATAGAAGGGGCTTCAAAAAGGTAATCTAGGATTAAACTTTTTATGCATGCTTTCCATAGCTTCAAGGAAAAATGCTGAAAAACTCAGAATTTTTGTTTCAATAAATGTGTCATTAAGGTTTATCCTATGCTAAGACATAATTATGTTGAGTGAGAAACACAAAAAAAAAACAACATGCAAATTAATTTGAGGGTTCTATTCATATTGCATTATTTTGGTCATTTTAATCACATGGACAAGTTTGTAAGATTAAGAAATATCTATATAAAGCACTAGATGATTAATTATGAATGATCTACCCTTTGATTCTTTTTGCAGCAAATAAAATATCCAACATTTCTTCTTGAGCTTATATTGGGGTAAAAGGAAAATATAGACATGAGAGTATATAATCTTTTTTTAATACAAAACTTAAATTAGCAGTTTTTATTTCCTTTCAGATATTTTGTCTTTTAATATGCCTCACGACTAGAAGACTTGAGCAAAATCTGAATAATTATGAAGTTATCTAATTTTTTTTCAAACTATTTTCAACTTATATCGACTGTTCTCAATGCAAATAATTTTTTTCTCTATGCAATAATGGCCTATATGTTAATTTTCTAGCTAGAGTAGTGAGACATTGTACCTGATGTTCACTCTCTGAGAGGCCAAGCTTATAAGCAACCTCGGTGAGGTATGAAGCCAAGTGGAAGTTGAGCCCGTCAGGTCTGTTGGGTGGTGCTTGCTCACTTGGTGGTTCCCTGCCCTCCTCATTTGCTGTGATCTGATATTTCAGGGAAAGGAAATAACACTTATTTTTTTTTCCTTCACTAACTTAAATAATTCAAGAAAATAACAATGAGGTAAATCTGTTTGAAAATAGATCAAAGACACATTAAGCATACATATGAATAAAAAAGACATGTAAACAGAGAGGCAGACAGTCAATCAGAAAGAATCAGAAAGAGCAAAAACAAGAGAGAAAAATAAAAAAAACAACTGATGTATTTTATTACCTGCTCCAGCATGCAATGCAGAATGAGTGACACACTAACACTTTCTTGGGGAACAGTATTCATCAAGTCATTGTAGTATCGCATATCCACAGGGGGTGGAGGTACCCGGCTCTCAGGTGTGGTTATGCCTCCTGGCTCAACAGCACTAGTAACTCCAGGGGCAACTCCAGTCTGTCCTGGAGTTGCTGGTGGTGGTACAGGTGTGATTGCTGCATAAAAATTTAGATGATTAGGCTATGGCAAGAAAGATACTTTCCTGTCTTAAGCTTAAAAAACACATTGTAGGAGCTGATGCCAAATATTGATTTTATGTAAATAAAAACTCCTTGTTGATTTTGTTTTAAGATTTAATCTTTTTTTTAAGTATTCTGCTTAGCATAGCATGTGCTTTGATTAAAAATAAAATATATTTGATGTGAGAGAATAGCTATGTAATTTGATTGAATGACCACATATTTGTGTCTCTAGAAAGGGTCATGTGACAGATTTAGTGTGGCAAAAGCATTTTCAAATAAAGCCTAATAGAAACCTCTGCTATGCCTATATTCACATCTTTAGGGCGAGGAGTCAGAAAATAGAAAATAATTTTACCAGTGCATATGAATCACCTGCCTTGACAACACTGTATTAATTTATTATAAAGATTTTGTTACATTATCCATTAAAAAGAAGTCATAGAAGTCAACATCTGAAATCAGATAAATGAGACATTAGAAGATTTCAGTTTTAGGTGTGTGAGAAATTTCTTTTTTTGGCATGTGCAGACTGTCTACTTGAAAAAGAGAGGAGCCACAAAAGTCACTGTGAATTTAAAGATCAATTTTCTTTTTGTACACCACAATCAAGCATATAGCTCTTTTCATACAAGAGCATTGACTGCCATTTGCTATTAAGCTATTGCTCCTACCTGTGTTTTCCTCCAAGCCATAGACAGGCACCCTAGTCAGTTTTAGGTTTTCAAGATAAGTTCGATACAGTCTTCTTGCATCCAGAAGATCATAAATCATCACAGCAATATCCTCAAACAAGGCAGTGCTGTACTGGACCTAAAAAAGTAATGCAAAAAATAAACAAAAAGACAAAACAAAAGTTACATTCTAGATAAAAGCTTGACGCATAATGGATATCTCTAAGAACCAATAATATTAGGTTTGTTGTGTTGTTGTTTTTTTAAATACAGTTCTTAAATAAGAATTTAAAACAGGATAATTTTTTCTCATGTTATTTAAACCTGCGGACATTTGAGAGACTACTTGCTATTCAAAAAAACATGAAAGGTACTCAAATTAAGTCACCTGAGATTAATTCTCTTCAGTTGAGACAAAAAGAACTTAATTTTTGTTCTATTTTGTTTATATTTATAAGTTTCCTTTCACCAATTTAATTTCATGTATATTGGCCGACAATACAGAAAATTAGATTACTGCAAATGCTGCTTTGCAGGGTCTATTTGATATTTTTTTTACCTTTTCTGAGCAAATAATGTTCTCATTTTATGATTTATTTTTAAAACATATAGAAAGCAATAAAACCTAGGGTAAGAAACAATAGTGCGTCAAAAACTAAGGAATCACACTGCTATCAACAAATACAACTACATCCGTCTAGAGCCATAGTGCAATTTTACAGAGTTAAGTTGTATTGTTAAAAGTCATGAGCTCTATTCAACAGTTAAAAGCATTTAAAGGTGAAAACTGCACTACTTTGTTAAAATTTTATATTTCCCATTTGCACAATTTTTGTAATCTCTTTTTTTTTGGAATATAAATTTCTGCATCTCTGAGCATCAGTTGTTGTTTCCTCAGTGCAGGTGTTATCGATTCTTGTGCTTGCAAATACAGAGCAGACATCAGCATATGCTTTGTAAAATCACATTCCATATTTTTGAGAAAGAAGGTAAATTAAATAAAATTAAAACTGGATTTTATGTCCACTAAAAACTCCCAAACAAGCCCAAGTCATATTTTTGGACAAGCAAATCCCAGTATAGATTGAAAATGAATTTAGATGTATGTTGAATAAGAGGACAAATTATCAAAGTTGAATAAGTAAGCTTAACCTTAATACCACAAACCCTGATGCATTTAGACAACATGTATATGATATTAAACAAAATGTGAAGTTTCATGGATGAGTAGTTATGGATAATATTACAACCTCATATTACAGTTATTAAAATAAAATTAATACTATACAATGTGGTGGATAAAAACATTTACTTAATACTAGCCTAAGAATCAATAGTTAGCAGGTGTTATATATTATATCTCTGGCTAGTCCATAATCATGTCCAAACCCAAAATTAGGTGTGTGCATAGCAAATTAAAACAATCATATTTTTCTGATTTACGCTACCCCTAGCTGGCTCCAAAAATTTTTATAAAAGTCCCTTAAGCCGGAGCCTCCGGCTCGCCAAATAATTCTTACTTTGCGAATTCAAAACCAGTTGGGAAGAAGCAATGATTTGCGCATGCATAGCCTTTAGTATTGTAGGCTTCCTACCACAGGTGTTATATATTATATCACTGGCATAATCATGTCCAAACCCAAAAATTATGCACGTGCATAGCAAATTGAAACAATCATATTTTTCTGATTGATGCTACCCCAAGCTGGCTCAAAAAAATGTTATAAAAGACCCTTACGCACGAGCCTCCGGCTCCCCAAATTATTCTTACTTTGCGAATTCAAAACCAGTTGGGAAGAAGCAATGATTTGCGCATGCGTAGCCTTTAGTATTGTAGGCTTCCTACCATTAAGTTTGCATCAAGCGAGATAGCAAGATTGTTTAGTTCAGGGCAAAAAAAAAAGATTGTTTTTTTTGTGGTGTGTGTCTAAGTTTGTTGACAGTATGGAACCTAATAAGACAGGGTGACGCTCGCCTCTTCGCTTCACATCCCATGCAGTACGTGAAATGCTTGAAAACTTGAACAATGACAGTGAAAGTGACAGCTTAATTAGCGATGACCATGATCCTCCTTTCGCTGGATCTAGATTTAGTTTTAACAGCAGTTCTAGTGAAAGTGAAACAAATCATGATTATGCTAGGTCTAGATCTAAGTGTAGCAACAGAGGGGCGTTGCCACATCATACAGAGTGAAAGATACGGTAGACCCCACAATGAAGAACAAAATAGATCTAGATCTGGATCTCCCATAAATAAATCTAGAGCTGAAACTGAAAGTGCCGGATCTAAAGATGGCAATGGATTTGTAGATATAGATGATGGGCAGCATAATAAGTGGAGAGTAATTGAAGAGGGTGCCACACTAAATTCCTTTGGCTTTGTAAAGCAAAAAGCAACAGAAGTCAGTTGTGAACTAAATTTAGATGAGAACAGTTGTGCTCTGGATTGTTTATTTGCTATTCTAAAAGTGAGGGATCTGTTAGATGCAATAAATAATCGTGCAGCAGACCTCTGTGCAAAGAATTGACCTGCGCACACGTACTCAGTCTTTCAAAATTTTACACCCATCTCCCACATTGAGTTTCTGAAGTTTTTAACTGTGCTGTTGGCTATGGGCTTGAATCCACGACGCAACATAAAGTGTTTCTGGAGCCATGTAGATCACAAATACACACCCTGGTACTCAAAGATCGCAAGAGATTTCAAGCAGTTTTCGATACCTTTCTACACAGCTGGAGCGAACGCCGAGGGCCAAGAAAAAATTTGAGCCCTTCCTCAACAAGGTGAAAAAAATCTTTTCAAGCAGTCTACTACCCAGACAAACAAGTTTCCATGGATGAAATGGTTATTGACTAACATGGAAGGTGAAAATAGTAACAGTTCAACCCGTCCAAACCGTCACAGTATCACATAAAGACTTTTGGACTGTGCGACAGTCAAATAGGCTATGAGATCAACATTTTCATATATTATGGATTTGAAACAGGCTACCACCTTGACATCAACCCAAAATCAGCCCAAGCAATCAAAGTCTTTGAGAAGCTACTGAGCCCTCTAGACAAAGGTCACCACATATTTGCAGACAGGTTCTATACTTCTATGCCGCTACTCAAGTATCTGAAGATGAGAGGATTTTATTACACTAGCACAGTGAATGTCCGCAGGAAAGATTTCCCTCCAGAAATCAACTCTGAAGTTAGACTTGCTTCAAATAAAGTGGTATCTGTCTGAAGCTGATTGGCTTCTTCTTTCTGCTTTAGAGTCAAAAAAGCAAAGAAAAATGTTATTGTCAACTCTACAGCTGGGGATGTGAGCACTTGACAGATACAAAGAAGAAGAGAGATTGTCAATAAGCCATCATGTATTGATGAATACAACCAGTACATGAATGGTTGTGATAAAGCAAATCCAGTAATATGGATTACAAAAAAGAGAGTCATACAAAAAATTTTCCATTCCTTGATCGAAATGTCAGTCATCAACGCCAGCATCATTTATAACACAACGCAGCCCCAAAGAGAGGGTCCAAGAAAAAAAATTCCACTGGCTGACTTAAAAATTTTACTAATAAAACAGCTTATACATGAAGCTGCTGCAGAAAAGCTGAGAAGGGAAATTCCCATACCAGTACCAGGAATTCAGCGCCTGGCCGCAGAAACTCATTTCATGGAGACTGTAAAGGATGACAGAAACTGTCGCGTCTGCAGTAAGCCAGGACAAAGAAAAAGAACAAATGTCTGTTCAGTCTGCCGTGGAAGCCTTATCTTTGTAGAAAAAATTGTTTCAAGATCTGGCACACCAGGCTAAATCTCAGAGTGTAGGAAAGTCATACAGAAACTGTACGTAGTAACTTTGGTAATTTTTTTCCTTATTTTAAAATTTCTTTTTTTTAATTTTTTTTTGTGCAAGTTAGCTGTTGTAAACCTTTTGTAATTCACAAAGTTATCAAGATATTTTGGTAAATTCTGGTGTATATATTCACTACTGGATTATTCACCTGCTCTGACAAGCTCGTAGGATTATTATTACACGTGCAGGCAGTACAAAGTAGAGGTGAGTTGAAAAATGACATAAAAGTTTTTTTTTTTTTTTTTTGCTAAATTTATTTTATTTTATTGTTTTACAAACTCAAAACATATCTAACTCAACATTACACTCCTGTTCCTTTAGCCTTTCCAATGTTCTTTAGCTTACAATGAGATATATCATACATATAGGGGTATCTCAATCATTTGCCAAACTATGAGGAGATTTTGTACTCAGTTTTTTTTTAACCATATACAGCATATTTCACTCATTTTAGTAAATCTGCAATAACTCAAAAAGTTATGAAGTTATTCCCATAAAATCAGGTGTACTTTTTTGAAACTAAATAAGCTACATATATTTATAAAAATGTAAGTGATTATTTCACATATAAGCAATACTGGCTAACTTTGAGTTGAAAAAAAAAATTTTTTTCTTTTCTTTTTTTTTTTTGCTACACCTTTCTCATTTTCTGGTTATGACACACTTCTCTAAATGTTCTTGATCCTTTGAAATTATTATTCCTTCTTCATTTTCCTTCACATTGATACATAGTTTATAGTATATATATATATATATATAGTATATATATTTATAGTATATAAAGTAAAATCTTGTAACACCTGTTTCTTTATTCACACAACATTTAGTTTGAAGCTCCTCATAGAAGTTTCTGATAGAGACTAATGGAACATTACATAAATTCAAAACTACCCTCCTATTATTATTTGTAACCAGAATAAAGGCAGTGCAGTGCCAGCATTTTGGCTCATGCATGATTAGTTAACATGATCACACTTGGCAATTTAAAGGCAAGAATTTCTTGGAATGATCTCTATGTGTCAGTGTCTCAGAAGCAGTAAAAAAAAATAAAAGGGTTTTCAAATAACATACCTTCTGTTCAGTATCCATAGGATCCGAAGGCACCATAAGGGCCTTAACCTCATAGTCAAGACGCGCAATATCGTGCATGCTTGATGAATCTGGCAGGCGTTGCAAAAGTGGGAGTAAGTCAGTCCAGAACACACGCAGTTCACCTTGGAGTTCTTTGAACTTGCGATCTTCTTCTGTCTGCTCAGCTAGGTAAACAAAAGATAAATAAAAGTCAATATTTAAGATGATCTCTTTTCAATCTCCATTTCTAAAATAATGTTTAATTACTTGTTTGAGTAATCTAATAGGCTAGGTTTACCGTAAATAGTTTTTATAATCATATATGAAGGTGAAAATAGTTTCCTTTAATGAATTTATAAAGTTTGGACAATTCTCATAATTTATAAGACAATTAGAATAGGCACAATATGGACCAGTATAATCTCTTATTTTTATTTCAATTTCCTGTTGATAACTAATAAACATTCATCTACTCAGAACACTTAGAAGAAATAACTTGCAAACCTATGGCTTGTACTGATTTCAACCATACATAAAATCAGTAAATCAGTAAGATTAACTACAGCAACTGTCTCTGCAGATCAATTTCATTTGACATTAAGTACTATGCAAAATTATATCCTGAATCGTATAAATCCAACCAGTTGGCTGAGGGTTGAGCAAGTGTGCACTGATACCTACACACTCTTTGTGGCTTTGGTATCCACATGTTGAAGGATCAGTTTGGGTCTTCATCTTTTTAATTGCACCTTACTAATGGGTGATACTTGATAAGCAAAGGTCACCTTTTTGTGGACAGGCTAAATCATCTAATACAATGAACAAACAAGCAACAACAGCAAATTGTGTTATTTTTTTTTTTAAATATGATGCAAAATAATGTAAAATCTGTGAGAAAAAAAAACGAAGGCACTCTTTCTTTCTTTTATTTTTGCAGTTATTTAAAATGCTGACCCTCAAAATGAATATTATTGTAATGTTCAATATACAAGCGATTTACATTAAATGGTGATGCCCTTCAAGTGCCTGTTGATAAAATGAGCTTTGGCCAAAAATAATTAAAAAAAAAATAACCAAAAGAAAATAAATCTCATATTTAGAAAAAAATGTAAATAGACCCTTTGCACTCCTTTGCAATAGACACAAAGGGTTTTGAAATTTGTTTGCAATAAGTTAAAATATTCTCATAGTTATGATCTTCTTATTCTGCAAAGCATAAACATTACATGGATATTGTTGCAAGTGTGAATTACCAGGTGGCTCTACTTCAGGAGGAGACGGTCGCTTTAGGGGTGTGTAATCTTGGGACCTAATGCCAATAACACTATCCACATTGACTTTGATCTCTTCCAGCAAATGGAATATTCGTGGGTCATGGAAGCCAGTGACAAGGATATAGTGGTGACTGCCGTCTTCAGGCTCATCGTCTGAGTTTAAAAACAGCAGTATTGATTTTTCATTAGTTTACATACATTTTAACTTCAACCATATTTTCTCTTTACTTGTAATCAAAAATAATTCCAATCTGAATTTTCTCATTTACGTTTTTGTTTGCCTTATATCGGTTATTGAAGACTTTTTCTATGGCATTGATTAAAGATAAATGCCATTGACTGATATCATTGATTGAAGGCAAAGTGTATTAAATTTTTGTTGAAACAGAACAACAACAACAAAAATTTTATGTGATTGTTTCCAGCAGCTTGTAGTAGATCTAAAGAGCTGTCAGCCTAAGACTATGAAAAAAAGCAGTTTTGTTGTAAAGCAGGTTTTCATTTAATTTTTTAGGAGTATGGAGTGGGAGCACTGAAAATGTAGATTAAATGACAAGACAGCTCTCTTTATCTTTTTCCTTCAAACAAATTTGCACTATGACTTTGATTGTCTATCCCATGTAGAGATAGCTCAGAAGATGAGACTAACTGTGCTCCAAAATAAATTTTGCATGTATATGAATTTTTTTATATGTGTGAATGTATTAAAATATACATGATGGGCAAGGGCTTACATAAAAATGAAATTTCACGAGAGTGTTAATGTCTATGAGAAGCAAAACAAAAATGCTATGGTCAAGGGAGATGAACAAAAAAATGAAAGACTTTGTTGCACCAGCATTGTCACATGATTATTGTGCAGTGACTGAAAAAAGTTATATCAAATAGGTAACCTAGTCTGTCCATCTCTGAAGATAGGGCTCAAGTTGCAACTCTTAGCCTATGTCTTTTCTCTGCTCTACTTTGTCATTATGGAAATCTTGGTAAAAATATTTAAAAATAGCTACAGAAAATATAAACAGCGTAACTGTCAAGGAGAGTTACAAGAAAGATGGAACTTAGTAAAGAAATGATTCGAAGGAAAAAATGAATCATTCATTTGATTTTCATATATTGCAGTATTCAACTCATGCCATAAAAAAATAATGACTCAGCTTTGATAAATAGAGTAATCTAATGTTATTCCATCTGAAATAACTAGTCTGCCTCAAGACAACTTGTAGTAGGTCTCAGATAAATGTGTTTTATAAGAACTTTATACAAGGCAATGAGTGAGAAATTAAATTTTCCTCTTTTAGATTTAGCATGAAGGCTGGCATCAGGACCTTTACAAAGGAGTGGCGTATAAAAGTATCCATTTATGCAAATGTCGTCAACTTGGTTTATCAGCTTCCATAAGCAAAGTTATATCATGGCTGCAGAGAACAGTGGCTTATAGAGAGGAAAATGAAGATTTTTTTCTGAGAAATAAAAGGTGCAATTCTTAGAGAAGATAACTAACTGTTTAGTGCTTTTGGCCATTGCAGTTTTGTCAGACAAAAGCTTTGTTCATTCGCACTTTTCCAAAATTGACCAAATGTTTACAGCATATATTTTTCTATTTGTGTTGAGCCCATAATTTTTTTCTATTTTTTTTTTATTACAGTAGAGTAAGCCAGATGAGGTGTAGTGATGACATTACTCACCTATGTACTTGTTGTCACTATCTTCTTCTCCACGTTTTCGAAGTTTGCTACCATCTTTTGCAGTCTGTGGTTCCGGTGTCTTCTTGCCCCCCTTTTTAGGTGACTTTGCTCTATCTTTGCCTGCTTCTTTAGAGTCTTTAGCTCCTTTTTTCTTGTCACTTGCAGCCTGATCAATAGTATCATAATCATACATGAAAAGTTAAAAAATTATTTATTTAAAAAGGAAATATGGCTGTCAGGGAAACTGTTTTGATCTTTTCACAATGCTAAAATGTTGAAGGAAAATCTTTTTCAAACTCCAGAGTATTTAATTACATTCTTTCTAATTGCAATTTATAAAACTAAAGAAAATGTGTACTGAGTAAACAAATATTCAAATTTTAGGATTTTCTTTGCTTTGGGGGGAAAAAAAAGCTGATATTTTCATCTAATGTAATCCTGCATTATAATTTATACCTCTTCTCTCACAAATCATTTTCAATCTCCAATTCCTGTTTTTTTTCCTGAGAATTAAAATTTGTCCACATAAAACACCTGGTAGCTACTTTGTTATTTTTTTCGCATTTTGAAACACTGATCAATGCAAAAAAAAAAGAAATCTAAGCTACTTAAAAATGATTGGATGTCACAAACATTCCAACTTATAAGATGTTCAACTCTCTAAAATATCTTCTCATAAGTTTTCTTTGGACAGAGTTTCATCATAAAGTCTCTGAAAATATATTTTGAAATGTTTTCAAAAGATCAGGTACAGAAGATAAAACCTTAACTGTGAATGATTTAATTTCTTTTGTTTTAACTCAACACTAGTAGTAATTAGCTATTGAGTTTGGGCAAAAATCATGATTTAAAAAGAACCAAATTATCTACACATGTCTGTGTCACTTTAAAAAATTAAGAAATTATAATTTTTCATGAACATAAACTATAATAGTTTGTCTCTGATGATAGACAAAAATCATAAAGATCATGCAATTGAAGAAAAAGAAATCATTTGTAATTTAAAAAAAAAAGAAGAAGAAATGTCAAAATAAGAAGGGAAAAAAACCATGTGACATTTCAAATTACTCAATTAGGAATATCAAACAATGTGCACCTTACATACATACAAAGTGATTCTTAACCCTACCTCTTCTCTAAGAGTGCCTAAAGTTTATAAAACTCATTGTTTATTGTATTTGTCCAACCTGCATCTTAAAGAATTAAAACATATCATATAATAGACATACATACACTGAAACAAAAAAGAATGCACATTTAATCTCCATATCTTGCAGGAATAGAAAAAAGAAAAAGAAGATTAAATAAAAAAAAAGCAACACTTGATTATGTTTTAGAAACTGAAAGGCTCTTAAAAGACTGTTAAAAAATATGATTATTTGAAAAGTAACACTTAGGCAAAATAACATAAGACCTAATTTACATATATTTAACTGAATATGTTTTTAAAAACATATAATCAATAATCGATAACCAAGTAAAACCATACTGTCTGAAATAAAAAGGGAAAAGCAAAACCATCAAGATTTCAAAATCAATTTTCAAAAACCTCCCACCTACCTCAGGAACACGCTGTAATGGTTTCGACATGCACATTATTATAGTTAGTAAGATGAGAATCAATCCTTTCAAGTCAACAATTCCATAATTTCTATACTATTCTTCAAAATAGATTTCTTATGTAGACAGGAATTCCTTATATAGAAGGCTGGAATGCATGGATTAGGCGCAATAAAAGATAGGCAGGAATCATGCATGAGAAGTTAAAATTTTAATGATCTATTAAAAAGGGAGGTATGTGATATGAAGAGAAGATAAAAAAAAAAAACATTGAATGACCCAATAAATACATGAAAAAAAATTGGTTGAGATAGGTAAAAGTAAAGCCTGGATATACAGTACAGATTATTTATACATCATGCAATAAGTTTATGCAATTTGAACAAAAAAATTGTATTATATGCTATTTTTACGTCTTTTATGACCTGGGAAATCTTTTTGCTTCATTTTTTTTTATCAGCATATTTACATCTCTTGAAAGGAGTGTGTATGCATGTGCATGTGGTGGACAAGATGGATGGTGGAGATTCTTTTCCACTTTCCTTATTTAAATTTATTATTTCAATTTTTTCACATGCAAGATTTACTCTTACTTGACCCTTTGTTTTTATACATTAATGATGTTATTGTCCTGAGCACCAAGACAATTTCATGTAGATCATCAACTCCTATGTAAGAAAAAATGTTCTTGTTTATTCATTTACATGTATGTAAAGCAATCTGTGCATACATCAAACACTAAAATGTTCTTTTTTTTTTTTTTTTAAATAAAAGCAGGAGACGAAAAGTTTTGTAAGCTTTAAGGAAAGTTTAAATGCAAAAATATGTAGGATTTTAAAAGTTTAAGTGCAGCTGTTTGGATTCCAGATTAGTCCATATTGGTCATTTATCATGCAAAGGATAAAA